>JASDQU010099984.1:367344-384749 GCA_032191745.1 Picea mariana | reverse complement strand
TCCCTCCCTCCCCTATACTCCCCTCCTCTCTCCCACCTCTATTTCTCTCTCCTTGTTGTTAGTCTCTCTCACTCTCTCTCTACCCATCTTTTTCTCTTTCTCATTCTATCTCCCTCTCTATCTCTCTCCATCTCACTCTCAACCTATATTCTTCTCTTCATAGCTCTTTCCCTCCCTCCCCTTCTTTCCCTTATCCCTCTCTCTCTACCCTATCCCTCTATCTCTCCATATCCCTCTCAATATCTCTTCTACTCTTTTTGGCTCTTTTCCTCCCTCCCCTTATCTCCCTCTCCCCCATCTCTCACTTTCATGTACTCCTATCTCCCCCTCACTCTATATCCCCCTCCATTTCTCGCTCATTATATCCCCCTTTGTCTCTCTCCTATAATACCACCCCCCATTTATCTCTTTATATATCTCTACCCCCCCTTCTTATTGATATTTTGGTAGTTGTGGGATGTATTAACCTCTATGTGTAATCTTTGTCTAGAATATAATATTCTGGAAGCAAGAGAAACCCTAAACAGATGTGTAAAAACCCTAGAAGACAAGTTAATCTAGAAGAATAAATAACATTAGAATATAATTACCAGAAAGTCAAGTTGGCCCAGCTAGAAAAGTCAATGGACAGATTAATATAAATAGAGGACGTCTTGTCTCATTTATTCACTCAAAACACTCACTCTCTCAACAAGTTTAGTGCAAGTTTGGAGTTGGAGTGGCATACAAGGAAGGAACATATTCTAGGGTGGCTCTTGGTGGTGCTTGGTGAAACTCTTGGTGATATTCTTGGTGAAACTCTTGGTGATATTATTGGTGATACTCTTGGTGATATTCTTGCTAAGTATGGCACAAGTTTGAGAGAGTAGTGAAGTTGCAGTTGTGTATGGTACTTTTTCTTTGGATATGTAGACTCTCTTGTGCGCTACCCATGGAGAAGGAGCGTTGTACCTCTCTTGAGTTTTTTTTGTAGTTAGCAGCTAGGGTTTATCTGTTGGTTATAGTGTTGCTTACAAAATCATTCTATCTAGCAAAGGTTATGGTGCTCGGGGGTGGCTGAATGCCTATGTTTGGGTGACAATAGTGATATTGTCTATGTTAAAATGAGAACATCAAATATATTAAAAGGTTATGCGCCCACACCACCTTTAGAACAATCTAACCATTGTAAGGTATCATGGTCATTCTTTGTTAAGCTCATTGTAGCATGAGTAGAAGCTATAACTAGGCTTTCTGATTCTACAGCTGCAACAAAATCCTTATCCAACTCTTTGGGCACCGTAAGTGAAGCGTTGAACTTAATTTATGGATATTATAGTGTTCCCTACTCTAGTGCAGCCTCTGGTACCCTTAGCCAACAAACATGTCAAGTTTGAGTTTTTTGGGGTCAAAGTCAAAGTTGAAGGTTGACTTTTGGTCAAATTGAATTTATGGTCAAAGTTGAAATTTCATAGTTCCTATATTTTTCTAATCATTGAACCTTTTCGATTCAGTTTCTAACCTCTTCTTGTCAAGATGGTGTCTAGTTTTAGATTATAAGACAAGTTGAACGATGCTGCAAATTTCAAAAGTATGCACTTGTATATGCTTTTCATGTTATATCATCCAACAAAACCATGGGTATGTATTGTAGGGAATGTACAAGAGACCTTGTCCAATATGTGATATTGGATTCAATACATTCAAAGGAACAAGCAGTTAAGGCTCTAGGTTCTAGGTTTGATTGATCAAATTGTTAAAATTTACACATATCAAGTTTGATAGTTTCTATAGTTGTGAAAAAAATATTTGATAGGTTATATTACTGCTAGGTTTACTTGGTTGCATGTAATTTATATTGATATAGATGCTTGTTTCACTTTTTTTCAAAATGAACTAACATATCCTCTAGGAGATATTTATTGTTCCCAGGCAAGTCACCTTGGTAATTCTATGATCCTTGTTACCATAGATATGTTCTTATGAAAATGTTATTGGAAATACTTTTTCTCTTGTTTCTATTGTTCTAAGCAGGTCACAGGTGATAGTGTTGAGAAGGAGCTAGAGTGATAGTTGAAAACATAGAGCAGATGACTCCATCAAGATGTGAGACAAGTGATCTCACCAAGTACCAATTCTAAAGGAAGTCTGGTAAGAAAAAAAAAAATTGGACATCGTTCCCTCAGATGTGTGTGGACCAATGTCAACCTCCTCACTAAGAGAGAGAGTACACCTTAGGTGACTTAAAGACACTCTACAGAAAGGTCAACATTAGGAGGGAGCTCACTACTCCCTACAATCCTCAGCAGAATGGTGTAGAAAAAATAAAGAATCGATCCATTGAATAATCTATCAATGAAATGATGAATGTAAAGACCTCTTTTCTCAATGGAGTAATTGAGGAATAAGTATACATATATCAAACTCAAGGTTTTGAGGTACTCCTAAGAGAAACCCATGTATGAAGAAGGCCTTTCACGGACTCAAGCAAGCTCCAAGAGCTTGGTATGCATGAATTGACAGTTACCTGACGAGACTTCGATTTTCCAAGAGCTATGTTGATCCATATCCTTATTACAATGTTGTGAATGATGCATCTGTGATTTGGCTACTATATATTGATGATTTATTTCCGACAAGTGTAGAGCCTCTCATTATTCAATTTAAGAGGGAGTTAGCCTCTGCATTCAATATGAAGGATATTGGTCTCATGCATTATTATTTGGGACTAGAAGTATAGCAGAAGCATGGTGAAATATTCCTATGGAAAGGATAGTATGTTGTAAATATTTTTCAGATGTTTGGGATAATGGATTGAAAATCCATGGCAACTCCCATGGTGATAGATATGAGGAATTTGAGAGACTTTGATTATGATCCAGCAAAATCGTCACTGTATCGACAATTGGTTAGCTCATTGATGTATTTGGTGAAAAATCGACCAGGAATTTTCTTTTTTGTGGACATGTTAAGCCAGTTCCAGGTAGAACCTAGACATGAGCATTTGATAGATGCAAATCATATTTTGAGAAACCTTCGTGGGACTCTAAACTATGGTTTGAGATATGCCTCAAAAAGTGATGTACAAGTACATGGATTTACTAATTCAGATTGGGCAGGGAGTGCATATGACAGAAAGAGTACCTCTAGTATATGTTTAAGTTTGGGCTCTACTATGATATCATGGGCTAGTAGGAGACATAACTCTGTTGCATTCATCACTGCATAAGCAATGTATATTGCAGCTTGTGATGCTTTTACTGAAGCAATGTGTCTCCATAAGTTGGTTTTTGGACTATTTGATCAAGTGTTGGATTTGACTGTGATATATTGTGATAATAAGATCTATGTGAAGCTCTCAGGGAACCTGATATTCTATGACAGGTCGAAGCACATTGAGATCAAGTACTATTTTCTCCACCGATGAGCCGACTGCAGATATTTTGAGCCGACAAGCTTGGGATCATGGATTTTTCTCCCTTGGTTGAAAGGGAGGATATGAATTCCTCGATTGGGAGGGAGCACTTATATGTGGCATCATGGGTTGTTAGTGAGTTGTGGATTTGTATCATGCTAGTATAGCTTAGAGATGGTCATACATATTAGAGATGATGCTTGCATCATGCTAGATATGATATTTCTAGTACATCTCAGATATGATACATATGGTTGGATTTTTTGATACATTGGCTTGAGGAGCATCGTTATAGTACAACTTAAAGGTGAACATACAACTTAGATATTATGTATTGGCATCATGATAGTTTTGTTCATGCTAGTACAACTTAGAGACAATGTTCATGAGCCACATCATGCTAGATATGGCCATGAGAGTAAAGATTAGATATGAAATACAAATTAGATATGATGTATTGACATCATGCTAGATATGTCATGCTAGTACGACTTAGAGATGACCATACAACATAGAAATGATGCACGAGGATCGTGTCATGCTAGATATGATCATGCAAGTACAACTTAGATGTGGCATGGAAATTATATATGATGTATTGGAATAATGCTAGATATGTCATGCTATTATGGCTTAGAGATGACACAGTGAGGCACTGATCTACACCATGTGAGTACAACTTGGATACAACATACAACTTAGATATGATACACTTGCATCATGCTAGTTATGTTCATGCTAGTACGACTTAGAGATGATGTAGATGATACTCCAGATCATGCTAGTACAACTTAGATATGATGCATTCAAATCATGATAGTACAGATTAGAGGTGATGTAGATGATGACATTGTTGATGTGAGATGATATCAAATGATATCATTTGATTGATGTGGAGACTATATGTCTCTAGACAGTAGCTAAATGTTATTGTGGTGGATGTTCTCCACTGGTAGTGTCTACGTGTCACTAGTTAGTAGTTGTGTGCTACTAGGAGTGGTTGTGTACCACTGGACAATAGTTGTGTACTACTATGGATAGACAAAGTTGTGTTCTATTGGATGGCATTGTAGCATTTGTATGCTACTATATGATTTACATGGAGACTACCAATAGTTTTGGAAGTGATTTCGAGCTAGATGGATAGTGAGATGATGCAGAGGCATTAATCTTTATCATCCGAGTACAACTTAGATATGGTGCATTGACACCATGATAGTACAAATTAGAGATGATGTAGATGGAACTCCACATTATGCTAGATATGATCATGCTAATACAACTTAGATATGATGTAGAGCATCATGATAGTACAACTTAGATATGATCATACAACTTAGAGATGATGTAGTGGAGAGGATAGTTCTTGGATCCATTGAGGACATTCAACATATGTTGGGACAATCATTCTTATAGGATGTATGTTAGGATTAGAAGAATGGTCCTTATATCACTATGTTGAGTGAGTGACTTATTTATCATCATGCCCGACTACTCATATGGAGTATAGCCTCGGGAGATGATGTAGTTGATGCTATCAAATGATACTGATAGTGGTGATGTTGCTCGTGAGTTTATAGCCTTTGTGGCTATGAAGATGTTACTTTTTAATACCTCCCTAGATATGAGGGGGTGTTGATATTATGGTATATGAGGAAGTTACTAACCTCCATGTGTAACCTTTCGCTAGAATAGATTATTACAGAAGCAAGAGAAACCCTAAACAAATGTGCAAAAACCCTAGAAGATAAGTCGGCCTAGCAGATTAAACAATATTAGAATATAATTACCAGAAAATCAGGTCGGCCCAACCAAAAAATTCAATGGAAAGACTAATTTAAATAGAGGACATCTTGGCTCATTTTTCCACTCAACACACTCACTCTCTCAGCCATTTTAGCACAATTTTGGAGCTACAGTGGCATACAAGGAAGGTGCATCTTCTAGGGTGGTTCTTGGTGGTTCTTGGTGAAACTATTGGTGATATTCTTGGTGAAACTGTTGGTGATATTCTCAGTGATACTCTTTGTGATATTATTTCTAAGTATGGCACAAGTTTGAGAGAGTAGTGCAGCTGCAGTTGTTGTAGTTTTGTATGGTACTTGTTTTGTGGATATGGAGACTCTCTTGTGTGCTACCCTTGGAGAAGGAGTGCTCTACTTGTCTTGAGTTTTTTTTGCAGTTAGCAGTTAGGGTTTATCTATTGGTTATAGTGTTTCTTCCAGAATCATTCTATCTAGCAAAGTTTATGGTGCTTGGGGGTGGTTTCATGCCTATGGTTGGGTGACAATAGTGATATTGTCTATGGTAAAATGAGCACATCAAATATCTTAACACTTCCCTTTATCTCCCCTCTTCTTCTCACACTCAGTATCAATCTCTCTCTACCCCCTCCTCCCTCTCTCTCCCTCCCACTCTCTCTCCCCTCTCTCTCTCATACATATACCCCTCTCTCCCCCTCACCTTTTATCCCACTTTCTCTCTCTCTTCTACTCTTTCCCCTTCCTCTCTTTACCTTTGTCTACCCCCCTTCCCTCCTCCCCCCCCCCCCNCTCTCTTTATTTCTGTCCCCCCATATCACTCTCACACATTCTCTCTCTACCCCCCTCCTCCCTCTCTCTCCCACTCCTTCCCACTATCTCTCCTCTCTTTCTCTCCTACATCTCCCACCTCTTTCTCTCTCTCCTCATTTTTTGTCTCACTCTCTCTCTCTCTTTGCACCTCTTTGTCTATCCCTCCTTGTATCCTTCTCTTTGCACCTACTTCTACCTCCCTCTCTCTCTATCCATCTAAAGGTGAGGCGGGGCTCACAAAAAATAAAGGATATGTGCAACAAAGAAATGCAGCCTTGCGTGGAAGGTGAGTTTTAAGTTTTTCTTCTTCTTCCAATGGATTACTTATACGAGTACTTATATGAAAATGACCATGAACTAAACCTAGACCATGAACTAGACCCCCCTAGCTCCATCTAAGCCTAGGCATAACCTAAAATCTACCCTTAACCCCCTCCACACCCAATTCCTAAGTGAAGTATGCCTATACCTCTTGTTTAATAATGATATTTTATGTATAGTACCATTCACCTATGATTTAATAATTATTTCTCATGGTTTAATGATGATTATGGTACATTGATTCTACTTTTTTATTTTAATATAAGCATAATATTTTAGTGGATCTAATATTATTTATATGGAACATTTATCCTTATTTCACAATCAGTGCTCAACATGATCTCCCACCTCTCTCTCTCTACNCTCCCCCACTCTCCCCACCTTGATATATTTTATTCTATCTAACTCCCCTTCCCTCTCTCTCCCCCATTCCTCTCTCTCTATCTATCACTATACCCTTCCTCTCTGTCTCCATGTCCCTCACTCTCACACAATCTCTTTTTCTTCCCCTCTCCCCCTCTCACACTCTTTATTCCTCTCTCTCCACCATGCTCTCTACATCAAAAGGAAAGAAATGGCCTTGAGCAAGACATGTGAAGACCTAGACCTAGAACTAGACCTAGAGACAACAATACCTAGACATGGAAACACCTAGACAATGACCTAGACCTATACAATGACCATGACGTAGAACATGGCACAGACCTAGAGCTAGAGATATACCTAGACCATGACCTAGACCATGGAATAGATATAGAGATAGACATAGACCATGACCTAGACCTATACCATGAATATGACCTAGAGCTTGACCTAGACCATGACCTAGACCCCCCTAGCTCCATCTAATCCTAGGCATAACCTATACTCAACCCTTAAACCCCTCCACACTCAAGCCCTAAGTTCACTATGAATATCCCTCTTGTTAAAGGCCTCATGACAATTGCACTTACATCACCCACATCTTAGTACTCTAACCATTACTTTATGCTTCAAAACACTTTCAATCCTAAGCCCTTAGGTCCTAGTTGTCCGCAAACCCATATACATATTTATTCATACAAATGTATGGTATATAATAAATGCTATATATGTTGTATTAAGAGTGTGTGCATGCTCTTATGACTTGAAAATATCTATGATTGTCACTCACCCATGCTCAACAAGAACGTATGTGCGTTCCTATAATGAATACGCTCTTTAGTGAAAATGCATTCTAGGAATGTGTGCGTGTTCTTTCCTAGAATATTTTTGTGCCAATCAGAATTTTATACCTCATTTATCTCATGCCCAATGCCCAATATCTACACAAAAAAATAACATGCACAAACAAGTTTTTGTTATTTATTTTTATTTTTTTAATTCATAGATGTTATAACCCTAATTTGCACCATACATGCTTACTTGGCATCAGGCCATCTCAGATCCCTTCTTTTCCAAAGCACTGTTGAACAGCTCTTTAAAAAACCTCTTTTATAAGGGCCCATGCACCCTACTCCATTACTACACATGTGTACACGCTAGCTGACCTAAAACAGCCCGCATGGACAGACAAAAGCATGAAAAAAGGAAAGTTGCCAACGGAACACACAACTTTGGGTGAGTTAACTGAAACTCCCAACCATGCATGGTCGAGGGTTCGTCCAAATACCTAGCTTCTTCTAGCCTATAAAAGAAGGGTTAGGGGTCCCATTTGGAGGAGGAGAATAAGAGTAAAGAAACTCTGCCCAATTGCATATTCCCTTTGTCCCAACCCTTTAGCCGTCATTGTGCAAAGAGAGATACAAAGAAAAGAAGTTGGAGGACATTTGAAGAGGAGCCTAGGATCAGGATTCCCGGAGCAGTGGTCGGTCTTGACATTGTAAGTTGATTCATTAAAGTTAATAATAAAGAAATGCTTTTATCATCCCACTATATGAGTTCTTCATAGTTCAGTAAATATATGTTTGAATCTCTAACCCATTAGTCTATAGGTAAAATGCATGTGTAGTTTGTTGCTTGTTTTGTATGCAGGTCATCCTTGGGAGGAGAGATGCTAACAAGCGATCAAGCATGAAGAAGGATCGACATCGACCATCTGGAACAAGGTATTTTTGTCTAACCATGTATTTGCTGAAAAGAAATGGGGATTAGGTCCGGGGACGAAGGTAGAAAGTAGGTTTCTTTTGGTCATATCTGCATACATAATATAACCCTATTTTCTAGTTCGTTAGGGGATTTCCCACCACAACAGAATTGGCAACCATACTGGTTACTTCTGGCCGACACTTATCAAAGATTGTATAGAATCGGTCAAGAAGTGCCACCCGTGCCAAATCTTCTCTCGAAAGATGAGGGCACATCCCACTCCCATGTTTCCTGTCATTACAGTTGGTCCCTTCACCAAGTGGGGGATTGATTACACTACATGCAACCCTCCTTTAGCAAGGGGGCACCACTATATCATCGTAGCTGTAGACTACTTTACAAAGTTGGTTGAAGCTATGCCAACATTTAAATATGATGGAGAGACTGCAACTCTCTTTTTATTCAACCAGATAATAGCAAGGTTTGGCATCCCAAGGGAGATTGTCACTGACCATGGCAGTCACTTTCAGAACTAGATGATGACCGAGTTAACATCAAATCTTGGGTTACGGAAGGAACATTCATCAACCTACTACCCCCAAGAAAATGGTCAGGTGGAAGCTGTGAACAAAACTCTTAAGACCATTCTACAACAAACGATCAACTCAGCCAAGTCAAATTGGCATTTGATGTTATACTCGACATTATGGGCTTATCGAACATCTGTTAAGACTGCAACCAATTTCTCACCTTTCCAACTCATTTATGGGCTGGAGGCAGTCTTGCCTATCGAATGTCAGATCTCGTATCTAAAGTTGGTAGTACAATTATTGCCAGACACTTCTCCACTTGAAGAATGGTTAGCATACCTTGAGCAGCTCAATGAGAAGCATCATGATGCGGCCCTGGCCAACAAGGCTCACAAAAATAAGGTCAAGTGTCAATATGATAGGTTCGTTCGTCCTCGGATTTTCTCTGAAGGTGACCTTGTCCTGGTCTATGACCAAGATAAGGACCCCCTGTGGGCACGAAAATTCAAACCCATGTGGTTCGGACCTTTCATCATAAAAGAGGTTTTAAAAAATGGCGCTTATCGTCTGGTTGACTTTGAAGGGAATTATTTGGCGGAGCCTAGAAATGGGCTCTACCTCAAGAAGTATTACTCATAGGTAGGTCATTGTGGGTAACTTCTTGTAACATATGTATAGTCTTTGTACTATTACTTTTTAGTTTCTTTTAGTGTTATGGACGTGTCATTGATGTTATCTTTCATCACTGTGGTAGATGTCAAGTGATTCCAAGGTTTTCATTGGGTTTGCAGATGGTGCTAGTCGGCACACTCGGAGGCTTGCCTCTGTAGCTTGGGTAATATTTACACCTCAAGGCCAGTTATTATCTTTCGGAGGTATATGCTTAGGTGACACCGCAAACAATGTCGTCGAGTATAGTGTAGTTATTGAGTTGCTTCGTGACGCTTTGTCATTTGGTATCTCTCATCTCTGGGTCTATCTCAATGCTCAGCTAGTTGTGTCTCAGTTAAACAGAGTATACCAGGTTCATGATCCAACTTTACACCGACGATTCCTTAGGGTACGTCTCTTAGAATGAAGCTTTGATTATATTACATATTTTCATGCTCCTAGGAGATTAAACCAAGTTACAGATACTCTAGCTAATCAAATTTTAGATTGGCATCTTACACACATATGAGAGAACATTCACATAAACATGTAAATACATTTTTTTCACACATGATCCATAAGACACAAAAGACAAAAAAAATCATATATAATATCATATAGTAACCAAAGTACATAGATGGATGCAAGGGCCTAAAAAATATGATCAATAACGAGTCATGGGGCTTATGCCCTCAAAAAATATATACAAGTAGTGCTTGTGGCACGTAAAAATGTCTAGCTCAAGTCAAGGATTGTGGGCCCTGTTATACTTATCCACAACGTTGTCTAAATGCCGAAACAACCAGACCCATGTTCGTGGTGCCCCCACTACATGAGGCTGCATAGATGGTGGCAGGTCACCAATATCTACCATCGGTACCATGCGAGTGAGCGCAATAAAGTTTCGCTCGACTCATCTCAATACCCTCTCAGCCTCCCTAGCTAGAAGATCTCTTGCTACTGTTGGTCCCCCTGTGGCGGTAGGTGCGACCACTGGTAGAGGACGATGCCTATTCCTCGCATAGTCAATGGGTTGCACTGGTCCCATGTCTACACACGATGAACACATATCTGTCAAATACTCTGGTATAACAAAAAAAAAATGATATATATAAAAACAACATAAAAATTACATATGTTTAACAAAAACAAAAAAAAAAACTACAAAGGTGGAGACTTACCCATCTCCCCTCGCTCCTCACCAGGATGTACTGGTATCTCAAGGTCTCTCGAGAAATCAATCCCAGCATAGGGATAATCCTTTATAACCGGGATCTGTCGCGACAACCACATGAAAAATTCATCGTCGAAGGACTCATTGGTCCTTCCGCCACCCTGTCACGGCAGTAATACTACCCATCTACATACAGCAGGAAGAGAAGCATGATGTCCTTGTACCACTACTCGAGGACTAAAACTCAGAACTCTCTCAAAAAGGAATGAACACAGAATGGTCCCGAACTCGAAGTTCCTATGTGTCCGCTAACAACAATCTATCAACTGCCTCTTCATACACTCAAGTAATGTGGTAATCCAATCAAAAAATTGTGCATTTAAGCACTGGACTACACAGTTCATCTATGCACGGGATGCCTGATGTAAAGCCGCAGAACCAGTAATTTTCCCAATAAGTAATACTATCGTCTGTAGCGATAAGTCAATGATCTTTCTTATGGGCACCTGGGATCTTGAGCGGTCTGTATCATCTTCACAGTATAGACCTATCAATTCCACTATGTTCTGCAGCCCCGAAGGAAAAGTCCGAAAGTTGACTGGTTCCCCTTTCCTAGAGAGGCTAGTCAAAAAGTAAATTTCTTCGGTCCTAGGCACCAGTGATTGCCCCTCTAACATGAATGCCTCTGCATCTGGATGCCAATAGTCAACCAAGGCATTCAGTAGCCTAGGTTTTTCTCGCATAAAAGGACATAGAAAAAACTTGAGTAACCCACATTGCATCAAAGTAGCCACAACATTGGGGTTTTCCCCGACCAACTCACTAACCTCTTCATGCTCTCTTTCTCTCTAGTGGACATACATCCTGCAAAACACCAAAGTTTAGGAGGGTTAACCCTTGATTTTTAAGCCTTCTTCATTCAATAAGGGGGTCCACGCGTGCTATAATGGTGACAGTCACATGTACACACGTGGAGAGTTTACTCTGCCCAAATGTACACGTGGCCTGTCTTGAGACAACTCACGTGGACCTAGGGCCGACCTTTTAAAGGTCAATGCACCCCTAAAAAATGAAACCCAATACAAAAATAAAGACTTACAATGCAAGATAAGAGAGTTTGTACTTACTTGGTCCAGACAGAAGCTCGTTTTGTCCACTGTAGCTCCCAGAATCACCACTTTTATCAAAGGGGGTCTTTTGGCTCTAGAGTCAATTTCCAAATCAACAATGGTGATAATGAGCTGCCAACTTCTATTTATAGACTTTTTGGCCTCTTTTTGTCACTTTTTTGGCCTCCCCTGTCATTTTATTTAAACCAAAAGTCATTTAGAGTGATTCAGGAGTTGCAAGGGAGGGATATGATTGGGTTTTGGGATATTTTTTTGGAGTTTTGGGTAATTTTCAATAGTCCATGAAAAAAAATTCGAGGATCAACTTGAGCATATAGGTTAGGTTTCTACCTTGAATTTTGTATCTTGTTTCCTTTTTCCTTTGTCATAGGATCGATCCCATCGGGTTGTGACACAAAACCATCATAGTTGCTTTAGAAGTGTCACGACTTGGTGGTAGAGCTTACCGGAACATGGATGCCCTAGGTAGATCCTAGTTGCATTATGGTATCTATGATGTCTCTAAACATTGTAGGCTCGGGAGTCCTTGTAGTTTTTACTAATTACGAGTTTGAGCCTCATTTGCATGATTCCTTTTCGCTCTTGACCTCACCCTCAGGACTCCCAAAAGATATAATGGGTCTTCTTTTAAGCCATTTTCAGACCCTCTAAACATGAAAAGATTGTCGAGCGATCTTGTGGCCTTTCATGATCGTTAAACTGAAATTTGAAGTCATGTCTGTTCGACAGTAGTTTACCCCTTTTTTGGTCCGGATGGTCAACTGTACGAACAAAGGTATACTCTATGGAACTTCAGTTCTTTAGAAGAGTACTCTCAGGTATAGTTTTATCCCTTTTTCAGGCCTGAGGGACTAAACTTACGAAGAAGCAACCCCCATGGAGTCCATAGTTAAGATATTTTCAGAATCCCTAAAATTGAAAAGATCGTCGAGTGACCTTATTCTTTCACACTCGTTAAACTGGTCTAGCAGAACATTCCTGACGAAGTCCATAGTTAAGCTTTTTTCAGATTCCTTAAAATGAAAAAATGGCCGAGTGATCTTGTCTTTCTCACACTCGTTAAAATGGTTTTTGAATAGATGTCTTGTCGATGCTAGTTTACCCCTTTTTCAAACCGACTAGACTATCTTTGAAAAAGGTACCCCAATGGAGTCTCCTTTAATGTTTTTTCAGACTCTCTAAATATGAAAAACCACCGAGCTTACCTTATCTGGGCTCGTCAAACTTACATCGAATGATGTTACCATTGTGCGTTTTGTTAACCGTGTTTGCATACCTTATACACCAACCTTGTAGCATTTTGCTTCTATGTCTTAACACCCTTGGCCCCCGGAGGATTTTTCCAGAGTATCATTATTCTGAACGTCAGTCTTGTCCTTGCACCTTGATCTTGTATGTTTGTAACACTCGTTCCTCCATTGTAACGTAACATTCCTTTATTATTTTTTCCAAAATTATTGAAAAAGACAAAAAAAAACAAATATACCCCAAAAAGAGGAAGAGAAAAGTATTTTCTTTATTGGCAGCATAATGAGTTTCCCTTGGATAAATCACATCTGTCCATTTTTTCTTCAAACTATGGGATGTAATATGACCTTAGGAAGTTGTTCTCGCTACATAGAGTTGTGTCCTCCTCCATTTGGTTATTCTTCCAAACATATGGAGAGTTTGCATTGCTTCCTGCTTCGTAAACTTATGATTAATGCCATGCTTCCTAAGTCTCATCATTTGTTGTGTTGTTGTCCAAGGGAAGTTTCTACCAAGCCTGAGTTGGCCCCTCTACAATTTGTCTCTTGCCCTCATACTCAGCCACCCTGAACATCCAATCAAGTCTTTGTTTGAAATCAATGAAGCCTTTAGTCTGATCATCAATATTCTCTAGTCCATGACCGACGAGCCGTCAAATACCTCTGGGTAGTGAAGTCGTACACTCATATTACACTCCTCCTTGAGTTTTGAATATTTTGAAGTTGTTGCTCGATCTCTGAAGCCCTCATCTCCAGTCATCAGGCCTTATCAGCTTCTACGAAGATGGATACTCTACATGTATATCTTTTTTATTTTGAGATGTAGCTCCGCTGTGTACTGTTCGTGGCTACACTTTATATAGTTATTTGACATGGATATACAGTGTATTTGATTGGTAGCCATGATTCTATTTTATCTCAAGAATGGGTATGCCTGCCTCGGTGAGACATTTGTTATTTTGCAGACGACACCTCCCGGTTCCTTGTCCCTGGGCTCACTTGTTCGGCACATCAATAAAGATTGGTAATGTATTTCGGCCATCAAATTCTCTTCTGACCTCACACATTAGGGGGCCTCTGTTATAACCTTAATTTGCACCATACATGCTTACCTGGCATCAGGCCATCTCAGATCTCTTCTTTGCCAAAGAACTACTGAACAACTCTTTAAAAAACCTCTTTTATAAGGGCCCACATGCCCTACTCCATTACTGCACGCGTGTACACACTAGCTGACCTAAAACTGCCCGTGTGGACCGAAAAAAGAACGAAAAAAGGAAAGTTTCCAATGGAACACACAACTTTGGGTGAGTTAACTGAAACTCCCGGCCAGGCATGGTCGAGGGTTTGTCCAAATACCTAGCTTCTTCTAGCCTATAAAAGAAGGGTTAGGGGTCCCATTTGGAGGAGGAGAATAAGAGTAAAGAAACTCTGCCCAATTGCATATTCCCTTTGTCCCAACCCTTTAGCCATCCTTGTGCAAAGAAAGATACAAAGAAAAGAAGTTGGAGGACATTTGAAGAGGAGCCTAGGATCAAGATTCGCGGAGCAGTGGCCAGTCTTGACATTGCAAGTTGATTCATTAAAGTTAATAATAAAGAGATGCTTTTCCCGTCCCACTATATGATTTCTTCATAGTTTAGTAAATATATGTTTGAATCTCTAACCCATTAGTTTGTAGGTAAAATGCATGTGTAGTTTGTTTCTTGTTTTGTATGTAGGTCAGCCTTGGGAGGAGAGCTGCTAACAAACAATCAAGCATGAAGAAGGATCGACATCGACCATCTAGAACAAGGTATGTTGGTCTAACCATGTATTTGCTGAAAATAAATGGGGATTAGGTCTGGGGAAGAAGGTATAAAGTAGGTTTCTTTTGGTCATATCTGTATGCATAATATAACGCTATTTGCTAGTCCGTAGGGGGATTTCCCACCACAACAATAGATATTTTTGTGCTACTGAAAGACAATTGTGGGAAGAATTTGAAGATGAATTTGTCCAAGTGGAATTCGAATTCTTGCTTGTGTCTTCTTGGAATTGGAAGACAAATTTGTCCAATTGGAATTGTTAGTTCTGTCTTATTGTGTAATAGAAAGACAAATTTGTGCGATTGGAATTGTTAGTTGCGTCTTCTTGTGTAATACCAAGATAATTTTGTCCAAATGGAATTGTTAGTTGTGTACTACCAATACAAATGTATATAATTGGAATTGGAATTGTTAATTGTGTCTTGTTGTGTAATACCAAGAAAAAATTGTCCAATTGGAATTGGAATTATTAGTTGTGTCTTATTTTTTAATACAAACAGAAAATTTTCCACTTGGAATTGGAATTGTTAGTTATGCCTTCTTGTGTAATACCAAGACAAATTTGTTGTGGGGTGCTTGGAAGCCATTTTTTTTATTTAAACATGGGGAACTGACGTATTCAAGAAATAAGTTCCTCTAGGAAAGAGAAACCAATCGAAAAGTTAGAAGAAGAAAGAGAAAATGAAAAGTTATGTATGTCAAAGCATAGAATTTCAAAAGAGGGAAATCCAATTTCTAGTGGAATAGATGTCATTGTTGTTTCTCCTCCATCACCATAAGAAAAGAACATGAATTCAGTAGATACCAATCCATGCAATATGTTGTAAATAAAAAAAATTGTGGATGACCAAATGATAGAGGATTTTATTGGAGTGGATTACATAATGAATGAAATTAGAGAGGCAACTGGTGCACAACATTGTGGTCAAGAAATTCCTGTGGTGCAGCCTCTTGTTGGATAGTCAAACGTTCTAGAAAATAGGCAATCCCATGTCCACTCTCCTCCCATATTTGATCTTCCAGTGATTGAATGGGAAAGAACTACAACATTGTTAACTCCATAGTAGGGAGGTCAAGAAAGCTATAATAGGGGTTCATTGTCCCTCCCTATATTGTGTAGTCTGTGGAAAAGAACTCCTAAATGCATTCAAGTTGATGAAAGTGGTCCAACATCACTTGAAGGTAATTTAACTAACCGTACTATTATTTATCATTCTTATAAAATGATTAAAGAATATTTTGAACCAAAATCTGATGCCGCTAAATGTCAATTATTTTTGTCTTTGTTAAAATATAGAAGTTTGATTTTTGTTAGGAGAATTTTAGGCATTAAAAAAGTCAAAATTTTAGAAACAAGGCATCATATTGTTAGAAACCTTGTAAATGTTTTTCAAAGAATTGGCAAGAAATATCATTTTAAAGAATGCAATGTAGCCTGACGTGTCTTGTCACAATCAATTGTTACCAAAACCACAAGAAAGCAACATTTGCTACAACAAACCTCGCATCTCATGAAATGAGACATCAAAACCCTTCGAAAGTGTTCTCATAGACAAGATAGCCTTGACACGGGTGTCCCAACAGATTTGTGGACCTTCATTGGTAAGCTACTTCATTTTGACATAAAGTTAATTCGAGAAATTAAAGGACTAGTACACCATTTCTGGCATGAGAACACTAGGCCTTCTTCCCACAAAAATGATGTACTAAAATTGAGAAGGGGATCTAGGGATCATGAAACCCATATTAAAAAATTTATTGACATTACAAAGACAAGATTGTATGAGATATTCATGACAATACATAATGCACTTAACTTGGGCCAAAGTTCTTTCCATAAATGCAAGCCTTGGTATGTTTGAATAAACATAATTTGTAACACATGTTTTTTTAGATATCACATTGAGTATGGTTATTATTATGACACACACACACACACATATTTTTGTTTTCCATAACACCCTTTTGTAGGAATCCTCAGTTATATTGTCGTTGTCGTCATCTAGAGACTTTATTTAAAACATCTTGTGTACAAGGCCATAGGGTTGTACATTTTATCAAAAATATTTCTTAGATGAGACATGCCCTAGGTGTAGTATAATGGAATTCTTGAGAAAGCACATACATTTAAGTGATGAGTATGAATTGGGAAGGAAGGAGGTTTCCTTGCAAATATTTAAATATGTCACATATGAGATTGATGGAAGATAAGAAAAAAAAAAGATACAATTGGTGACTTCTCAAGTATGAGTATGTGACTGTTGGAAGATTGGTTGTTGCCATTAATGTCAACCCTAGTCATGGGTTTTGGACCGCAAGATTGATAAAGGTATTTGGACATGAAGAAAAATGCACATGCATATAAAACACCCATAAATGGATAGTATACATCATGTTGTTTCTGGTGGTATGTGGCACATCACGTGGATCCTCATGGTTGAGAAGAAATGAATTTTTGAAGATGACAAAGTGAATTGAAGAAGGATGTACATGTAGGCCCAAAAGATAAT
>JASDQU010099984.1:321982-347440 GCA_032191745.1 Picea mariana | reverse complement strand
CCATCAATGACAAAGGGGGAGATTGTTGGAAGATTGGTTGTTGTCATTGATGTCAGCCCTAGTCATGGGTTTTAGACCGCAAGATTGATAAAGGTATTTGGACATGAAGGAAAATGCACATGCATATACAACACCCATAAATGGATAGTATACATCATGTTGTTTCCGATAGTATGTGGCACATCATGTGGATCCTCATGGTTGAGGAGAAATGAATTTTTGAAGATGACAAAGTGAATTGAAGAAGGAAGTACATGTAGGCCTTGAAGATAATTAAAGAAAAGAATTACAAAATAAGAAAGTGTTAGGTTGGCCCTAATGTTAAAATTAAGTGATATAAATGGTATAAATAAATATCATTATACATTCATTTGATACAAGTCGAATTTAAGAGGAAATAAGAAGAAAAGAAGGCCCAATTTCAAGGGAGGATGAAGTCTTTTGGTGATGTGTTCTAAGGTATGTTATTTTTAGGTCATCTTACCATTTTTGCTATAAATGTTTTTCTAGAATGATTCAGATGGTGAAATCCCTATGGTATTGAGAAGACATATCAAGGTACCTCTGGTAAAACTTCCATCTCTTGATTCACTATAATTATGGAGATACACTCTGTGGAAGATAGGGTTTGTGATCAGTCCCGAAGCTAGTCAATAAACAGGTGTTCTGGGTAAAATAGTCATAACTTCTTCATAGAGAATCCAAATGAAGTGGGAAAAATTTAATTGGAAAAAGTACAGATTGTATTTTGGTTTGTGTGAGTTTCAAAATTAGATGTTAATTATTGAGCGTGGGGCATTCTATGCAAGTTAACTCTCTTGAATAGACCAGAATTGAATAAAGTCTACCATTCTTTCTATAACCTCTTTTTGGGGAGGATTCAAGGAGTGAAACTTGGAGGATTTTCATAGAATGCATTGAGTAATATTATCTATAGGATCATATTACTCCAATAATTGAATAATTTTAGAAATTGAAGAAGTCTCATGAAGCATTATCAGGTTCTATGTGATGATTGGTTGATGGTAATGATTTAATGTAAAGTTTTATTATCTATCATATATTCTTGGGTGAAAGGAAGGGGCAAGGATGGAGAGTTCAAATCTCTCTTGATATTGGATAATTTTATCTTCCTCTTGGAGGTTTATYCCTCCCTTTACATTTAGAAGCTATAGCTACCTTTGGAAGTCATTACTTCCCTTGAACAATAACTATTGATTATTTCTCATATATTGTGCATGGTGTATTATGGTGTATTGGTGTAACTCTTATACTATTGTTCATTTCTCATTGGATATAGTTGAATGGTTTAAGTATAAGTTGAAAAAGGTTTTAAATTGTACTTGATATTGATTCACCCCCCTCTCAGTATCAACAGTGACTTCATGAAGGACTTCAGCGAAAAGACATGACAATATGTCCAACATGTTTATGTGGCTTGATGGAAGGATGAGAATTTTAAAATATGAGTAGATACATTTCCTATTGGTACTATGTTATCAGTGATTGCTTTTTCTAAGAACTACATCCTTAAACCGCAAAATGATATTAAAATCCAATATTATCACTCAGAGAAGGTCATCATAATGGTCCATATCACATAAAAGTGTGAGCTAGATAGTAACAAGAAAACATAGTTGTATTGAAGGATTATCATTTTTGCATAGGTGATGATCAGTGTCATGGCTTAGTCTATGTACAACATTGATTTCAGTTGTTTTATAATCACCTTAAGGATAAGAACATACAAATGGATGAACATTGGATTTGGTCAGATAGTTGCGCAGGATGATTAAAAATTGCTCATGTGTTTCAATGGTTTTGTATGTTGCACAAAAACATCAAGGTACCACACATTTGGAATTATTTTGAGTCCGGTCATGGGAAAGGGGAACATGATGGAATAGGTGCATTCATAAAAAGAGCAATATGAAAGAAACAAATGAATTTCACAACTACTTCCCTCATTCAAGATGAGAAATCCATTCTTGAATGGTGTTCTTCAGTAATGGGAGAAGGAACAGGAACCCATGAAGACCAATCACACAGGAAAGGACATGTAAATAGATATTTTTAGGAGGTGGTCAATGTATATTTATCACAGTGGTATGAATGCAAAACAATCAAGGGCACTCATGGATTCCATTTAGTTAGAACATAAGGCAATGCAATAGTTGAAATATGGACGAGAAAACTCTCTTTCTTTTCTGGTCCATGTAGTAGTAATGAATGGAATGATTGTGAATCGACATACTAGGTTGATAGATGGGATCATGTATCACTCCCCATTGGTCAACGTATAACTATGGAATTATCCCAGTTGGAGGAGGACCAATTGAGTATTTCAACAGATTATAATCATGTCTCATATCTCATACTACAAGGTTCATTGAAACCTTCTATTAAATTTTGAATAACTAGCATCAATGTTTTATGCTTTGGTCATTTAGTGGACTCACGTGTTGGAAATCCATGTTTTGCGGGGCACAAATACACAGTTTTTTCCCCAAGCAGTAATGAATGGGGCACTATTTATTGGATGACACATTGCTTATAGGTATATACCCTCATGCGATTGGTAATAGACTCTGAAGGAATTGAATTTATAATTGGGTCGATTGTTATTAAAGGAGAATATCTAACACAGGATGAAAGAACACAGAATAAAGGTGGTTCTATATTTCAATGTTATAGACCAGGTGAAGTCATATACCACTTTACGAACTTGGTTGTTGGTAAAAACCTCTAGCTACAAACGATGTCAAGTAAGAACCCATCAAAGGTATGCTACTTCTTACCTTACTCTGAGCATGTGAATTTAATGGAGAACATCAATATTAGAAGTGATATCTACGGTCTACTTGATGACCATAGGTATATAAAAGGAATAATTGAAAAAATGTTTCATATTTATGAATTATTGAAATTGTGGCCTTGCCTTCACTTGCCATGACTTTCCATGCCATGCCTTGCCTTGCATTCCATGCCATGACATGCCTTACATTTCCTTCACTTTCCATGCCATGCCTTTCCTTACCATGCCATGCCATTTTATGACTTTCATTGTCATCACATTCCATGTCATGACTTTCCTTTCCGTGACTTTCCTTTCCATGTCATTCCATGCCTTACCATCCCATGCCCTTCCATGCCATGCCTTCCCATGTGTTGCATTGCCATGGCATGCCATGCATTTCTTTTCCTTGACATGCCATGCCATGCCTTGTGTTGGAGAGGCTTTTTGGATAAGTTTTGGGATCTATTCCAAAAGGAGGTCAAAGGGTAAAAGGAAATTAGAATATGGAACATAGTGCGTGACGTGAGAGGACTTAAAGGAGCCAAAGAGCATAACAAAAGGATGTGTGACATAGCATCATGCAAAAGGTGGAAAATAGTTATAAACCAATGGGTTTTGGGGGAAACTTTGTCCACTTTTGTAATGGGATTAGACCTATTTTTATCTATAAATACATAAAAGGGTTCTTTGGGAGGAGATAGATATGGTATGTGTAAGTTCCTTGTCATTTTTGCATAAAGGAGTCGAGTGAAGGAAGAAATCAAAGGTATGAATGATAAGTGAACTCGCAATACAACAGAACGAATAGGTAGGATTTGGGATGATGATACTATTACATTTCGTATAGAGCACTGCACAATTGTAAGAAAGATATTAATGAATAATATAATAATCCAACCATTGTGAACATAGCCCAAGTTGGGTGAACCACGAAAATTGTGTGTTATGATGTGTTTGAAATTTATGATTTTTATGGTATATGTTGAATGTATGGCTCATATATGATGTTATAATGCCGCACATAGATTATGTTTAATGATAAATGAACTATTAATCTATGATAACTGCATGCATGAGTAAATGGTAGAAAGGACCTAAATTATGCCTCACTTCCCCTCATCACTACAAAACCTTGTTTCTTGTATCCCCTCTAGATTCCTTGGGTGATACATCACTTGATTTGCAAGTGATGCCGAAAGGGTTGATATCTAATGGTTTTGTTGGGATTTGAATAATTAACCTATTTTCTAGCCCTTGCATGCCAAAAAATGGTTCCATTGTAGTCTAGTTGGTTAGGATACTTAGCTCTTACCCGAGAGACCTGAGTTCAGGTCGTGACAAGAAGAAAAGGGGTCATATACATAATTTCCATGAAAAAATACTTGACCAGATGGGTAGAAGCATAACCAATTACAGATTGTAGTGCGAAGAAAACTGCATGGTTCTTGTTTGAGAACATAGTTACAAAGTTTGGGTGTTCTAAAATGCTTATTAGCGAACATGGGACTCACATTTTGAACAAGACAATTTTAGCACTGACTAAAGAGTTCCAGATACAACATCGAAACATCACTCCATATCACCCACAAGAAAATGGAACTATGGAGACCTTCAACATGATACTAGAGAATGAACTAACCAAGGTATGAAACATAGGGTGAGATGACTGGGATTTAAGGATCCATGAAGTGCTTTGGGCTTACAAAACTACATGCAAGAAGTAAGTAGGACAAACACCCTTTAAATTAACATACAGTCAAGAAGCACTCATGCCCATGGAGTTCCTTGTAACGAGTTTGTGCATTGTTGTGATGAAGGACCTTATGGATTCCAATGTAGTAGAATAAATACTATTACAATTACTAATACTATAGGAAGAACGATTTATTGTAAGATTCCATCAGCAAGTACAAAAAGCATGAGAAAACGCATGGCACAATAGACAAATCAAGAAGAAGAACTTCCAGATAGGAGATATAGTACTTATTTATGAAAAAAAGTTCTTATAGCACCCGAGAAAGTTTAGGACACATTGGATAGGACTATACACGATCAGATATGTGACTGATGCAAGTGTTGTTCAGTTAGAACATTTGGATGGACAAGTCGTGGAAGGACTAGTGAATGACAACCAAACGAAACTATATAGGGATGACCATCCTTGTATGCAGTAGAGGAGTTGTGTATGTTAAAATTGTATCATAATGTAATATAGGAAGAAAATATGGAAAAAGAAATTAAAACAAGGTAAAATAGGAAAAAGAAAGAAACAAGTTAAGGGAAGAGGTCAAAATTTGAGGAGGAAAATAAGTTTAGGTTATGCATAAAGAGGAAAAGAAGGAAAATTTCGTAGATAAGAGAAAAGTAAGTAGAAGGAAACACATATGATGGAAACATGATTGCACAGAAGGAAGAAATCACATAAATAAATGAGACTACGTAGATGATAACTAGACGCATTTAACAAAATCCATGATGAGACATACAATAAAGAGCTATCATGATGGAAAAGTAGTGGTGTCACATACCATTAAATGTAGGAGATCTTGACCGATTAAAAAATCGAATGGATAATTCACCGAAGATACAAAGTGATGTAGAAATAAAAGAGGGTAATGAATGGCAACCATTAGTGTATTAGATGGAGAGTTTAGACATGAAAGGAAACTACAACCAACAATGAAGTATAAAATCGCACAAAGGGCCAATGAAGGAATATTATTGTTCATCATAGAGAACCAAAGATTTCACATACCAAGAGCTGAAGTCCTAAACATAGTTCTAGAACCAGGTAGAAGTTGCAACAAATGTTGTAGAGGAAGATGGAACCTAAGGAAACAACATCATCAACCTCAGTACCAAAGAAACCACACAACTAGCTTGCAACACCATCATTAGTAAAAGAAACACAGGAGGCATATTCATCCTTAGCTAAAATATTTTCCAGGGATTATATCCCACTGAGAAATCCATCAGTGGAACATGTCCAGTTACAGAAGGAAGCAAGGTATCGATTAGTTGAGCCACTCATTCGAGAGGGAGTCATAGTAGAAGGGGATATGTTAGGTATGATATGAGCTATGAAATACACTGACCATGATATCATTAATGAAAATAATTTCCCATAGCTCATACGCAATAAGTTTCTAATGAAATCCATTAGTTATGATACCCACATGATCATTATAGAGCCATAGGTGTGGGCTAGGGGGTCGCAGAAAGCCGGTGTCCTAAACCTGTTCGACATACCACATTTTGGAGAGATCTAGAAGATCAATGCGTGCATGAAAATGTTTCTAAGTTGTGTTCATGGAGGATACATGTGTCTTGAAAGGCCAATATCCATTGATATTGATTTGATAGTTCACATTACATATATTTTATCACAGGGATAGGACCATACATCCTTGTTTTTTGATAAGAAGAATGAGAAATCTCTCGTTGAGATAATGAAAGAACATTTTCATACATTCTGTGGATAGTGTGGTCTATATGTCACTATCATATGAAACCTAATGGTATATTTTGCAATGAAATCCTTAGCTTGTAAAATATTGAGGAAATGTAGAAAATATCAAGTCCCAACAATGGTTATAGTGGCTACAAAACGATGTGTAGAGGGTGTCCAGATGAACTTGGAAACATTTTTGTTGAACCAATTCTTGATTGACTATGAGGAAGCATATAACAAGGGGAAAAAATTCCTCTACTCTTTGTTATTGATCCCAATCACATTATTAACCTAGAGAGAATTGGATGACAAGCAATTTTTGGGCATCTAGGAGAATCCTTTCTTAGTCGCGCGCTACCAAAAACTTTGGTACACTACATATAAGGCATATCTGATGGACATTAATGTCGCATTATATATCTACAATTAAACTATAAGAGACAACATAGAGAGGACCCCGTGCACAATAACTCGGGTGTTCGAGGCATACAAGGAAGTGACATGTTTTAAGGAAGGGTTCCACCACATGTACGTTTAGATGAAGAAATACCCAGACCAATAGTGGTTTCCAACACAATAAAAAATCAATGAAGAGGAGATGGGAAACATCATGGATGATTGGGATGATGTGTGGAATATTCCATCCACGGAGATAGAGCCATCAACATAGCCAAACCTGAAAGTATATGACATTGATGAGGAGGAATAGGAAAAAGAAGAGGACTAGGAAAAAGGGAAGGGCCCAGAGGAGCCATCACCACCTCCAACACTAGGCAATGAAAAAAAGAGAAAAGAGATAGTGATAGGGAGACCCAGAAAAAAATGACCCAAGCGCAAAGACATTAAGGAAGTCACCATTCAGGCACTAACAAAACAATATTTGGAGAATATAGGTGACCAAATAAAAGAAGTCACTGACGATGCATTCCATTGCACAGTTCAACAAAATGAAGAGATGAACAAATGTATGACAAAAAAATAACATAATTGTGACGCTATCATAAGCCACAAATATCGCATCAAGGTGAAAAATGGAGGAGGAACCAACAACCAACACTACCAAGAATGGAGAGGTAGGACCAACGATCTCCCAATCCTTGGGAGTCACCAAATAATGAAGGCTAATTCAAATATCCACAGGGATAGGTGAGTTCCCCATGACTGAGATGAAAGGGCAGGCTAGGACATTAGGTCACATAGATCTAGAGTTATCACAACTACGAATGGATGTGCTACATGAGCTACAGATGATCACAACACAAGAGATGAATGTGCATGTTGATAATACATCTAATGAGTTAGTAAATATTACAACATAAAATGTTTCCTTAGTGACAGAGTACAACAATGTGAAACAAGAGCCCAATGAGGCCATGCAGGAAGTAGAACACATGCAATAGGAATTTGAGCGAATATACCAAGAACTCCCAGAGGCTTAGGATGAGAAGGGGGCCCCAGTGGAAGATTTTGTCACTAATATAAGTGAAGCTATTTAGGGATTTTGCGCACACATAGTGGATCTAGAATCACACGTAACACCAAGTACGCCACCCGAAGAGAGGGAAACAAGGAAGCAAACTACGACAACATCAATGGATAGTATAAAGACTCTATAAGTAGAGTGTGCGCAACTATATACAAATACCATGGGTGTCTAGACACAACTAAATGAATATAGGGTACAACATGAGATAATTCATAAGATTTAGACTGCGTAGGGAAAGGTGCAAGAATTACAAGTAGGAATGGGCACATTGCCACCAGTAAAGGTGGTAACTACGATGAACGAGACTTGAAATTCATATCCATTTATATTGATTTGATAGTATACATTACAGGTCTAATGTCGCAGGGATAGGACCCTACATCATTAGTTTTTGATAAGAAGAATGAGAAATATCTTGCTGAGATAATGAAATAAAATTTTCATACATTCTGTGGACAAGGCAGTCTGGATGTTGCTAGCATATGAAACCCGATGGTATAGTTTTCAACGCAAGCCTTATCTTGTAAAATATTGAGTAAATGCATAAAATATCAACTCCCAACAGTGGTTATAGAGGCTACAAAACGATGTGTAGAGGGTGTCCAGATGAACTGGGAAACATTTTTTTTGAACCAATTCTTGATTTACTATGAGGAAGCACAGGACAAGGGGATAAAATTCCACTACTCTTGTTTATTGATCCTAATCACATTATTAGCCTAGAGAGATCTAGATGAGAGTCAATGTTTGGGCATCAAGGAGAACTACACATAAGGCATGCCTGATGGACATTAATGTCACATTATATATCTATAAGTAAACTATTAGAGACAACATAGAGAGGACCTCGTGTATGCTACCTTAGGTGGTCGAGGCATACAAGGAAGTGACACATTTTAAGGCAGGGTTCCACCACATGTACATTCCGGTGAAGAAAGACCCGGGCCAATAGTATATTCCATCACAATACAAAATGATGGAAGAGGAGATGGGAAACATCATGGACAATTGGGATTATGGTGGAATATTCCACCCATGAAGATAGAGCCATCAACATATCCAAACCTTATAGAATATGAAATTTATGAGAAGGAAGAGGACCAGAACAAAGGGAAGGGCCCAAAGGATCCATTGCCACCACCAATACCACTCAATAAAAAAAAGAGAAAGGAGACAATGATAGGGAGACCCAAAAAACAATGACCCAAGCACAAATTCGTTAAGGAAGTTTCCATTCAGGCACTAACAAAATAATATTTGGAGAATATAGGTGACTAGGTAAAATAAGTCACTGATGATGCATTTCATCGTGCAACACAACAACATGAAGAGATGAAAAATATTGTGTAGGAACAAATGGAAGAATTGTGACACTATAAAAAGCCAAAAATATCGCATCAAGGAAACAGAGGAGGAACCAACAACAGCACTACCAAGAATGGAGAGGTAGGACCAACGATCTCCCAATCCTTGGAATTCGCCAAAGAACGAAGGCTAATTAAACTAGCCACAGGGAAAGTTGAGTTCCCCATGAGTGAGATGCAAGAGTAGGCCAGGGTATTAGGTCACATAGATCTAGAACTATAACAACTATGAATGGATATGTTACATGAGATACATATGAGCACAACACAAGAGACGAACCTGCATGCTGAGAAGACATCTAATGAGCTAGTAAATATCACAACATAAAATGTTTCCTTAGAAACAGAGTACAAAAAAGTGAAACAAGAGCACGATGAGGCCATGCAGAAAGTAGAATGAATGCAACAGGAAATTTGAGTGAATATACCAAGAAATCCCAAAGGCCTAAGTTGGGAAGGGGGCCCTAGTGGAATATTTGGTCACTAAGATAAGTGAAGTTATTCAAGGATTTTGCACACACATAGTGTGTCTAGAATCACGTGTAACACCAAGTACACCACTTGAAGAGAGGGAAACGAGGAAGAAAATTGTGACAACATCAGTGGAAAATATAAAGACTCTATAAGTAGAGTGTGCACAACTATATACAGATAGTATGGGTGTCTACACACAGCTGAATGAAGATAGGGTACAACATGAGATAAGTCATAAGATTCAGACTGCGTATAGAAAGGTGAAAAATTTACAAGCAGGAATGGGCACATTGCCACTTTGTGCATGTTTGTAATGGTCTTAGCCATTATGTTATGTATAAATACATAAAAGGGTTCTTTGGGATGATATAGATATGGTATTTGTAAGTTCCTAATTTGTTTTGGGTAAGGGAGTTGAGCGAAGGAATAAATTTAAGGTATGATTGAGGACTAAACTCATACTACAACATAATGGCTAAGAAGGATTGGGGATGATGTTACTGTTGATTTCTTGTAGCGTGGTGTGAATTTGTAAGAAATATATTAATGAATAACATAAAAAGACAATCGTTGTGGRCGTAGCTCAAGTTGGGTGAACCATGTAAATCTGTGTGTTATGATGTGTTTGCGATTTATGATGTTTTATGGTATATGTTGAATGTGTGGCTCATATATGATATTATAATGTCACACATAGATTATGTTTAATGATAAAGTAACTATTAATAAATGAAAATTGTGCGCATGAGTAAATGGTAACAAGGACTTGAATGATGCCTCACTTCCCCTCATCACTACATAACCTTGTTTCCTATACCCCCTCTAGAGTCCTCGGGTGAGACATAACTTTCTCTGCAGGTGATTCTGAAAGATCCGATATCTAAGGGTTTTTTTGGTATTTGAATGATTAACCTTGGGTTTCCCCCTACGTGTCAACACCTTGCATTTCCATGCCATGCCTTTCCTTCCCTTTCCATGCCATGCTTTTCATTTCATTTCCTCGCCTTACCTTTCCATGTCATTTCATGCAATCCCTTTCCTTTCCATGCCATGCCATGCCTTTGCTTTCCATGCCATTCCATGCCTTTCCTTTCCATGTCATGCCATTCCTTGTTGTTGGACAAGCAACTCGAATAACGGATAATGAGGGTGCAAAAAAAATCCGTTTGGCATGAAAAAGAAGGTATATGTGAAAAAGTAGGAAGATCAATAGTTGGGAATGTAAAAGAAACATGCAGGTGCAAAGATAGGAAAAGAATGCTCAAACAATGAGTTGAAATCATGAGTTGTAATAAGGCTTTGGGGATAATAAAATAGGGTTTTGAGCCCTAAATTCTATGTATAAATATATAATGGGTTGACAAGAATGGGGTTCGCTAAGAGAGTGAGAGAATAGGTCATTAGTATGGAGAGAATAGACTAAGAATGAGACAGATACTATGTATGGAGATTTAGGGAGAGTTTGCAGAGAGACAGTTGCATTGTAAAGAGGCTAGGAAAGATGGGGAAATACATCATGATGTATCTATTGTAAGTGCAATGCACAAGCCTTAGATGAATTGCACAAAGAATAATAAATAATCTAGTTGTTGGGGATGTAACCCAAAGTTTGGGTGAACCATCTTAAATTTTGTGTCTAAATGCCTTTTCATGCGATTGTTCATGAATGTTCTATTTATGCATAACTAGATCTAGATATTTGTAGTATATGATTGGTGCGTAGTAAATATGAATGTTACAATGAATATTTTATGTTGCAATTTCTATCACAATGATGTTGCATAATTGAAGGTTACTAATTAATCAAGGGAAAGAGATACAAAATATTGCACATAGGGTAGATAAGTAAGAATGCACATGATGATGGATTCACATCCCCTCATCCCTACAAAAACTTGGTTCCTACGATCTTGGTAGGTACCTCAAGTGAGACTTCACTTGAATGTAGGTGATGTTGAAAGGGACAGTATTTGAATGGTTTTGTTGGTTTGATAACTTGAACCTAGGGTCTTACAACCACATGCCAACAAATTATTTCGTTGTCAGGACCCAAAATCTGTGATTGAGGGAATGTTTTGGAGGTTGACTGAGAAAGAGATCATCGAATGTATAGAAAGGGAGGAACAATAATTTGCTCATAAAGAGAATAGAAACCCTCATATGCGTGAGGAGAAATGGATGCAAACGTATGTGTATACATACATGCATGAGATTTTCTTTGGTGAATTTATGATTATCTTAACTAAGTGGTTAGAAAAATTATTGGAGAATAATGGAAGGTACAAAACTGTATCATCGAGGAATGAGACTCCTAAGTTGGAAACAAAATTGAACTCTATAAGTAACAAGACTTCCCATGTAGCTAATTTCTGGTTAGACAGTATATTGGGTGGTTATATTATGAAATTTGCAATAGATTGTACCCAATCATATAGTGTTGCAGAGAGGGATTTATTCAAGGCTATGCGTGGAAGGTTTATTAAAATATTAGGTACCTAGATAAATATGTTGGTGTGAGACAAGTGTGTGATGACGATGGAGTGTGATTGCTAAGGGAATTTGCACAAATAGGGGAACTGGGGGATGAACAGAGGATAATCTGAAGGTAGGAAAGAAAGAAGGAAGAAATGAAGGAGGAAGGGAGGGACTGAGGGTGCATAGAAAAGAAGAAGGTGTATCAGAAGAGGAATACAAGTTTGGAATACTTTGTAGTGGAAGATGGTACAAGAGGCTGAAGATTGGGGCTGAGAAAGGATATATGCACAGTAATTTGGAGGGGAGAGAACCCTGCGCAATAGTCCAAATCATAGAAATACCGTACATAGAAGGAGAGTAAGAGAATTATCAGTTAAGTCCTATAATAGAAGATCCATTAAGTCCTACTCATACTGGATCTTATTTCTATTCCATGACCCCGTGTTCATCACCTATATTAGAAGTAACATTTGAGGATTTGTTAAAAGCACTTATAGTTGGCATAAGAATACATAGTAGAAGTAGCCATAGTAGTGGAAGTTGTGCATCAAATTAGAGTCAACCAACATCGTCGTAGGGAGGTACTACAAAAAACAACAAGGCAGGGCTAGACAACACACTTAGACTACTTGAGTTCCAAGGAGTTGGGTAGAAGGACCCATAAGAACATCTATTTGTATTTGAAACAATTTGGGTCATGAAGAATGTCCAAGATGAGGTTGTAAAGATTGCATAGTTGGAAACAAATCTTATAGGCTTCACATTAGTCTGGTATATGAAACTGCAAAGTACCACACCTGTAGGAAAAACAAGGACATTAGCAGAAATTAGACAAGCATCGTTGAAAGAGGTCAAGAAGCCAAAGTCTGAATCGTATTACATTAAAGAGTTGAAGGAAATCAAACAAGTATAGAATGAATAAGTTTGGGACTATGATCAATGATTTAAGGATTTTATGGGTGGATTGACATTCCAGATTAGTAACCAACAACATCGAGAATGGCTTATTACAAGACTACTAGCACACATTCAAAAATCGTTGATTCAATAGAAGGTTGTGTCGCAGCCTCAAGATTTGGATATTGTAATGATTCTAGAATCATGTCTTGTAGGAGATGGTGGAGGGATGGCGCAAGTCCAAACCCAGTTAGCTTCCTTGAAAATTCAGTTGGTAGAGATTACAAAAGGGAAGGAGAATCAGGAACAAGTATGGTGTACCAAGTTAGGACTGGAGTCCACAATAAGGAAGAATTCCCAGCATTTGTGAAATATTTGGTGAGTGGAGCACCAAATCCATTACCAGGATGGGGATGCTACGAAATATGTAAGAAATGGTGACATCATATGAATACGTGTCCATTACTACATAAATACCACATTACGTTAAGGAACGTATTTTGTAACTTTTGAAATTTAGTTGGGAATGAAGAGAAGGATTTCCACCCATTTGATTTGATGAGAGAGCGTGCTTCATATACTCCACGATGTTGTTGGTTGCATGGCCAAGACATACACCTCGTAAAGATATAAGTTCGTTTGTTGGGGCATAGATTTCCCACACAGCGGATGCTAGGTTCCGAGTACTACGGCTAGCACCATCAGCAAAGCCAATATAGGGTAGGGAAGACTCCGACATCTAGCAATCAAACACAATGTTACATAAGGGCAGAGACTAGATAACGTCAAAAGAAAACTAAAGTAACACACAAAGTATGATACATAAAATACAAGTACTTGTGCACAAATGATTTATGCATAGTACTTCTTCAAGTACAACCCATTCCTGGGTTCACTTAAAGGGATACCATCGTAATCGACTAGCTCATATGCTCCTTTTTCCAAAACTCGGTGAACAATATAAGGACCTCGCCACATTGGTTCGAATTTCCCAGCTCCTAACACATCTCGATCCTGTTCATATAAAAGAACAAGATCTCCTTCAGAGAAAACACGAGGCTTGACATGCTTGTCATACTGTGCCTTGACGTGTTTCTTCTGGGCTTCTATTACTAGAGTGGCATCAAGTCGAGTTTCATCTAATTGCATCAGATACAATAGACGCTCTTCTTCAGCAGAAGTATTGGGTAAGAGTTCAACAACTAGCTTCAAAGAAGGTATCTCACATTCTATCGGAAGAATGGCTTCCACACCATAGATTAATCGAAAGGGTGTAAACCCAGTAGTGGATTTGACCGATGTCCAATACGCCCACAATGTTGAAAACAACATCGTGTGCCAACTTGTTTTATGAATGCCTATCATCTGTCGAAGCATAGTTATAAGAAATTTGTTGATTGCTTCGACCTGGCCATTAGCTTGCGGGTAATAGGGTGTTGAGTTATCATGACGAAGACCCAACTTTTCTGTAAGTTCAGACATCATAAAATTCTGAAAATGACTACCGTGATCAGTGAAGATAGCTTGAGGGACACCAAAACGAGCTATAACATGGTTAAAAAGAAACAACGCTGCAGTCTTTCTAATATTATCGAATGTCGGCATCGCCTTGGCCCATTTAGTAAAATAATCAACTGCTACAATGATGTAACCATGCCCCCCGGCCGAGTGAGGGTGAAATTTCATGAAATCAATGCCCCATTTTGCAAAAGGACCAACTGAGACCACAGGATGAAGAGGAGCAGGATGTGACTGTATTTTCTGATTGTAGGTCTGGCAGGCATGGCATTTCTGAACAACATTAATGCAGTCATTAAACAAAGAAGGCCAAAAATATCCTACGCGTAAAATCTTTTGGGCAGTAGCATAACTAGACATATGACCACCACATGCTCCGGAATGGCAGTCATTTAGAGCTTTCTCAGCTTCGTCAAATGTCAGACAACGTCGAAAAATAGAGTCAATTCCCCGATGGTAAAGAGTATCTTCGAGGATTATGTATTGACGAGCCTAATAGCGTACGTGATGTCGTTCATTACTAGACAAAGCAGGCCGGAAAGTATGAGTTTGGAGATATATAATGATATTCCCATACCAAATATTGTCAGTGATAATAAGGAAAAGTGATTCATCGGGTAATGAATATACTACTACATTTTCCGTTGCAGAGTGAGGAAAATCGCATATCAACTCAGCAAAAACTAAGGATTTCTTGGACTTGGCGCGATCAAATTCCAAGTCAAACTCCTGGAGTATGACAATCCACTTGGAGTATTTTCTCCCTAGAAATTGACGTGTCAAAATGTGTTGCATAGGGTTGCAATGAGAAATCACTGTAGTTTTCCTTGAGAGGATATAATACCAAAAGCGTTGAACAGCTTGAACGACAGCCAAAGCAAGTTTTTCAACATGTTGATACTTGATTTCAGTGGGTGTGAGACTTTGACTCAAGTAATAAACAACATGTTCATCGTGTGCATCATCTTCTTGAAAGAGAACCATGCCAATGGTATACTCTGAGGAAGCAAGATAAATAAAATAGTCACGACTATAATCAGGAGGAAATAGAAGCAGAGCTCGTGTGAGGGATAACTTCAAAGTCTCAAAAGCATTGTTAGCCACGGTATCCTAGACAAACTCTGAATCTTTCTTTAGTAGCCRCGTAAAACCACGAGTAATCTCGGCGTAATTAGGGATGAAACAACGAAGAAAGTTTTCTTTCCCCTGCAAACTTTGAAACTGGCGCAGTGTAGAAGGAGGAGGGAGATTAAGAATCGCCTCAACCTTAAGAGGATCTACCCRGATCCCTTGACTTGAAATGATGAAACCTAGAAGACGGTCAGATTCTACGCAAAAAATGCATTTATGAGGATTTAAATGAATACGATAGAACCGACAATGAAMAAAAATATCTCGGAGATGAGTGGGGTGATCGACTCGGTGCAAAGAATGAGTTGGTAAATCGTCCAAATAGGGCTAAACGATATGCTTTATATCATGAAAATCATAAGACATAGCACGTTGAAACGTCACGCCAACGTTCTTAAGACCGAAGGGAAGTTTCCCATAGGAAAAAGTACCCCAAGGACAAATAAAAGCAGTTTTATGTTGGTCCTTGGGAGCGATGTTAATTTGATTATAGCCAGAGAAACCATCCATAAGAGAGAAGATTTCACTTTTGGCACAGTCATCGACAATCTGGTCGACGAAAGGGGTTGAAAAGTTGTCTTTTGGATAGGCTTTGTTAATATCCCTATAATCAACACATACACGAATACTACCCCCTTTCTTATCAATCGGTACAGGGTTGGAAACCCATTCTGTCAGAGCCACTGGATAAATAAAGTCAGCTTTGAGAAGTTTTTCAACCTCAAGCTTGATGGCTGCTACTTTACATGGGTGTACTGGACGTAGGCGCTGCCGGACAGGTTTGGCGCCGGGGTATGTTTTTATCTCATGTATAAAAATCGCAGGGTCGACACCTGGCATCTCTTCGTAACTCTAGGTGAAGATGTCATGAAATTCTTTGAACAGAGAGGTATAGGTGATGATTTCATCCGGAGAACACGAAGCTCCAATATGAACATTTTCAACTATCCCAGGTTTAATGGATATGTCAATGGGAATCGTGGGAGAGATATTACTGAGGTTCCCTTCGGCAAACACATCATGTGTAGATCCGGGAATGGTCGATATAACAACAATGGTCGACGGAGTCGAAATCCGTTGGTAGTTCTCAAGAGTGTGTTGTTCCAGAAAGAGTATGGAACGATGATGTCCATCATCCCAAGGGGTGTCCTCCATGACGGACATGATCATCTCATCAGTAGGAAAGATGACATGGAAAGGATCGGGAGACAACTCATCAAGAGAAGGTGTAGAAAGTGTTGCCGTTTGAATTGCATGATAAGCAGACTCAACCGGACTTAACGGCATGACGTCACCGAAACGAGTGTGATCTCCAGGGTCAGGGACTATCCAAGGGTCAGAAGACACAGGAAGTTCATGAGGTACGACGGAGATCATATTGATAGAAGAAACTGATGGGCATGGAACATCGGGTGGTGGAATGGGAAAAGTACCCATTAACGAAGATTCTTTTAAAAGGCCTACACCGACATTCTCGTAACCCGGTGGGGTTTTAGCTATAAACGACACATTGCCAGTACGAGTATCGGAATTAAAGAAGGCAATTTGGTCAACTGTAACAACCTTTCCTTGATGAGGAAAACGTACTACATGGAAAAGTGTTGACACAACAGCGCATGGAATCTATCCAGCTACAACCAAGCAGAAGATTATAATCAAGGGGAGCATCGAAGACTTCCACTTCAACTTGGACTGTCTTACCTTCCAAAGTAACGGGCAACGATGGAAGAACACTGTAAGGCTTAAAAACAGATCCATTAAAGGATTTCAAAGTATTTTGTGATTCATTTAAGGGAGGAGAGCCAATGGCTTTCCAACAAGCAAAAGACATTACACACGTAGAGGCACCTTCATCGATAACAGTTCGGCAAATTTTCTTTTCAGAGACAACAACTTGAATTTGGAATGCAAGCTGAGGGGGTAACCTTGGAATGTGATCTTCCAAGTCAAAGACTATTAAATTCGTATCTGTTGGATCAATTCCACCTATAGCTTTCAACAGATCCTTCTGTTGTGCAGGACAAGACTAAAGGACTTCAAGGGCAGACATCGTTGAAGGTGCTTGGGCCAGATCTTCGACAATACTATAGTTCTGGGCCACACGAGCATGAGGATTGAAAGCCGATTTCCGAACAACACCCTTAGGGGGTCGCACGACTGTATCAAAGCTCGGTCGTTCAAGATGAAGAGGATTGTTTGTAGGTGGAGTCGGTGGAGAGGGTTGTACCAAAGTAGGAGGTAAATCGTCAACCTTCTCCTTAGATGGAGAATAATCTTTGGCTCTAGTTGTGATTGCAACATTATTATTCTTAGAATCACTAGTACACATCAAAACATATGACGTTGTATAAGTAGATGGTTGGTCATGGATGACCAACTGAGCTTGTTGTTGAGACGGGAAGGGTTGGGACAAGACTGCCGACGTAGATGGTTTGGGTGTTCCTTGAGGGAACTTAGTAATTTCAGCACGTCGTGGACAATCCTTCGTGTAGTGATCGTCACCACAGATAAGGAAAGGGTATCGTGGTTTGTGCTTATCCCGATCTTCAACAGGAGGAGTTTTAGTTTTCTCTGTTTGATTATTATTTTTAACCTCCTTATTCTTGCCTCTCCCCTTTTTAAATTTATTTTTACCGGTCGGGGTAGATTGAACGGCGTTCACCTCAGATGTTTTACCGGCGAGAGTGGCAGGAGACAGAGCATTTTGAACATTAGAAGATGTATATTTAGGGGTTGTACTTGAAACAGAATGTGAGTGGGTATGGGTAGTACCAATCACACCATCAGCTGCATGCGAGGCAGCTGGAATAGTTGAACTGCTGGAAGTACCAGGACGAGGTAATTTAGGTAGAAAATCGTAAAGTGTTCCCGTTTGCGAATAAACAAGATCAAGATATTGAGCATGACTGATAGCCTGCTCTTCTATGAAAATTCCACCCATGGCAATGTCCTTACCAATTTCATTCACAAATGATTTCGTAACCCATTCTGCCAGTAACTGATCAGGAAGCTCAATTTTAATGAGATGTTGTCTCCTTCGCCACTCATGAATATGATCAGATATATGAGTACCTTTAGTCTGTTTGAAGGAAGTCAAAATCTCAGTCCCGGTATCATAACGGATTGGTAACTGGTAATGTGTAAGAAAATCCATAGCTAGGGTGTTAAAATCAGAGAAGAAACCTCGTGGCAATTCAATATACCACTTCGCAGCGGAACCAGTAAGGGTTCGTTGAAAAAGACGTAAACGAATAGAATCATCCATCAATGAGTTGGATGAACACCATAGATGAAAATTCATAACGTGATTGTTCGGGTCCTCTCCCACTTTGCCATTGAATTTCGGAATTTCCGATGGAAGCTTGGCTGGAATAACAGGCCATTGGGGAGAGTGACGAATAGGATCATTTAGAATCCTAGACAAATCTGGCAAAGCCAAAGTAGCAAGAAAAGGTAACTGTCTATTCACCTGCGGGTACTGGTGACTTTGGGGTGGAAGCCCTGTCGGCAAACTAGTAGGACCGTATGCAGTCTGCCCATATTGGGAAGACCCTGGCTGATTCGGTGGTGGTTGGAGAGGATAGTAATTCCAAGGATGGTAACCTTGAGTTTGAGTAGGGACCTGAGTTTGAGTATGGACCTGAGTTTGAGTATTGTGACTCTGACCCCAAATAGGATTAGGTATACCTGGATATGGTTGGCCCATAGTAGGGACAGTTTGCTGCCCCCCAACATTTTGAGGAAAGTTTTGTAGAATCTGATTCCAATACCGGGCCAATTCAAGAGGTATGTTTTGTCCAAAAGGTGAGGTTGGTCCTCCCATCATAGATTGTGTTCTAACTAGAAATTGTGTATCAATTGGATTATGTCTGGTAAGAGGAAATGGAATCGTAGCACCTTGTCCACCAATGGGAATATGCAAGTTTGGTGCAACGAACGGTATAGTGCCACTAGGATTAGGATTGCCAAAAGAAAATTGAGGGAGCGTTGGAATAAAACCGGAAATAGGGTGCCCAGGACCTAGCGAACCGGCTGGGGTTTGCGGAGGCGTTGGATTGGAAGCATTCAACAAAGCATTCAACGCATGATAACCGGGTGGTAGTGTCGGATTGACATCAGGAATTCGCTGGGTATTGATAGGAGCAAGACTGGCTGCAGTAATTCCAGTTTGGACACTCGTAGTATTCGCGAGATGGGCCATCTCAGGAGGGAGAACAAAGTGATAAGTGGTAGTCACTGGTGTAGTTTCTGTCTCAAAAAACACCGGAGGGTTGATTTCGTAGACTATAGGTGACTCAGTACCAAAAGGACCCATCGAAAATCACCCGACCAAAAAGGATCTTGGCCTACTACACCGGGAGAAGGCCCAACGGTTGATTCATAAGATGTAACAACTGCTTCTTCAGAAGAATTTAACCGCACAAAAGGTCATTCACCATGGAGAATGCGATAGTCCTCTCTAGTATTGGTAATTCGAAAAGGTTCTAGAGAGTCAGTGGATTCTACTTGTGGGGTAGTGACAACCGGGACGTCACTTGTTTCCACGTGTGGTGGAGTAACAACTGGGACTTCACTCTGATGAGGAGAGCCCTCAGGTGTACCGGTAGGCAAAGGTTGAGAACCGTCCAGATGCTCTGGAGATAAACCTTGCATTCTACGTGAATGTCGTGGGGGAGCAATTGTAAAGGAGTGACAAGCTCCGCGAAGAAATTCTTATGGTCAACTTTGATAAACAAACAACACACACTAGTAAACAAAATCTAAGTGTTGTGGGGTATTCTACCCTACGGACTAACAAGCTAGGGCTTTAAACTTGTACGCAGAAAATGACCCTTCAGACGTAACTTTTGAACTTCTACCCGAAACCTCAACCCCTTTTCTCATGCACACATGGGAAGAATCAACTAACCTTTTTATCGACGGTTGAAGTAGATCCTCCGTTGAACCTTTATCTCCTTGCTGCTGCTGCTCCTTCCACAAAGCTTTCCTGCAATCAAGACAAAACTACACATGCATGCTATTGATCTACTAGGGGGTTAGAGATTAAACACAAATCAAATGACATAGATAAGACTCATGTATTCGGGACGGGAAAAGTATCTTTTTCATTAATCTCAATATGAATCAACTTACAATGATTTTTGAGACCGGCCACCGTTCCTCGATCCTGATCCTGGGCTCCTCCTCTTCTTTGTCCTCCAACTGTTGTGCTTGAACTTCTCCTAAAGCTTGAGGAAAGGCTAAAGGGGCTGGACAATAATGGACTTGGCAATTTTGGCAGAGTTTCTTTGCTATGATTTTTCCTCCTTTGAATAGTACCCCTACCCCTCCTTTTATAGGCTAGAAGGAGCTAGGGTTTTAGGCGAACTCTCGGCGATGCATGGCTGGGAGTTCCAGTTAACTAACAAAAAACTCTTCGTCCCGACGGAAAATTTCCTGATTTTTTGCTTTGTTAGGTAAACGCGGGCTGTAGTGGGTTAGCCCGCGGTCACCCGCGTGCAGTAGAAGGCCAGCAAGCGGTCCACCGTGCCCAGTAAACGGTTAGGGCACGGGTTGCTTGATTTAAGTGGTTTTTTGAGGATTTGTTCAGCATGGCTTTGGCTAAGAAGAGGCATGAGTTGGCCTGATGCCAGGTAAACGTGTGTGGTGCATTTTAGGGTTATAACAGATGCCCCCTAATGTGTGATGTCAGAAGAGCATCTGATGGCCAAAATACATTACCAATTCTTTACCAATCTGTACTGATATGCTGAATAAGTGAGCCTAGGAATCAGGAATCGGGAAGTGCCGTCTGCAAAAAATATCAAATGTCTCACCGAGGCGGGCATACCCATGCTCGGGATAAATCAGAACCATTGCTACCAATCAAATACACTGTAGATCCATGTCAAATAACTATTAAGAGTAGCCGCGAAAAATACACAGCGGAGCTGCATCTTGAAATCAAAAAGATATACAAAGAAAGTATCCATCTCTCAAAAGTTGATTCAGTCTGATGGCTGTACTTCAGAGCTCGAGCAACAACTTCAAAATCTTCTAAACTCGGGTAGGAGTGTAATATGAATGTACGACTTCACTACCCAGAGGTCTTCGATGGCTCGTCAGTTATGGACTTGATAATATTGATGATTGGACTGAAGGCTTCAGTGATTTCGAACAAAGACTTGATTGGACGTTCAGGATGGCCGGGTATGCGGACAAGAGACATATTGCAGAGTGGTTGACTCAGGCTAAGTAACAAACTTCCCTTGGATAATAGCATGACAAGTGAGAAGACTCAGGCAGCATATCTGTTAATCGTAAGTCTACGAAGCAGGAGGCAACGCAAACTCTCCATATGTTTGGAAGAGTAACCAAATGGTGGAGGACACAACTCTGTAACGAGAAAAGCTTCCTAAGGTCGTACTACATCCCATAGTATCGGACAGATGTGCTTTATCCAAGGGCGACTCATAATGCTGCCAATAAAGAAATACTTTTCCCATCCTCTTTTTGGGGTATATTTGATTTTTTTGTTCTTTTTGTTGATTTGGAAAAAAGAATAAAGGAATATTACATTACAAGGGAGGAACGAGGATCGCAAACATACAAGTTCAAGGCAAAAGGACAAGATTGATGTTCTAGGAAATGATACTCGGAAAAATCCTCTAGTGGCCAAAGGTGTTAAAACGCAGACGCAAACTGTTACTAGGCTGATGGGTAAAGGATGCAAATGCGATTGATAGAACACACAATGGTAACATCCTTCGATGTAATTTTAACGAGCCCAAAGAAGGTAAGCTCGGTGATTTTTCATGTTTAGAGAGTCTAAAAAAGCATAAAAGAAAACTCCATTGGGGTACCTTTTTCGTCAATAGTCTAGTCGGTTCAAAAAAGGGGTAAACTAGCACCAACTAGACGTCAATTCAAAACCATTTTAACGAGTGTGACAAGGACAAGATCACTCGGCTATTTTTTCAATTTTAAGGAGTCTGAAAAAAGATTAACTATGGACTCCGTCAGGAATGTTCTTCTGGACCATTTAACGAGTGTGAAAGAATAAGGTCACTCGACAATCTTTTCAATTTTAGGGAGTCTGAAAAGAGATTAACTATGGACTCTGGGGGGGTTTCTTTTTCATAGATTTAGTCCCTCAGGCCCGAAAAGGAATAAAATTATACCTGAGGATACTCTTCTAAAGAATGGAAATTCAATAGAGCGCTCCTTTATTCATACAGTTGACCGTCCGGACCGAAAAAGGGGTAAAATACCGCCGGACAGACGTGACTTCAAATTTCAGTTTAACGAGCGTGACGGGTCACAAGATCGCTCTACAATCTTTTCATGTTTAAAGGGTCTGAAAAGGGCTTGAAAGGAGACCCCTTATGTGTTTGGGAGTCCAGAGGGTAAGACAAAGAGTGAAAAAGACCCATGAAAATGAGGCTCAAACTCATATTCAGGAAAGACTATACGGACTCCCGAGCCTACTATGTTGTCAGAAAAGGCATGGACACCATAATGCAACCAGGAACTACCTAGGGAATCCATGTTTTGGTAAGCTCTACCACCAAGTTGTGACACTTCTAGAGCAGAAATGACGGTTCCACATCACAACCGGGTGGGGTCGATCCTATATTTGAAAAAACAAAAGGCAACGAGATGCAACAGTGGGGATGAAATCCTATCCTATATGCTCAGGTTGATTTTTGAAGGAAAAAAAAATAAAAATTTATGGACCGCCGTTATGTGTATATATATTTTTTTTATTTTCGGAAACTCAATGAAAAGTGTCCCAATACCTGGTTGAATCCCTTCCATATAAATCTGGAACCACCCAAAATGGTTTTTGGTATAAAGAAACTAATAAAAGGGCCCAAAAAAGTGACAAAAAGAGGCCAAAAACTCTATAAATAGAAGCTGGCAACTCATTATCACCATTGCTGATTTGGAAATTGACTCTGGAGCCAACAGAACCCCTTTGCTACAGATCGTGATTTCGAGAGCTACAGTGGACCAAACAAACTTCCGCTCAGACCAAGTAAGTACAAACTCCCTCAACTTTCATTTCAATACTTTTATTGATGTTTTTTAGTGTGTTGGGGGGGGTGGCCGTCGCCCTTTAAAGAGTCGGCCCTAGTAACCCGCGGGCTGTCCAGAGACAGCCCACGGGTACCCACGCGCATGATTAAGACAGCGCGTGGGTACCCACGACTGTCACTTCTACAGCCTGCGGGTTATCCCCCGCGCAACAAAAAAATGATTTGTGCAAGAGTCTAACTCCCTTTCTGCCTTGTGATTTTTGTAGGATGTATGTGCATTGGAGAGAGAGAGAGCATGAGGCTGCCAATGAGGTAGTCACTGCAGATCCAAATGTGATGGGTGTGCTGACACAGTGTGGTCTCGTGAAGTTTTTCTTATGTCCATTTATGCGCGCACAACCAAGGCTGCCGAATGCCCTGGTTGACTACTGGCATCCTGATGCCGAGGCCTTCGTGATCGAGGGGCAATCCTTGGTGCCCACCACCGAGGACATCTATTTCTTGACGGGCCTCTCAAGGAGAGGGGAACCCGTCAACTTGCAGACATTTCTTGCAGGGCCGAGAAAAGTCTTGGAGCTGATAGCAGAGTATTGCATGGCTGAGACCAACCAGGGGACTTCCTGGATACCGGTTGGCAATGTCACCAACTTTACTCTACAGACCATTCTATCGCTCATTGGGTGAATCACYGGCTCCAAAGCCGTACATCAGGCGTCGCGCGTGCAGATGAACTGTGTGATTCAGTGCATGAATGCACAAATCTATGACTGGAGTACCACCCTGCTAGAGAGTATGAAGAGGCAATTGACCGATTGCCGTGAGCGCAGACACAAGAACTTTGGGTTAGAGACTATTCTCTGCTCATTCTTCTTTGAGAGAGTTCCATGTTTTAGTCCTCGTATGACGGTATGAGGACATCTGACGACATTCCCGGTAGTGTGTAGATGGGCAGCATTACCGCCGCGACAGGGTGGCGGAAGGACCGTGGAGGCCTTCGACGACGACTTCTTTGCTTGGTTGTCACGGCAGATCCCCACCATTGAGGACTACCCATACGCAGGGATTGACTTCTCCATAGATCCAGCGATGCCAGTGCCACCTGGCGAGGAGCGAGGAGAGATGGGTAAGTCTCCTCCTGTACAGTTTTTTTTTGTTTTTTGCATATGTAATTTTTATGTCTTTTTAGATATATATCATGTTTTTTGGATAACAGAGTTTCTGACGGGTGACCATTGTGTTGCATGCAGATGTGGGACCTGTGCGGCCTGCCAACTTTGCGTGGAACAGGCGCCGCCCACGGCCAGAGGCCGTAGCTGCCGCCGCCAGGGGAGTAGCGGTAGCAGGGAACCCTCCAGCCGGAGAGGCTGAGAGGTGTCTTAGGCGGGTTGAGCAGAACTTCACTGAGCTCACCCGCACAGTGCCCATGATCGAGATAGAGGATTTGCCGCCCTCTATGCAGACTCATATGGTAGGGTTTCCTCGGACATGGGTCCGATTATTTAGGCGGTTGGGTCGGGCTGTTCGTGACTATAACAGGGCTCATAGGCCTTGAACAGCTTTTGTAGACTTTTATGTGCCTCGAGCACTCATATGTATTATATTTTTTGAGGGCATAATCCTTAGTGACTCGTTATGGCTCCCACTTTTTGAGGCGCTTGCGCCCATCTATGTCCTCTGAGACTTTTATGATGTATATATATGATTTTTATTTCTTTTATGTGTCTTTATGGATTTTGTGTACAAAAATGTATTTACATGTGTTTGATCATGATTTTCTTTATGTGTGAGCAAGATGCCAATCTAAAATGTGATTAGCTAGAGTATCTGTGATTTGATTTAGACTTCTA
>JASDQU010099984.1:272227-309206 GCA_032191745.1 Picea mariana | reverse complement strand
CATAGGCTAAGGAAAAGATGCCCTAACCTGCTGACTGTGCAGCCACAGACTCCAAACCCTATAAGGAGTACTTCTCACCACAGGAGGGGATGACTGCCCCACCCAGGCTGAAAGGCAACCAGACAGACCCACGACTGTCACTAATATAGCACGCGGTCAACCGTGTTCTAAGCTAGAATAGCCCGCGGGTACCCGCGCTCAAGACTAAAGCAGCCCGCGGGTAAGGTATAAAATCTGAGAAAAAATCAAACACAGGCAGCCCAAACCTGAAAGAGGCCTCTGTTATTGACAACCAGAGTCTCTGAAAGGCTTGGATGCTGTTACTTCAACAGAAAAAGGAAATTTTCAAACAAAAAAACAAATGCAAAGAATGACCGACACTATTACTAAGACATGACTGCATAGGAAATACGGGGAGAGAGAATGTCAGATAGGCTCCTGGCCGACTGCTCAGGCAGAAACTATCTCGGTAATATTAAATCCTATTGCTGACACTTGTAAGACAGACTGAAAAACAAGACAATAAACCAACAAGACCCAGACAGGATCCAGAAATCCCCCTGAGAAGATAAACTTCTGACAGGGAAGAGGGGACTGCCTCTAAAGCCTTCTGCAAGCTACACGCTACTGAAACCTCTGCAGCAAGCGGATGACCATGGGTTGTAGAAGGCTAGGGCGTGGGTTACCCACGGGCAGGGCTTCTGCAAGCCGCGGGTACCTCTGTGTGTCCCGAGAATGAGTGTCGAGCGTCAGTCAAGGAAAATTGGTATTGATAACCAGGTTCCCTGCTAGCATTGACCTAACAGGCAACAAAATAAGCAAAGAAACAGAAACTGAACTTCTTTGAACTACCCAAAAGATCTTTAACCAAATCCGAGAACCCTAAGAGTAAAATCTCCCCAATGGAGTCACCAATTCTATTGTGGGGTATTCTACCCTATGGACTAACAAGCTAGGGCCTTAAACTTGTACACAGATCATGACCCTTCAGACGTAACTTTTGACCTTCTACCCGAAACCTCAACCCCTTTTCTCATGCACACATGGGAAGAATCAACTAACCTTTTTATCGATGGTTGAAGTAGATCCTCCGTTGAGCCTTTATCTCCTTGCTGCTGCTACTCCTTCCACAAATCTTTCCTGCAATCGAGACAAAACTACACATGCATGCTATTGATCTACTAGGGGATTAGAGATTAAACACAAATCAAATGACATAGATAAGACTCATGTATTCGGGATGGGAAAAGTATCTTTTTCATTAATCTCAATATGAATCAAATTACAATGATTTCCGAGACCGGCCACTGTTCCTCGATCCTGATCCTGGGCTCCTCCTCTTCTTTGTCCTCCAACTGCTGTGCTTGAACTTCTCCTAAAGCTTGAGGAAAGGCTAAAGGGTTGGGACAATAATGGACTTGGCAATTTTGGCAGAGTTTCTTTGCTATGATTTTTCCTCCTTTGAATAGTACCCCTACCCCTCCTTTTATAGGCTAGAAGGAGCTAGGGTTTTAGGCGAACTCTCGGCCATGCATGGCTGGGAGTTCCAGTTAACTGAAAAAATACTTTTCGTCCCGGCGGAAACTTTCCTGATTTTTTTCTTTGTTAGGTAAACGCGGGCTGTAGTGGGTTAGCCCGCAGTCACCCGCGTGCAGTAGAAGGCCAGCAAGCGGTCCACCGCGCCCAATAAATGGTTAGGGCGCGGGTTTCTTGATTTAAGTGGTTTTTTGAGGATTTGTTCAGCATGGCTTTGGCTAGAAAGAGGCATGAGTTGGCCTGATTCCAGGTAAACCTGTGTGGTGCATTTTAGGGTTATAACACTAAGAAGCAATCACCAGGCAAACAAGACCTTCTAATATCGAAGCCACTAGTTGGTGATGAAATCCAACATCGCAACAACGAGATGAGAAGGGGCGGGGCTAGGATGGAAAAGTTACATTGACGACCTGCTTAACGGACTTACACCCTGGTGCAAGCTCCCACACATAATTGTGGGTATACCCTCCAAGGAGCCTGAGTGAGTTTGATCAATGTCAATTCCAGGTACCGTGAAGACTTTCCCCTCCACAGTCACCTTGGGTAAGAACCTAGAGAGATAGGCCACTAAGGTCACCACAAACAACAGTACAGCCTGGGGGAACAGTCAACAGTCCAATCCACACGCAAGGGCAGGGTATCTAGCCCGAAATCAACTCAAAAGGCTTCCACTCATCATTGTGGGTATACCTCTGAGTGACCCCCGTAATACGTGCAATCTCTACACTGATGTCAACAAAGCAGGGTGAGTAACTCTGCCAACACCAATGCGACCCAGTGCTTGACCCTTGTGTTAGAAGGGCTTCCCAGGACAATATGTTGCAAATGGAATTTGACACTCCCTAACTCAAGATACTATTGTGTGTTTTGAAATTTTGGAGAGTGTATCTCTCTTCCTACTCCAAAGCACCAGCCTAACTAAATGTTGGTGTAAAATAGCCCTAGAAAAGAGTTACTAGATAAATTTTAAGATTACGCAATGTTTTTAAGAGCTGTTGTTTACTCAAAGGTAACGGAAGTGAAACTGATTGTGTATGACTCTGACCCAAACAATGCAAGGATGAGAATGAAATATAACACTTTTCGTTCAATGAATCCTATGCATGGGAGAGAGAATATTTTCCAAATCAACTCTGTACTACAATGTAAAATTTCCTTTTCAAATGTCAATGAAAACAATCAAGTGAAAATGCATCTTTTTCAAATACTTCAATAATCTCAATAATTTGATTTTCAAAGTTTTCTAAAATGAAAAGAACTTTTGAAAGAAAAACTTGTTTGTTCACTTTTCAAAAAGGACTCAAACTATGACAGTGAGAGTACATAAAATCAAATCAATGAACAAGCAAATAACCCAATCTACTCTTTCAATGATCTTTCAAGAGAAAATGATCTTTCAAACCATAAACAAATAAGAAAACCAAGCAAAATTAACTTTCAACCAATCACTGGATCCCAACAAATCAAACACATTCAGAAACCGAAGTCAGAGAGAATGGTTTTTCCAGAAGAGTCGAGAAATGAAAGTCAAGTCACAAATGACAAGAAAAGTCTTAAAACCCTAAGACTGTTCACACATGAAAACTAAAGCAAGAGATATATCAATCAATGATCCAATAAAATCATAAGAGGTAATTCAACTGATCTGTGCAGTCAGAAAGACCAAAACTCAATTTCAAAATTTTGAAAAACAGTGTTTGCAGGTAAGCAATATAACACAGTGCGAGAATCTATGATTCTCATAGGAAACCTTTGAGCAAGGTGCGAGAACCTCGCACTGAACCCTATGAGTAGGGTGCGAACCTGACTAGTTCTCGCAGGCTATAATGGAGTGCAGTGCAAGAATTTCTGAACATATCCAAAAATTTGAAAAATGAAGTAAAATTGCAAAAATCTTCTGGACTCAGAAGGTCTATCAGGATATCCTGAAGACTCAAAGACTGATAGGACAGGAGAAAAATGAAATCAGAGCAAATGGCCACAGAAAAACAGAAAAAGCCACCAAGAAAATGGGAGGTTGCCCAATGGATTCGCCAGTTTTGTTATTGGATAAATCCGTAAGTGCGGACACAAACCGATCTCCCTAGATCCTCCTGGATCTAGAACAAAGCAGGACAGAATAATACTCTTTCCCTAGATTTCGATTATTGAATGGACTAGGAGGCAAGAATCATGAACATACCTTATGATCACTTCCTTTGATCTTTGTTGTTCCAGATTCGCTCCAATGCTCTTGTGTGTCAAGACCACAACAATACAAACCAATCGAAGTGAAGACAACTCAACATATTCAACAATCAATCTAAGTATATGATCAAGGAGTTTTACAATAAAGTAGACTTAGCTTTAGGGGAAAGAGACATATTACTGTATTATATTGATGGAAAGCAAAGTTTACAACCTGAGCCTTGATGTTGCAAACCTCCTTTCGATGGCCCTTGGCTCTGATACACACACTTGCTCACTTGTATGAAGAAGATCAACCACTTTTGATAAACTTGTTGGTGTTCCTAGCTGTTGTAGCTTCATTCCTTCACACAGTCTTTCACTAATTATCCAATAAATCTCTTGCTAGTTTGATTCTAACCTTTTCCATGAGAATCCCCTTATTTTATAGGAGAGAATGAATTATTTACTTAGATAAGAATGATCCCAAAATATCAGGGAATCCAGTACTAGGATAACCATTCAAACGCCATCTCATCCTTCTAGAAGATTCCCTTCTAGAAGCTTCGAGAATTCATATTTTTCCCTTCTTTAGAAAGAGTTCGCACCCTAGCAGTTAGACATAGTGCGAACTTCTTGCACCCTGGCTTAAGGCATCCTGTGAGAATCATGCATTCTCACAGGCAAATGTATTGGCATCCTGGGAACCTTCCTAAAAAATGTGATTTCTGAAAAGAGATGAAGGTAACTTTTTTCAGGAGAAAGTTCTAATGAAGAGCCTGAGTACACCATCTTCAATACATCATCATGACGACCAAAATTATGGGTAACACATATGTACTCTCAACAATCTTATGTAATCTAAGATTGTAGCATCTATATGCTTTCTTTCTAGATGCATATCCAAGAAATATACCTTCATCAAATATACCATCAAATTTCTTGAGATTCTAATCAAGCCTTTTGATGTATCACTTACTTCCAAAGACCTTGAATTATTTTACCAAAGGAGTTCTTCCAAACCATAGTTCATAAGGAGTCTTATCACTATTAATCCTGAGCTGACCTCTATTCAGTATGTATATTTTTGTTCTTATAGCTTCCCTCCAATATCCATCAGATAATCTTGCTTCATTGAGCATAGTCCTTGCAGCCTCCTGGACTGTTCTATTCCTTCTCTCAGCAATCCCATTTTTCTAAGGTTTTCTGGCAGTAGATAATTGTCGTTTTATTCCATGGGTTTCACAGAAGAGATAAAAATATTTTGAGGTGAACTCACCACCATTGCCTGATCTAAGGCATTTGATTTTTGTCTCCTTTTCATTTTCAACAAGGGTCTTAAAAGCTTTGAATTTGTTAAGTTCTTCTGATTTTTCCTTGAGAAAACATACCCAACCCATTCTAGTAAAGTCATCAATGAACAACATAAAGTAGGACTCTCCTTGCAAACTCTTGGTACTTTTAGGTCCACAAAGTTTGATGTGAACAAGATCTAAAGGATTTGAGTTTAAGTATTCTTTTTTTTTTAACCTTATTCTAGTTTTCTTCCCTAGTTGACAATGTCTACACATAGGATTTGAGGCCTTTATGATATTTGGAAAGTTTCTTACTACCCCAAGATTGTTGACTTTCACTAAATTGTCATAGTTAATGTGCCCCAACCTTCTATGCAATAGCCAACTTTCATCTACTAAATTTATATGACACTCCTCATTCAATTTTGTATTTAGTATATATACATTCTTGGGAGTTCTAGGAGTAGTACCAACCAATTTTCTTGAGTCCTCTCTCCTAATCTCACATTTTAGGGAATCAAAGATGCAAATGTGCCCTTGATCACAGATTTGGCTGACACTTAATAGGCTAGGTTTCAATTTTTCAACAAGCAGCACATCCTTGGCTTTGTCTTTTCCCAAACTCACAGCGCCTTTCCCAAGTATGTTACCTGAAGCATTGTCACCAAATGTAAACTTACCCTTTTGTTTCTTTAAGTTTAAAAACTTGTCCTTGTTTCCTGTCATATGTTTTGAGCACCCAAAGTCAACATACTAGAGATCTTCTTTATCTTGAGATTTCAAGGCAACGAGACATTCCTCTTTTGATGTTTTTTCTTTCCAAAGCTTCTTCTTCTCTCTAATTAAATTTGGTTTTTCTGAGACTTCCATTAATATGCAACTAGTGGTCTTATGTCCATAGTTATGACATCTGAAGCATTCTATATCCCCTTCTTGTAGACGTGAAAAGGAGTTATATTTTATTCTTTTAACTTGATTTATTGTTTTCTTATCCTTAAGGTTATAGTTCTTAACGCTCAAATTTTTCCTTCTATATGTGCTACAATTCATAGATTTGTGTATGAAATTAGAGCATGCAAAGAAGTAACCAAAGAAAATGTGAGGATACATGTTTTGATAAAACTTCTTTGGTTTTTTCTTATATTCCTTCTTGATGGGTGGAATTAGTCCTGTGGAGTTCTGGTCATTACTTGTCTTCTCTTCATCTTTCTTCTTGAATGTACTGAGGAGAGAAGTTGCATAAGATTTTGAGTTAACTTGGTTTTCTTCTTGAGAATAACCTATTCCATTTTTATTACTTTAATCCCTTTGTGTAGTAATAATATTATCTAATACTTTAGAGATATTTTCATATCTTGTTTGAATGTGTTTTGCATCAAGTTCTTTTCTCAGATGAACTATTTCTACCTCCATGTTTTCACAGGTTATTTGTTTCTCTTTAAGCGACTTTTCCAGACTTTCTTCCACCCTATTTTCTTCTAGGATTTGGTTTTTCAGATTGCTCATGAGTTTCTCCATCTCCTTTTCTTTCTGTTCATGTTTTTCCTTTTGTTCAACTACAAGACTTTTTAGCTGTCTATATCTGATTTTATATTTTCTTAATTCATCCAAGGCACTGAGAAGTTCTTCTTCCATATTAACCTCTTCTACATCTTATGACTCTTCCTCATGCTCAATTTATTCTATCTTATTAGGTTATTAAATACCTAGAAAAATGAGTTCATCATCATCACTGTCACTGGATTCTGATGAGCTGTTGTTTTCTTCTTTTGAGTAAAAATTATTTTTCCCTTTGTAAAACCCTTTTTTGTACTTGGGTTTTTCCTTCTTCTTGTATTGTTTATTTTTTTCTTCTACATCTTCAGGGTCCTCCTTGGGATAGGGACACTTGGTTGAAAAATGGACAACATTGAAAAAATTAAAACATTTGGAAGGCATCTTGCCTTTGTACTTCCTTGATCCTTTCTAAAGTTTTTTAATAAAATTGGCTTCTTCTACATCAGATTCTTCATGATGGCGGGGTTGAGATTTTTGATTTTGAATTTTTTTTTTCTTGAGCACCTTGAATGTTGCCTCTCCTTTTGGAAGGTTCTCATGTCCTAATCTTAACTCATAGGTTATGAGGATTCCATACAACTCATCCATGGTGAGTTTATCTAGATTTTCTTGAGTGGACACTTTAGGATTGTATAGAATAGGTAGTGTTCTTAGTATTTTTTCAACTAGCTCATTGTCTGACACTGTTATAACCCTAATTTTCACTAGACATGTTTACCTAGCATCAAGCCATATCAGATTCCTTCTTTACCAAAACACTACTAAACAACTCTTCTTAAAAAACCCCTTTTATAAAGGTCCACGTGCCATGCTCCATTACTGCACGCATGTACATGCTAGCTGACCCAAGATAGCCCATGTGTGTTACACATCGAAAATACTCACTTTGATGATGTCGCAAGTGTCGTCATTACAAAGGTCGCAAGTGTCTCATTTTGCTCACAAGTGTCACAAGTGTCAAGGAATCATACTGCCATGATGCCTATGTCGTGCCTATAAACGACATCAGGAGGACACTTGGCACATGTCAAAAACTTGATTTGGAAGAGGAGGAAAAGTTAATTGGGCTCACAAACCTTTTTCCATCTGAAAGCACCTCAAAAACTAAGTTTGGAGGAGAGTGCTCCCCTATACCTCTTCTGGGAGCGTTGGTGCTCCCCCTTACACTGTCTGGGAGTGTTATAAAGTTCCTTTGGCCTTTTTGAGGGAGCGTTGGTGTATTTAGGAGTGCTAGAGCCCCCCTTAAGCCTACTGGGGAGCGTTGGAGTGCTCTGATGGCCCTTTTGAGGGAGCGCTACCTATTCTGGGCAGTAGTTAAGTTGTTGAGATGAATAGGGCAAGGATCCTTTCATTCTTGGAAGGCAGTTGGATTCAAATCCCTAGTCCAGCCATGATCTTAGGGTAGATCATCAACTAAAGGAGGAAAATCCTCAACTTCCCCAAGGATATCTCAAGTGGTTAAAGTCTTTTCAAGGCTATATAAGCAAGATTTCTAATGGTGAAAGAGGACTGAAAAAGGAGAATCACACCAAACTTATGATCTCATAAGTGGTACAGGAACAGGGAAGAATTGCAACGATGAAACCTATGATATCATAGGAAACACACGGTGAATTGGAGGAGAGTAATAAGTGAAGTTGTTGTCATCCGGGTCCTGGATCTTTTGAGCAAGGGGTAGACAAGGAGGACTTGACGAAACTACTGCAATCCATCTACGACTGTAAGCAATGTTTTGTCCTCATTAATATAATTTGCTTGGCATGTTTCTTTCTAATTCGTGTTCAATCTCACATGAATTTGTCTCTTTAGTATATAGACCTATTTCATACTAATATTGATGGAGTAGGAAGTGGTCGTACTTTGTTTGTCCACAGGGCTTATCGAAGAGCAAAATATTGGAGCTGAACTCGGAGCGTGCAGGGAAAAACACCGATAAAAGGTACTTCTTTTCTCCTTCCTCCTCACACACTAGTCCACCTAGATATAAAAGGAAGTCAGTGACCATGATAAGAACTTTCTGTCTTAGATTTAAGAGTCTATCTCTTTGAGGAGATCTACCTGTCCGCAGGGAGATTTTCCTTCAACAAAAACTGGCAACTCCACTAGGGAGCCTCGAATCGAAACCTTTTTGTTTTGATTTCTCCTCATAGACCTTGTATTACCCCTTGATTGTTCTCAGAACTGTTTCACCCCTTTTTGATTGATTTCATGAGCTGATTGACTCCCTACCCCATCACACTTAACTTGATTTCCAAGACTAGACGACAATTTTTGGATTATTTGACATTTTTAGGAGCTTCTCAATCCTGACACCCCTGTGGTTGTGTTAACAGAGCGCCAACGCTCCCTGACTATCTTACACAGAGCGCTATAATTCTTGGTGCCCTTTACACCATAGCGCCAACCCTCTTTTGGCCAAAAACCTTTCCAGAATTTTTTTATTTATTTATTTTTTATTTTTTATTTTTTTTTCTTTTCAAAAGATAACCTCTTTGTTTCACTTGCTGAGCCTCCCTGTGAGTCAATGATTCTTCCCATTCAACTTTGACATCCTTCCTTCTGAGGAACAAACACCTTGTTGTTTAAATTTCATAGCCTTCTTCATTATTTTTGAGTTTTTCTGTTGTTTGGAGTTTGAAACCAATGCACCGTCTTTCTCTCCTTTTTGACTGAGAAAGAAACTCTGGTGAAAGACATCAGAAGTCTACAAATCTCTTCATTTGGTTTTATTTGAAGTCATCGTTCTTTGACATTTATTTTGGTGTGAAGTTCTTGATTTTCTTTGTTTTTCTTTTCTTTTTCTTCTTGTTTTTTATCACAACGAGAGGGTGTATTGTTTGTACGAAACCTGCTTGTGTTTGTCTGAGTTTCCTTGATCCAAAAGGATAATCGGCAGGAAAAGTGTTGTTTTGAATTAATCATTATTCACATACAAACAATAAAGAGACATCTTCATGATTGATTTTTCATATTAGAAGACATTTCCAAAAAGTTTTAGCACCACATCGGATTTGATTGAAGAATTTTTTTTTGAGGTCATTCCTTATTAGTGCTTGTTAGTGAAAAGAACTCCCTCTCTCCCTTAAATAGATATTCATCGAAAAGAAATGATTGCTTATCATCTTTGATGCATTTTTGGGGATTGAGTCATCATTCCATCCGTTTCACTTCCATGCACCCCTTTGAGTAAAGAACAGCTATAAAATGAATGCTAATTAAAAAAACTATTTAGAACATTTTCTTTTCTAGGATCCTCCACCAACAGTAGACTAGGACTAGTACTTTGGATTAGGCTATGAGCATAACTCTCCAAAGTTTCCAAAACAAACATTAGCATCCTGAGCTAGGGAGAGTCAAATCCAATTGTCTTATAAGTCTTCCTGGAATCCCCCTCTCACACAACGATTACGCACGAGGTCGCATTCGGGAAAACTACGGAGATTATCCCTCCGTGGTTTGACTGATTGTAGTGGTCAGATCGTATTATGGGGATCAATTAAAGGTATACCCACAATGTTGAGTGGAATCCTTTCAATTTGATTCCAGACTTGTTATCCTACCCATACGTCCCGAATGGACTTTGGACTGTACCCACCCAGGGGCTAACTACAAGTTGGTGACCTTAGTAGCCACAATCTTTAGGGTCTCACACAAGGTGACGGTGAAGGGAAGTCTCACTATACCTGGAATAGACATTGGTCAAACTCACTTGGGCTCCTTGGAGGGTAAATCCACAATTACTGCGTGGAATCTTGCACCAAGGCGTAAGTCCGTTAAGCAGGTCGCCAACGTAACTGATCCACTCGCTCTATCCCTGCCCCTTCCTATTTTGATCTCACAATGTTGGATTTCATCACCAACTAGTGGTTTCATCATAGGAAGGTTTGTTTGATTGATTGCTTCTCATATTCATAGCGTGTGTTGTTTGTTTTACTTAGTGGACCTTGGATCAAGTCAGTGTTAATGGCATCGAATCCCGGGAGTACCAATGGAGGAACCCCTTCTTCTGGGGAACCTTATACCTTTCCTTCATTTGGAAAATTTGGTCCACCATATGTTTCCACACTGAGTCTTCCAGGACTCACCATCGGATTACCAGTTTGGTTGTTCCCCGCTCCGGTGATCCTGAATCCTCCCAATGTTTCAGTTGCACCTAATACTTTAGATGTCAATACACCACCCACACATTAACCTCATGTTGAATTTTTGCCTTCTTCGTCCATAAAGTCTCCTTCCATTTCTCCTTCTTCGCTTAGTGAAATCTCTAAAGCAAGTAGCCAGGTTGATCAGAAGAAGAAGAAACGGAAAGAGAAGAAGAAGAACCCGAAAAGGACAAAGGTCCCAACAACATCAGATGTTGGCTCTAAGAAACCAGTTACTGTTAGTAGTACTGGGAGTGTTGATGAGGTCAACAAGATTAAAATGAAGAATCCAAAACCCAAATTCCCTTGCAGCCTTTGTAAGGGTGACCACTTTCTGAGGGATTTCCCCGGTCTTACCTAGGTCTTAGGGATGTGGTCCTCCACGTCATCGGCCTCTAACGTTCATGTCGATGATACCCCATCAACTAGTGATGTTCAGGTTGGTAAGAAGAAGAACATTGCCAAGTTCCCTTGCATGTTATGTAAAGGTAATCATTACTCTCGCCTTTGTCCTCGCATGGACGAGGCTTCTTCTCTTTTGGAAAAACTTCAACTTCCGAAAGGTTATCGTAAGCTTTCATCTGACCCATCATTGGTTGATGGACTGGTCAATCCAGTTCCATCCCTGGTCAATCTGATTGATCAGGTGGTCGATCTAGTTTCCTCCTCGATTGAACCACGAACCCAAGTAGTTGATCCAATTCTGTCATCGATCAGCCCCACTCTTCATCAAAAGAGTGACACCAAAGTGGTCGATCTGTTTTCATCCTTGGTCGACCCCACTCTCCCGTTAGAGAGTGACACCAAAGTGGTCGATCCGTTTCCACCCGATGAGCCCATTCATCCCATGGAGAATGAAACTCAAGTGGTCGATCCAGTTTTGCCATCGGTCGATCCCATTCCTCCATTGAGGAATGATAAAGTGACTGATCCAGTCCCTTCCTTGGTCAGTCCCACTCTTCCTCTAAAGAGTTCCAAAGTGGTCGATCCAGTTTCGCCGTCGGTCGATCCCACTCCTCCTTTGACGAGTGTTAAAGTGGCTGATCCAGTCCCTTCATCGGTTAGTCCCACCCTTCATCCGAAGAGTGCCAAAGTGGTTGATCTAGTCTCTTTATTGGTTAGTCCCACCCTTCATCCGAAGAGTGCCAAAGTGGTTGATCTGATTCCATCATCGGTCAATCCCACTCTTCCTTTGAAGAGTGCTAAAGTAGTCTATCCAAGTCTACCATTGGTTGATCCGATCCAACCATCGGTCGATCCTACTCTCCTCCTAGAGAGTAAACACGATACTGCCCATGTTTTTCTTATTAATATAGACTCTACCTTGCCGGGGGGCATTCCTCCTTCTCCTGCGAAACCCCCTCCAAGTAATGAGGCCATCCTTTTTTATTGGGGTGTGCTAACTAGACCTTGTCTTCCCTCCCACATTCCTTTCCAGATTACGGTACAGGTTCATGGTCGGGACGTTCCTCAAATGTTGATAGATGAAGGTGCATCCATTAGTATTTTGTCTTCTGTTGCTTGGTACGCTTTGGGCTGTCCACAGCTTGCATCGGTTACACATAATCTGTTAGCTTTTAATAGAAGAACTAGTCAACCTTTAGGGATCCTTCCTCAGTTTCCTATAACTTTGGGAGGGAAAACTATCTTTATCGATGTTATGGTAGTCCGAGACCCCTTGGATTTCGCTTTACTCCTTGGGCGGGATTATGTCTATACTATGAAATCTCTTGTATCCACTCTTTTCTGTGTGATATCTTTCCCTCATGAGGGAAGAGTTGTGACTATTGATCAACTTTCATTCATCGGCCCCGACTGGGTTACCTCTCTAAGTGGTTCTTATATGTAGACATTATCGCCCCCGCCGCATGTCAATTATGTGGCATTGTCTCCCATGATTTCAACTTTTGATGCTTTGGATCCGGTAGTTGACATGGTGATCTCTTCGGTAGGGTTATTGGATCCTGATCTCCTTACCCCTGTCATGACCCTCGAAATGTGTTCCTTCCAGAGTGGTTCTCTTCCATCCGACGAAGATCTCTTGGAAGCCATGATCGAGTTTTGTCCCTTGACATGGTACCCTTCCAGAGCATTATCCTCTCGGAATCCATGATCAAGAAGCGACCATGAGCATAGTTTCTCTTCTCGATGGAAAGCTCGTTAAAAAATGAAACAGAGGCCTTGAGCATAGTTCTTTTCCTGTGTCAATCTCATTAAAAAATGAAACAATCACCTCTCTTGAACCTTCTTTTCATCCACCCTTCTCCTTTTTCTCATCTGCTAGAGAAATTGGTGACGACCTCAGAGCCAGTGAATGAATCGAAGCTTGGAGGGCATGTCTCCAGCCTTTGATGATCATTATGGAGTTAATCCACTAGCTTTCATGCTAGGGGCATACCGAGCTTAGTCTTTGTTCTTTCTCGTGCTCGTAAATACATGAGAATGCATCCGGGTAGAATTTTATATCTTTTTCGAACCTCTATGGATACACGAAAAAGGAACCCCCTGGAGTCTCCTTTAAGCTCTTTTCAGACTCTCTAAACATGAAAAGATTGTCGAGTGATCTTGCTTCCTTTCCCACTCGTTAAAAGGTTTGAAAGGGTGTCTTTCGATTGATAATTTATCTCTTTTTTGGCCTCGTGAGACTACCATTACGAAAGAGGACAACACTGGAGTCATCTTTAAGTTCTTTTCAGACTCTCTAAACATGAAAAGATTACCGAGCGACCTTGTTCTCTTCACGCTCGTTAAAGTATTTGAAGAAAACATCTATTGAGCGATATTTTATCTCTTTTTCGATCTCATTGGACTACTTTACGAAAAAGGAACTGAGAGAGTTCTCTTTTAAGTGTTTTTCCAGACTCTATAATCATGAAAAAACCTTTGAGTTTTTTGTCTTTGGACTCGCTAAACAAAACATCGACAGGCCCATATGGGATCAAACCCTTACTTCTTCCAGTTATTTAAACAAAGGAAGAGGAACTTACCTAAGGTGAGTTATATTGAGCATGTGTTACCCTCCTCGAGCTCGTTAAATTAAAAAGAGGTACTCGTCTATCTGGATGGGGGAAAAATTGAAAGAAGCAAGCCACGCGGTTTTTTGAGAACATTACCAAGTAACTCTTAGAGTCACCCTTGAACATGGCACTTTGTCTTTTGCACTCAATATAATCTTTTGAACCTCTGCACTGAGCCAATCCTTTGAGTTTCTTTCACTCCTTTGGGTCACCTGACGTAAGTCACAGCATCCACTGCATCATCAAGTTTTGGTCCATGTCATGTTTCTGCTGTTGTGCCTCAGTGTTCAAGGGAAGTATCCGCCTCAAGAGTTAGCCATCACAAATATCTTGTCTCAATACCCATGTTAGCCAATGTTCATTTGATCTACCAATCACATCTCTATGTTCATTCCGTGTCATTGATGGGGGATACATCAAGGCCCTCCTTCGATGAGTCTATTCTTGTCGACTTCAACACATTATCCAAGAATTAGACTTAGAAACCAGTTAGTACTTTGGGACCTGCATGCCTCAATGGCAGGCCTCCTCACGTCCGATAGTAGGTTTACATCATTAACCTCTGATCGGATGATTTCACGGATGTTCGAATCCATCTCATCCATTCACATTCGTTGGAATGTACTAGGGTACCTTGGGAATCATTGACATTAATGGTGATCTCCCTCGCACTTGTTAACGGTTTACATCATTGACCGGTAATAAAGTGGTTTCTGCCATGTTCGACATTAGGACATCTATTCACATGGTTAGATTCGTACTACATCGGGATCGGTAAGAAGACCCTGGGTTGAGTGATCAATTTGATATGTACTTTTCCCAGGTTGCGAAGGAGTTTCTCTTGAATCATGACACATATCCTGTTACATAGATCCACTTTGTATTAGTCGTGGTTATGTCTTGTCATCTCATAGATCCACTGTGTATTCTTCATGGCTACGATCAGTTCAGGTCATCAGAGTATAGATCCACACTGTATCCTCGGTGGCTATACCTTTTTATCAATACAATTATGGATACGCAGTGTATTTTATGGCGGCCATATCTTGCAAGTCTTGATCACCCAAGCATAGGTATGCCTTCCTTGGGTTTGAAACATGTCATAGTATTTGTTGGATGCTTGTGTGCAGCTTCTGTTAGGTTCTCCATGTCTATACCCTTGCTTGAAAGTCTACAAAGCATTTCATTTATCAATTCCTGTCTTCTAATTTCATACTTTGGGGGGCAATCTGTTACACATCGAAAATACTCACGTTGATGATGTCGCAAGTGTCATCATTACAAAGGTCGCAAGTGTCGCAATTTTCTCACAAGTGTCACAAATTTCAGGGAAGCATACTGCCATGATGCCTATGTCTTGCCTGTAAACGACATCAAGAGGACACTTGGCACATGTCAAAAACTTGATTTGGAAGAGGAGGAAAAGTTAACTAGGCTCACAAACCTTTTGTCATCTGAAAGCACCTCAAAAACTAAGTTTTTGGAGGAGAGCGCTCCCCTATACCTCTTTTGGGAGTGCTGGTGCTCCCCCTTACACTGTCTGGGAGTGTTATAAAGCTCCTTTGGCCCTTTTGAGGGAGCGTTGGTGTCTTTAGGAGCACTGATGCCCCCCTTAAGCCTACTTGGGAGCATTGTAGCACTTTGATGGCCCTTTTGAGGGAGCACTACCTATTCTGGGTAGTAGTTAAGTTGTTGAGATGAATAGGGGAAGGATCCTTTCATTCTTGGAAGGCAGTTGGATTCGAATCCCTAGTCTAGCCATGATCTTAGGGTAGATCCTCAACTGAAGGAGGAAAATACTCAACTTCCCCAAGGATATATCAAGTGATTAAAGCCTCTCCAAGGCTATATAAGAAAGATTTCTAATGGTGAAAGAGGACTGAAAAAGGAGAATCACACCAAACTTATGATCTCATAAGTGGTGCTGGAACAGGGAAGAATTGCAAGCATGAAACCTATGATCTCATAGGAAACACATGGTGAACTAGAGGAGAGTAATCAGTGAAGCTGCTGTCATTCGTGTCTTGGATATTTTGAGAAAGGGGTAGACAAAAAGGACTTGACGAAACTGTTGCAATCCATCTACGGCTGTAAGCAATGTTTTGTCCTCATTAATATAATTTGCTTGGACTTTTCTTTCTAATTCATGTTCAATCTCACATGAATTTGTCTCTTTAGTAGATAGATCTATTTCGGACTAATATTGATAGAGTAGGAAGTGGTCGTACTTTGTTTGTCTACAGGGCTTATCGGAGAGCGAAAGATTGGATCTCAACTCGGAGCGTGCAGGGACAAACACCGGTAAAAGGTACTTCTTTTCTCCTTCCTCCTCACACACTAGTCCACCTATCTAAAAGGAAGTCAGTGACCATGATAAGCACTTTCTATCTTAGAGTTAAGAGTCTAGCTCTTTGAGGAGATCTACCTGTCTGCAGGGAGATTTTCCTTCAACAGCGTGTACCTACAAAAGCACGAAAAAAGGAAGGTTGTTAACAGAACACACAAATTTGGGTAAGTTAACTAAACCTTTCGGCCATGCATGGCTGATCATTTGACCAAATACCTATCTCCTTCTAACCTATAAAATAAGGCGTAGGGGTCCCATTTGAAAGGAGGAAAAATCATCCTAATGAAACTATACCCGATTGAGCATTCCCTTTGTCCCAACCGTTAGCCATCCTTGTGAAAAAAGAAGTATAGAGAAAAGCAGTTGGAAGATAGTGTAAGAAGAGCCCAGGACCAGGATCGAGGAGCAGTAGCCGACTTTATCATTGTAAGGTATCATTGTGAAGTTAATAAAAGAATTTCTTTTCTTGTCCCGCCATATGAGATTGTCATTATTTGAATATTGATTGTATGATTGATTAAATCTCTAACCCATTAGTTCATAGATCAAATGAATGTGGAGTTCTTTGTTTGTATTTTGTGAATGCAAGTCAACATTGGGAGGAGAGCTGCAGTTAATGAATGACCAAGCATGTAAAGGGATCGACATCAAACACGAAAAATAAGGTACGTCAACTTAAGCTTTTGAGCCTTGTATTTACATATGAGTGATGGGGGTTTAGGCATTGGATGATGGTAAGAAGTAAGAATCTTTAATTCATTTATGCATGCATGATAGAAAACCTTAGTGCTAGTCCGTAGGGGGATTTACCACTCACAACAAAATTGACAACCATGCTGGGGATCTCTAGGGTTTTCGTGAATATTCTTTCTTGTGTATTTTTAAAAACTAGTTTCATTCCTTATTTTTAAAGTTTCTGCAAAAGTCTGAGCTAACAGAGATTCTGGTCTTCCATACCAGTTATCTTTGTTTCTTTTCTTGACTTCATTTTTTTCTTTTTCGATACTCACAGAGATACATGTGGCCTATATAAGGTTTGCACGCGTGTACCCACGCCCTACCTTCCCACAGTCTACGTGTACACGCTAGCTGAGGAAGTGTCATTCGCGTGTATGATTCCAGAAGATTTCTTCTAAAGAGGCATTCAACCTCTCCCTTGACATAAATAATCCTTCTCATGGGTTTTTTGGAACTCATTCTAGTCTTTGTTGTTTGCAGTCTATAGCTTAGGTTTCACCTCAGATTGGTTTGTTCTATGAATTTTTCCTTGAATTGTTTTCTTTTTTCTGTCAAAGTACGTGTCTGAGTCTTCAAGAGATTCTAGTACTCAGTACCAGTAGTCTCTTCCTGGGCTTGATTTCTTGTCCTTTCATTTTTTAGAGTTTCAGAAGCACATGCGGCTTGTATAAGGTTTTCACGCGTGTACACGCGCCCTGAATTTAAACAACTCGCGTGCACACACTTACTGTTGAACTGTCAACAATGTGCCTATGGAGAAAATTTTTGTTTAAGGTGAGGCAGTCATCCTTTCCCTTTGTCAGGAGTTATACCTCTCAAGTTTTTGGGTCTCTGTCATAGCAGTCGGTAACTTAGGTTTGATCACAACAATAACTTTCTTTTTCATTAAGAAGTTTTCCTCAAAATTTTCTTTTTATAGGGTTTTTAGACAAGTGTGAGAGTCCAGTTTTAATTTGCTTGTGTTATTTTTAAAGTGACTCTTTTCGATCTATGCTTAGGCCAAAAATTTTCTTGGTCTTTACTTGTCGATATTTTTCCTTTTTTCTTTGTGAGCATTCAAATAAAAAAAAAAGTATTTTATTTCTTTGTTTGGTTAAATAGTTGTTGGTTTGCATTAGTAACTAGGGAAAGACTTTGCTTTCATAAGTTCTTGATGGTTTACTTAGATGATAAGTAGCTCATAATCGAGTGAAATCCTATTTTGAGTATGTTGTTCAATGATCTTAGAAATTTTTAGTTTAAAAAGTTGATTAAGATTTGAGTCAAGAAGAAGTTGTTTTGTTTCCAACTTTCTGTTTATTTTTCTTTCGTCTTTCAAACATCACTAGTTTCACTTTCATAACCTTTTACTTAAGACAAGGCATAAAAATTAACGCTAAATCTAAAAATAATTAGACTTTTTATGTTTGTAGGGTCAACCAACTATTTTAGGGTTAGGGCCTTGAATTAGGTTGGAGAGGAAACTCTTCAAGGCCATTAAATCAAACATTGGAGTCTGAGCTAGGGAGTGTTAAAAGTCCAATATTGTGAAAGTTATCCAGGACCCCCCTCTAACATAGGGGCTAAACACAAGGTCACATGCGGAAAGGTAGTAGAGATAACCCCTCTTAAGCTGGACCAATCATAGTGGAGAACACATATAGAGGGCTTGTCTTGGGATTCCGTCGATTGCATTTGTCACGGAGCTTCATGGGTCTAGAATCCATTCGAGGTCCTCAGTTGTCTTCCGGGCCACTTACTTTCGATACCCTTGATAGGTTTCGGGCTCGATAGCATTCTCATTGTGGTCTACCCGACTATCGACTATACCCTCCTGGTGACTGTTCGCGCGTTGGCAACCTAGTTGCCTATCCTTTTTAGGGACATACACAGGTGATTGCGGTGGTATACCACGATACCTAGGATAGACATCGGGCCACGCTTTGTAGAGTATATCTAGAGGGTGCTTCTATGTTTGAGTTGCACTTGCACCAGTAAGTTGCTCTAGTGTTGGTTGTTGTAACTGCTCTTCCAACTAGTTTAGTCTTTGCTTGTTTTATCTTGTAGGGACTTTTCTAGTGTGTGTTGTTTTTTATCTTATCACACAGTGGAGGATCACGAGCTCCACCGGTCATGAAGACTTCTTGGCCTGCCACCGGTTACACTGGAGCCACACCCACCACCACTAAGGCGAAAAATGGACCAACAAGGGTCTTTTGAAGTGATTGAGTCACCGGAAATCACACCTGACCAACCTCTATTAAAGGACATTTCGACACCTCTAAAGTAGACGGTAATGGAGGAAAATCCTATCTCTTCTTCTGGGAATCCTGATATTCCCATCACAGTTGTCGTCACAAAGGGTGTTCCACCTCCTACCCCACCATTGCCAGTCTGAGCCACCACGGTCTTGACTGTCTCTACCTCGAGTAGTGGCCTGATCCTGTCTTTGGCGACAACTACTGTTCCTTTCATACAGAATGCGAAAGGCCCTTCGTTCTCATATGGGATGCCTAACACAGGTACCAGCCCTGTACTATCTTACTCCACTTTACAGACTTTAGGTATGGGGGTAGGGAGCTCTAGCGCTCCTTTGTAAGGACCCATGGGGGGCACTTTAGCTCCTTTTAACACTTTCCCTTATGGAGTATTTCATATACCTTCTTCATCCCCTTCACTCGGTGGTACCCACAAGCAATCCACCGGGCCAAACACACACCATAGTTCACTTGGAGTAGGGAGTCAAGGACCACCTTCTCATAGTATGTCGGTAGGGTTGACACCATTTTCTTTGTTCGGTGTGTTTGGTAACAATGCTTTCTCGTCAGCCTCCTTCACGACTGGGGGCAACCCCAGTTATGGCCAACCTGATCCTATGCAGGGTACTATTCTTGCACAGGAGGCAAACCCAGGAACTTCTTCCACATCAAGACCTTGGAATTCTTGGCAAGGATCAGTTCCCTCATCAGGAATGTCGATATGGAGAAATTCTTTTCACAACCAATGGAACCCCGAGCAAGGTACAATACCTACACCCATGGGATCGACATGGGGCAACCTTTCCCAAAGTCCTCCGAATGTCATGCACGCCCAACCATCTACGTCCTATTTTGGGAATCAACTGATAATGTCCCCTCAAATGAAAAATCCATACACCGGTCATGGCCATCGTGTTTACCAAAACTCTGGCCAACAACCCAACTTTTCCTTGCAACTTGGTGCTAGTCAAAATCCAGGCCCCTTTTTCCATGGTTATCATCAGCAACAACCAAAACTACCTTTCTTGGAAACCTTAAATTTTCTAGACTTGACAAGATTGTTGAATGACCCCATATGTCATGATCCACGTTGGCCTCCTATGCTGACGAAATTGCCTTCGGACATACCAAAGTTATAGGCCAAGCCTAACGAAGATCTAGGGGATCATGTGACCACCTTCCATTTTAGGTGCTCATATTATTCGTTGAAATATGAATATGTACAATTTTGATTGTTTCAATGCACTCTCATCGGGAGTGTTGTGAAATGGTACATCGAGCTCGATCGCTCGAGATATTCTTCCTTCGGCGAATTGGCAATGGAATTCCTAAACCATTTTCAATTACCTGTGAGATACGATGTCGGCACAAAATTGTTGGCCAATTTTGAACAGACAAAAGCAGACCATATCTCTGACCACATCTGAGAATGGAGACTCTGGAAGAGTTTAATTAAGGTACCAGTCCCACCAACATTCCTCCTTGATTGGTTCCTTAAGTCTTTGGTCCTGCAACTATCCAAAGATGTCGCAACATCGGGAGTGTTTTCCGAAGAAGATGCCATTATGAGAGCTCAACAGCTTGAGCTAATTTATTCTCAGTCTGGTTTACTGTACGAGGTTTTTGCCGATGCACCATGATCCATACCTGATAAGACCAGACAGAGAGTTGGACCACATGCCGATGGTATTGTCGGATCAATACAAACCAAGCCCGCTGAACAATTGAAAAAACAAATGTAGCAATTGTCTATACAAAATACAATGACCAGCCAAACTACTGTTTCGACTGCTCCCCCTACCCAAACATTGGATGTACACAGTGTGCAATTGACAAATCCAAAGGCCACCCAGTAGCCTGATGGAAAGAAAAAACAACGAAAGAAGGGTAAGGGGGATAAAAGACCTACTAATACTGCTGGTGGGAGAAACACTGAAAAATGAAAGGCAAAGTATCCATGTAACCTGTGCACAGAGGACCACCCGACCCACCAGTACCCTTGGATTTCAGAGGCGCAAAAGTTTGTGACACAACAAAAACCTGTTGTGTTAGCAAATCCTTTCCAACATGGTCAACACCTAACCCAAACCTCTACAAGCGCAGAAGGGGGCAGTTAAGGACCCTCTCTATCTTTGAATAATCCTGCATCTGTGAATGTGTATATGATGAAGGGTGATGCTTTTATATCGACTAGAGCACATGACTACAGTAAGCCAGACACCTCTGAGAAAGGTAAAGAAGCTGAAATCCCATCTCTTCCTCTCTAGATCGAGAATACTTTGGGAAATGACGTGCATCCCAAAGGGTGCATTCAAGAAAGCCTCTCACAACCCAAATTCAAGGGCCACCCATAACTATTATGTGGTGGAGGATTTATCTCAAACCCCTTGTGCAATGTCCACTTTGGAGGTCCTCCAGAGATGCCCTTCCCAGAGGAAATATTTATTAGCCTCTTTAGGATCTGTCGAGAATTGTAATCCGGGCACAATCATGCTAGATACAACTGACTTAAAACCTTGTCTCCCTTACCATGTATCATTTCAAATAGTAGTGGCTTACCCCACGAAAAGTTTTACGCGAAACATTTTCCACACAGTGGTGGATGAGCGTACCTCGACATGCATCATGCCATTGGCGTGTTGGAAGGCCATTGGCCAGCCCCTTTTGTCTCCATCACCTACTCTTCTTACCACTTTCGACGTTCATTCGTTCCGACCACCTGGCATCATCCCCTCTTTCCCCGTGCAGTTAGGAGGGAAGACCGTGTGCATTGAGGTAAAAGTAGTCGACGCATCCCTCGATTACAACCTCTTGTTAGGTAGGAGTTGGACTTATGCCATGCAAGCAGTGGTTGCTACAGTTTTTTAGTTCTTGTTGTTTCCACACGAGGTCTAGATCGTGACCATTGATCAATTGTCCTTCTCCAGACCTGACCCTTCATTGGGGGCATCCGCGGTCCCAATGATTGACAATCCCCATCCAGGCGTCATCAACGTGGGGTCTGGTTTGTGCCCATATTTGATGGGTACTTTCGATTACCCACCTTCCCATGGTGATGACAATTTCATATCAAACCACCATAAGGTTGATATTTTCCAAGTTTCGTCATTTCGCACGACTTACATCAACGATCTGTGGATTCTTCCTTCCCCATCGGCCATGATGGAGGGGATAGGGCACCATGGTATGTCCATGCCCTTGTCCATGACTGAGGCAACATACTCTTTAGTCCAGCAAGCTTCAGCCGACACCGATCTAACTCCTGCACAAGAGTTAGATTCAATCCCAGAGCCTATTTGGGCTCAAGGTTCCCTCACTGGTACCGATTCGTTATACTTAGTCTTTCCCTCAGACGAAGCAATCATTGAAGAAATGACTAGTCCAGACAAACCCTGGGATGATCTCCATCACAGATCATACTTCCTCCCAGAGTTAAGAAGAATCAAAGCAGGGGATTTCACCTTGACTATGACTGGAGATAGGTCCTATCCTATCAATCCCTTGACTACACATGAGGTTTATGCCAAGGGTAATATGGCAACTATCGCGGAAACTATATCGATTAATATCTCTAGAACCCTTGGCGTCATGGATAATGTTTTCGTCGGAGCTGATTGTTCCCCCGAAGAGATTCAAATCTACACAGACTTATTTAAATAATTTTGCGACGTCTTTTCTTGGTCTTATGAGGAAATGTCAGGCATTGATCCAAAAATAGTCTAACATGAAATCGCAACTTATCCAGATGCTAAGCCATTTCGGTAGAAGCTTCGTCCAATTAATCCCAGGAAAGCTGCAACCATTAAGGTTGAAGTCAAGAAACTGCTCAAAGTCGGTTTTATCTATCTTATCCATTTGAACCAATGGGTGTCAAATCCCGTGCCGATCAACAAGAAACAGGGCACGATTCACATATGTATGAACTTCCGTGATTTGAATAAGGCCTGTCCAAAAGATAATTTTCCCACAACATTCATCGACCGGATAATTGATGAATGTGCAGGTTGCGAGGCATTTTTTTTCATGGACAATTTTTTGGGATATAATCAGATAGAAATCAAACCCGAAGACCAACACAAAACTACATTCATTTGTCCATGGGGTACATTTTCCTATCGCAAGATGCCTTTTGGTCTCAAAAATGATAGAGCTACCTTCCAGCGGGCCATGTAGTTTTCTTTCCATGATCTCAAGCATATAGTTGAAGCCTAATTAGATGATTTAACATCATGATCTCGCAAGAGAACGGATCATCCCACACACCTCTGACTTATCTTTGAGCGATGTCGCTACTTCCGGATTCACTTGAACCCAAACAAATGCAGCTTTTGTGTAACATCAGGACGTTTGTTAGGTTTCATAGTGTCAACAACAGGGATCATGGTCGATCCTCTCAAGGTTGAGGCAATATTTCAGTTGCCTCCCCCACGCACAATCCTTCAACTTTAGAGTATACAAGGCAAGGCGAACTTTTTGAGGCATTTCATCGCCAACTATGCCAAGATCACGAAGGGCTTTATGCACTTACTAAAAAAATACGTTCCTTTTCATTGGGATGATGTTGCTCAATGCTCCTTTGAAGCGTTGAAACATGCCCTCACAACTGCCCCTCTACTTCAGCCACCCAACTATAACAAAGATTTACTATTATACTTGGCTGCAACAGAGTCAACCATCGACATGGTCTTGGTTCAGGAAGATGATTTTCTCTCAGAATATGTGATCTATTACCCGAGTTGAGGGCTCGTCGGACCAGAACTCAATTATTCTCATATCGAAAAACTTGCGTTGGCAGCAGTCCATGCTGTCCAACAGTTCCGTCATTATGTTTTGTTTCACAAGACCACCGTCATTTTTGTTGTGAATCTGTTTCAATACATGTTGACACGATGGGTAATAGGCGGAAAATTCATTAGATGGATAGTCGTCCTCTAGGAATTTGACTTAGATTTCGTTTCATCGAAATCCAAAAAGTCATTGGTCATTGCAGAACTTATTTCAGAACTTCCGGTCGAGTCAGGTGATGTTGTGCCCGAAGAATCGCCTATTCAAGGAGATATGTTTTTTATAGCATCTTCGGACCCTTGGTATGGAGATACTCTAGTCTATCTCCAAACTTTTAAGTGCCTCGCCTCAGCTTCTTGTGATGAACATCACTGTATACATCATCAGGCCAAGAATTATCTCATCCTCGAAGACACTCTCTATCATCGAGGGTTAGATTGTGTTCTTAGCCGATGCCTCACTCATGAAGAAGCGAAAATTGTGCTTAACAATTTCCATACTGGAGCATGTGGTGTTCATTTGTCTGGGTTGGCAACAACCCAAAAGATTTTACGAGTCAGTTACTTCTGGCCGACACTAATCAAAGATTGTGGTTTATAATCACATCCCGTACAGTGTGCAAGTAGAAGACATAAGTGTAGAGGAGAATATCAAAATAATTTCACAAACCATTGATTAGTATAGACAGGAGATTGAGGAGCTAAAGGAAAGGCTTAATCCCACGAATCGTCCCGAGGTCCGAGAGTAGAGGAAATAAGAAGTTTCCCTCCAAATAACAGAGATCGATAACCAAGAAAGCATAGCAGAAGAACTATTCAATAGAGTCACACAACTCTGGACAACATTGAAAGAAGACGAGCAGGTCCAACAGTGGGACCTAGAAGAGGAAAGAGTCATCATAGCCATACAAGAGCTCAAGAAAAGGAAAAAAGCGATGAGCATCACAGAGTGCATGAAAGGCACCCAGGACATGAAGAAGTTGCAGTTAGTATTGAAAACCACGTAGACAAAGAATCAATCAAGACAAGAAGAACTCGAACCCCTCCAAGAGAAAGAAGCGCAGACAATCGCGCAGTTGGAGGAAGAAAAAAAGAGTATGGAATAGACACAAGCAGAGAACACAACACTACTACAGGAGGAAATAACAGTGCAAACACTAGAAGTGCTAACAAGAAAATTTGTGCAGATAAGAGAAAGAGGAAAGGAACTGAAGGATGAGTTCCACATCCCGGGAGAGGTTGTTTAGGGAGCACGCACTTTCTAGGTGGCTCGGGATGAGCCACATGTCATTGTTGGGGGTTTTTTGGGAACAGGCCTATTTTGAGGAAAGGTCTACTTTTGGAAGCTAAAGCCTAATTTTGGAGAAGAACAGATGGCAAGAAAAGAAGCACGTGCAAGGAAAAACACCATGCAAAGGAGGAAAACATGCAAGGCACACAAGTAGGAAAACCTAACTATGTTAGGGTTAGGGTTTTGGCAAGAGATTGTAATGGATAATAATCTTGTAAAATAGCTTAAATAGGAACCTAGGAGGTCTAGGTCGGGGTTCCAAGTTGTTCTTGTTGGTTCTGATTAGTTCAGATACTAGTTTAGTTCGACTATTGTAGTTCTGATATATTTTTGTAAGATGTTGAGTTGTAGAAAAGTCAAGTAGGCCATATTTTGAGAGTTAGATCACAGGATAAGGAGCTTGGTGTGATCTAGTCTACCTCACAGAGGTTGTTGAACCTTTTCCATGATTGTATGATCAGAGATGTAGTGTGCGTAGCGCCACATTTTGAAAAATATAAATAAAAGAGCCTAAAAGCCAGATCTTTGTGGACGTAGCCAAGGACGGGGTGAACCATGGTAAAACCTAAGTTATGTGTGTTTTTTATTGCATATTTACCTTATGTTAGTAGTTAGTTTATGAATGGATGGATGAATGGTTCAGTTAGATATATTAGAATGCATGCATGGTCTTAACAGATGAATAAATCTTAAGAATAATAACTTGAATAATAAGTTTAAGGCCTGAAGAAGATCAAGTAAATCCCATATCTCCACTCCTTTCTAGATTGCAAGCACTTGAGATTTGAAGTCACCTATAGAACTATCTCGGGTGAGACTGTGCAGTGCACTCTGTGTGTTGTGTTACCTTTTGGTTTACCAAGAGAGCCGATAGTTTTAGAGGTTTTTGTTGGAAACCTGTTCAGATATGAACCTAGGTAAGCCCAAGAAGTAGAAGAGAAAGAAGTCCAACCAACATGATCTTTGGCCAAGGTGGTGATATGTTGTTCCCAATATTGACTATGAGTGTGGGCCATGGGGATGGGACAGGGGGGGAAATGGGACCACATAGAAATGAGTTATTGGTGATTGGTACCACTATAATCAACACAAAGAGAGGAAGCTAATGTGATATATTCCCAATAGGGGTGTTGGGAAGGGGCCGGGAGCCCGAAAAAACAAATTTGAAAAAAAATGATAGGTAGGATTGTGATCAGGGAGAAGAGCGGAATCCAATGGAATAGGTTTAAAATAATGGTGCCTTTTTTTTTTTCATTTTTTTTACTCCTGCAGAGTTATACTCCGATCTAAATAATATTGCAGTGATGAAATCACCAAATGTTTAACAGGAAAAAATGTGTAGGAATTTCGCAACCAGAATGCATAAGGTACAGTTGCATGACAATAGATCTTGTCTGTTCTGTTTTTGTTTCCATCCCAAAGGTTAGGTTATTCAGGGTTTCTATAGACAAGAGTTTTCCCTATGTTATATCTCTCTGATATACATGCGGGGTCCAACAGTAGCACTCGACCCAATATCTTAGGGCACCAACTAAGGAGGCTATATTGTACTCTTAGTCAGACTACCCTACTACTCAGGTACTAGAGAGTATCTTCCCAAGTGTTGTTCTCGGTGGAACTATAGCAGTCAGGTGACCGATTGGATTATCTATGAAGGGCTTCAGAATATCTAGTTTGATCCATGTACATGTGTTTTTTGATGYGCTACCACTCAAAGGGGTACCAACAAGGGTTACATAAGGGTTACACAAGGGTGGCCAATAATGTGTGCTTAAGTACCACTTGTATTTCTTGCATGTATGCTTCCTCGACCACGAATAGATGCATTGAACAATAGATCTTTGTAGCTTTAAGACACTGAAATACGTCTCTACCTTGAAAAAAATTAACCCACAATTTTTTGCCAAGGAAAGTGCTATGATACCGCTTGTAAGGTACCATATCTATTATAATAGCATGTAACAAAAAGTATTGTAGAGAACAATGATGGAACAACATAATAGATGAAACCAAAGAACCAAATAATACCTTGATTGATAGGAAACAATGTTCACTTGCGTCTTCGAGGGGGAAACCTCCAGCAGAGCCACACTCTATTACAATAATTCTCAAGAAAAATTTTATGTTACCCTCTACTCCTATTTATACTAAATCTATCTATCGAAAAGAACAATCTAGAGGAAGATCCTTCTAGAAGCAGAAGCTTCTATTAGGTCTTCTTACATTTGACTTACTCTTCCCTATTGCTAGGCCTTATTAATATTGGGATTTATTACATGGAAATATATTATTCTACCTATGTGAGGAGTTAGGCGGGTTAGGTCCCTAACACTTTGCTTCTATGATGTAACTTGTATCAATTTGTGATTTATTATTTAATTATTCTTTTACTATTGCTAGCATTTCCTCCTCTTGTTGTTCTTTTATACCAAAAATTATGAGGTTCAAGGTTCTTTTATACGCTCATGGTCCAGTTCGATTAGCTAAATAATTCATTTCCTCTTTGATGGGTTTGATATCCAATTTGTTTTCCACAACACTGAGGGTCAAACTATTGGTTAGTTTTTCTTCTAACTTTTTAATCCTATCTCTCAAGTTGCAATTTTCTTCAACCTCTCCTTCTTGGGTTGATTGTTTATGTTTTTCCATTTCTTGAATCATATCCTTCATTGTCTACAATTCACTCTGAACCCTAAGAATATATCATCTACTTGAGTTTGAATGGTTTCTTTGAAGAGTATAATTTTTTTATCAAGCATTGCCTCTAGCTCTATTTGGAGTTTTACATCTCTTTCTTCACTCATTTTTTCTAATGATTCTAACTCTATTTGGCTTTTGGCATCTCTCTCTTCTCTCCTTTTTTCTAATGATTCCATATAATCATAAATGATCTCTAGGGTGATTTTGGGGGGTCTCTCCTTGATAGGCTAAGTTTTTGGAATAGGTGGTGGAGTGCTCATATTGAAAAGAAGAAAAAAAAAGACAACAAAACTAACAATTATTATTTTGGATTGACTTTAAAAATGTATATTTTTTTAATTGATAATAATGATATTAATTATTATCTCTCAAATCAATTTTTACTTATTAAACTTAAAAAATAAAAAGAATAAAAAAATATTTAAATCTCTTTAATTTTCACATATTACTAAATTATAAATATATTTTAAATTAAATTTTAACCAAAGTAAAAAATTACTTACCTCGATTGAAGAAGCCAAAACTAATTTAGAAACTATATATTTAACCAACTTAAAACGTCATCATATTTACTAATTTGAGAGGCTAAAATTATATTTATTAAATTGATATTTAATATTGGTGATGCTTTCCTAATAGGTATTAGGTACTAGCACAGCCGCTAACTCGCGGCTGAGAACGCCGAAAGGTAGCGACTGAGAACGCGTGCGCCCAATATACTGAGAACATGTGCCTCCAATATAAAATGTTTGTGGTAATCCCTCTTTGGTAATATGAAACGTTTGGCTGCATTAGGTTGATAAATGGAACGTGGCAATTACATATCCTTACAGTAATTTTTTAATGTGATTAGGTAAATGTTAAAAAGTAAACATGTTAACGGATGCCTTGATAAATACAAAAAAGTTATGAACAATAAATCTGATCCATTGATTTTGGAAGACGACTAAAAATATGCTAGCATGTTCAATGCATAGCCATCAGATTAGGGTTTAAGGTTAAATAAGATTAAAAGATCATTAATTATACCCATTATCAATAGGTGTACGCCTTTCGACGTAATTAAGGATGGTTATAATATGATGAAACAACGCTGGTAAAATGAATAAATTCTTATAAGGCAAACCGTTATCATCAACGAAAGAAAATGATAAACTTCATTTCACTAATTTACTTCCTCTATGGCCTATAAACAGATAGAATATTTCTATATTATTCGTTTATTTAGATGAATTAAATAATCCAAATCTGGTCAATATGGTAGTTAAGAAATGTTAATTAAAAAATAAACTTTACATTAAAATCATGGCGCTTAAAGTGGTTGGTATTATTATAATATACTTAAGGTGGAAATACTTGGTAGTGGTTATATTTGTTTTCTTACTTGGAATATGATGATTCTTAACGGTCTATAACGTCATAAAACATTTATTTTAATGTCAAAGTCATAAAACATATTTAAATACAACATATTTATTAATAAAGTATTTGTGGGGTAATGGTAGGGAAACTAGATGCAAATTGGGGTCAATTTCGATGGCCGACGGTGCTGGGATTCCTATATCATATGTGCTTGGATTTGAGTGGATATGGATATAAACCTTTCATAAAGATTATGCTTGAACAAATCCTATTCGACAATGCAATCTATTTACCTTGGTGCATCCTACTACACATGGATAAGATTATTTAAATTGTGCATACGACTACATGGAAAATATTATTAAATTTAAAGGAATATTTTTATTTTGATTATTAAATTTAAAAGATTATTTTTATTTTCAAGTTGAAGAGTATATATTCATTCAATTTTTTTATAATGAAAAGTTGAAAAAGTAATTTTATTTCAATTCAGAATGCTAAATTAGATATACTTTTAAAAAAACTAAAAAAAATATTGTTTTTTCCAATTATTCAAAATATTAAAATTTAATGAATAATTAAATAGAGAAGTTGAAATTTCAATAATAAAAAAAATAATAAATAATTTTGTAACTTCAACTATAACTTTTTGATGGGTTATATATGCATTAGGGTGTGAGGAAAAAGTTGATGGAAAAAGTGGCAACCCACGAAGCTCACGTAGGAACGAGTGAGCGTTCTTGATTTGACAAGTATGACAATCCTCGAACTGCAACTTGGGACAATAAGTCAGCAGGTTAGGAAGAACATGTCACGCGCACGTATTCTAGGAACATGTGCACATTCTTCTGTGATTTTTTTATAAAACGCCAACGACTAGTTTATTTCACTAATAGATCGTCTATTTCACCAATAGATCGACCATGCCACACGTTTTAAAGTGAAATTGAGCAAAAATGGAGAAGATATTGACAAATCATTGCCCTCACTTTGTTTATGTTGTCTCCAACACTCTATTGATGTGGTTTCCAATTGTTCCAGGAATATATTTTGATACATTTTTTTTTTCATAATTAGTTTAAATGAGAAAAAAATAAACCTAAATTTCATTCTCCCTTATTAAATTGTAGCACACTTAATTAATATGGACCTTGGATAAAACTCCAGCCCAACTAAACATCACCACAAGAAGGCACACCAAACCCCAACCCACAACTAGTAAACATAAACATGGAAATTGATGTAGGGTTGAGGTCTTTTAGAACCCTTGAACGAAATTGACAAAATACCAAAAATTCCTCATGAATGTTACTAGTGAGTTTTCTAGACCCCATTATATCTTTCATTGCAAATGCCCAAAACTAATTTAGTAACATTTATGATTACATACCTAGGATGTATGAATATTACATGACATAGCTAGATAAAAACCAAGTTAGACATCTAAAATTATCAAAACATTAACTTATGACATTATTCATTGATACAAGAATTGAAGAGGGATGCTTTTGTATTGATTGGTGCACCTAACAACCAGTTTTAGGGAATTGGATGGATAAGTGGTTTATGGAATTTGAAAAACCTCCCTGCAATAATAGAGAGGTGCCTCTATATTTCCTCATAAAATTATGGACGGAGCTTATGTTAGGTCTCCATGTCAACTATTTTGACATTGGTGAATTCTAGAGGGTTGGTCAAGGGTCCACATAAGATAGAGAAAATGATAAAACGTGACCTATTTCCAGGTCATCGTTCATCTAGGAGAATTCCTAACCCCCCTTCCCAACATCCTCCCATTTCCAAAAGAATAAGCTAGAGAAAGACATCCATATCCACCTTGACTTGGATCTTGGAACAACACAACATTTTTATAGCATTATCCCACCATAAGATACCTACAAGAGATGTTGGGGGAGGGGTTGGTCTTTCAAGCCTTGCAGTAGAGTTCATCTAGAAGAGGGAACATGGACAGACTCAATGTTCATGTAACCCTCATAGATGCTCCAGCCGCGGGAAGACTTGCTATGAGCCAATGGAGGCCGCTAGACATGAGAGTTTCATGGAGGAGGTTTGTATCTTGATCATTTTTATGTTCTTCATTGATTACAAACAAACACACACATATAGTTTATTGTGTATTTTTTCTATATCTAATTATATGATGTTTGCAGTTGCTATGCTTGGATAGTAGATCGTCGACATTGAAAAATGCATCAGTGCCAATTCCCACCATTGATACAACAATAAAAACAACTTTCTTGTTTAGTTTACCGCACACTTGGGTATGTGGTAACTTTAATAAATTCACCATAGTGCTATACTTATTCTATGGAAATCGCATCGATATTCTATTATTCTGCTACATTTATAAGATAGTTGTCATGTTTCTATAGTTTTTTTTATGAGAAATAAAATAGTGTTGTTGTGTTTTTACAGGTTGTGGTATCATACAACGATGAACCATATTCACCTAGGATGGACAAATCACCTCCTTCATACGTATCATATGTCAATTAAATCTTGTTTAAATATGAAATTTGTTAGATTGTTTTGGTTGAATTTCACATTTTTTACACTACAAAGAGAACACCTTGTAGAAAAGGTTTTTATGGAATCTCTCCGGAAAACTTATCCCTTTTCAATTTATAGTGGAGGTTGTTAGCAGAGGCAGGCGACCAAACGTTTTTGTGGAGATTTTTTTAGTGGTGTGCCTATAATGTACAAACACACTAGTGTGCACCCAATACAAACACCCTAGTGCTTCAACATTAAGGCACATCATTACCCATTAAAAACAAAAATATATAGCGAAGGCGAACATCTAGATGTTTTAGTGGAAGTTTTTTCTCTTGTGATTTTGATGTATTATGGTGCACTAGTGCTCACATAAACATAATTCCCAAGTGCATACAACTGTCGGACGTACCAAAGAACAGTAAAATAAAATAAAAACTTACCATATTGATTTTCATTGTTACACCTCATTATGTTCTTCCAACCTTTCCAACAAGCACCAATGCTCCCTCTCCTTCCACAATCTCCCCGTTTTTAGTTATCTACAACTAGTTTGATATCTCCACCAGTAGATTTCACACATTGTTGATTTTTCAATAAGCTAGGTTAAGCATGTAGTTCATTTCAATTTTCATTTGTCTTAACCATAAACAAGAATGTTGCATCAACCAAGATCACAAGAAGAAACACCATGCATAAGAACACAAGAAGTATCCTGGGAAACCCTTCTCAACAAGGGAAGAAAACCCAGCCAAATCCTTTGCTATATTCTTAAAGAGAAAGACATTAACCACCAATAAGACTTAGCACACCAGAGGGTGGTCAAACCCTAGAACTCTAGCGCCCAAGAGAGGTGCACACTTTTCCCAAAGAAGTGTACTTGCTGAAATTTCCAAACTCACATGAAGGATATGATTTCACAATGGGGAATCTACCTTTACTTATACTAAACTGAACATATCAACAAAAGTGTATATTCTCACAATAGGACCGACCTCACTAGCTTATAATATAATTAATATTAACCAGATTAATTATCTTTTACACTTATTACTAATCACATTAAGGTGGGGCCGACCAATACCCTTTTACATTACAATTAGGGTTACATGCAGGTATGACTCTTGATCAATATAGCAAGGGATCTGATACACCCACTAGTGCTCATCCACTAGGGGAACATCCATAGGGATGTCCATATCTCTGGTTCACTGCATTACATAGAAGAACCAGTTCTTCACACGTTCACCTGTGCTCATCCACAGGCACATCCACTCTACAGATCTTCTTTCCCACTGCCTCACACAGGAGAATCATATGGAGTTTCTCGTCAGCTCTACTGGTCAGAGGAAGCTAATACATCATATTCATTTCTTTTCACATGACGATGCACTCAACCCTTTTGGATTTCACACGTTCACCTTGTGCTCAACCACAAACACGTCTAAATAAACAGATCACATTTTCCACTAGATAATCATCTAGAGTTTCTCGTCAACTATGTTGCTCAGAGGAGGCTAATGCATCATATTCATTTCTGTTCACATGACGATGCACTCAACACTTTTGTATTTCACACGTTCACCTTGTGCTCAGCCACAGACATGTCTAACTAAAAAGATCGCCTTTTCCACTAGATAACCATCTGGAGTTTTTATCAACTCTCTAAATGGAGGAGGTCATATCTACGTTCCATCTCTATCTCAGGTAGGAACCACATACCCTTATCAGGGGATTTCTCTTAGGTTTGTAAGCTATAGAAATACTCACATAGATGCAATGATCCACATCTCATAGATTTGTAAGCTGGAGAATGTCTCACATAGCTGCAATCATCAACACTCCCTCTCAGTTAGGGAGGCGTTCTTCATCAGGCCAAGTCTTACACAGATGTACTCTGAATTTTGTCTTGGCTGGGGTCATCAATACTCCCTCTCAACTAGGAAGGAATTCTTCACCAAGTTGGTTTGGTGAAGATGTCTGCAATCTGCTCATGTGTAGGAAGGTACTGCATGTGTACGATTTTTCTTTGCATCATATCTCTGATATAAGAATATTTCATCTCATCATGTTTCGATTCACCAGGAATCACTAGGTTCTCAAGGATATTGTATACATGGCTCTTGGTTATCATCATAGGATCCATCTCATGATCAAGTAGATATATTAGAATCTTGTGAAGCCATACTGCTTTGCACACTCAATGGTACATACTCTTCTTCTGTGGTATTCAAGGCCACATAGATTTTGTTTCTTGTTGTATTAGGAAACCATGACAAACTTCATGGTAGAACATCAATTGAATTCTCTCTTCCAGTCCACTATAATTTTTGCTCAATCTTAATCGACATATCCTGCAAAATCAGGTTCACATTGGAGGCATGTGTCAGGCCATATCCAGTTGTGCCTCGTATATATCTCAATACATGTTTTGTCTAGTGAGACTATCTCGGTTGACTCATTAAATGACTAAGAACACTCACTGCATGGAATGAATCAAGTCTGGTGTTAACCAAATACATCAGTCATCCAATCAGTTGTGGATCAATCTCATATGAATCATCTTCAATATTTTTCTTTAAATCCATCACGATGGATTTTTCAATCTTGTCATATTGAACTCCTTTAATATTTTCATTATATATTTTCCTTGACTCGGGAAAATCTCATCGGTCCTCTGTCATACTTCTTGTCCCAAGAAGTAGTGCATCATACTTAGATTCTTCATGTTGAATTTAGAAATCAAGGATTACTTGTATCCAACAACAAGGCTTTCTGAATAAGTCATCAAAATTAGGCTCTTGTCACCAACATTGTAATAATATAGGTTTGGATCAACAACATTCTTGATGAAATCCAAAATCATCAAGAATCTATCCATCTAATATAGTTTCCAACTCATGGATGGTAGTACGGATGGAAGTGTATGAGGTTTACTGGATCAAGTGTCTCATCATAGACTACTCCCTATGTTTGTGAGAAACCTCTAGTTATAAATCTCGTTTTGTATTTCTTGACACTTCCATCAATTGCATGTTTGATCTTATAGATCCACTTAGAAGTTACCACAGGATTCCCTTCTAGTCCATGAATAATATCTTATACATCACTCTTTAAGATATACTAGTATTCTTTTGTTATCGCATATTTCCACACCTGTTCTTTTGTTTCTTCTCTAAGACAAGGAGTCTTAGCATTAATGAAGTGGCTCATGACTGAATGACAACTCGAAAATCTCTTTTTCTTTCTCAGGATGTGACTTTAGAGGCTTGTATGTTTCTTTGCCTCTTGAAGAGTGAGTCTAGGTAGGAATTTTATTCCCTACTACAATATCTTTGAATATATCAAATGGAGCAACTGGATTAGCTAGAACAATGTGTGTCTCCCTTTGAACTATTTAAAGGGGGAGAAGGCATTGTATCACTGTCAATCTCCATCTGAAATTCTCTAGATCCTTGAAAGGCTATCTCTTCTTCAAGGAAAAAATCTCTGCTTGTCTCAATCTGTCTCTAACCAGGGATGTCGATATGGAATGTCTTTGGAGATTCATTGTTATCCCATAAACGTATCCTTTCTTCCTTAAGGGTCTAGCTTGGACTTCTTCTCTTTGGGTACATGAAAGTGTTAAATTTGTGATCTGAAAACAGATCCATAAGCCTGATAGGGCTTGAAAAATGCTCAAAAATGAAAGTGCTCGGATTGCGACGAAACCTATGCCATTGCGTCCGTCTCGTCTTCTTGATTCCGGTGGTATAATTTTTATCGCAAACGGAGTCCGTATGAGGAAGATATCGCATTCTGTCCGCCGAGCCAAACAGGCAAAATTTGGGATGCTCACTGTACCTGTCCGTACAGTCCGTACAGACACGTGTCAGTCCGTACAGTGCTGACGTGGCAGGGCCATACAACTGACGTGGACAAACCAGATTGCGAAACGTGGCAGCCGGAGAGGACGACACGTGGCAGCACAGGAAGGTGACACGTGGCAGACCGTACGGAAGGACACGTGGCGTCACCAGGACGCTCCACGTGTCACACGGATTTGGCGTTTTTAGGGTACGGATGGACCAATAAAAAAGTGACACGTGTCACCACTCACAGGGTGACACGTGGCATGCTGACGTCAGCAGGATGACGTGGCAGTACGGCGGCAGATGACAGGGTAGACACATGGCAGATGACGTGGCATGACGTGGTGTACGGTAGAGTCGACGTGGCAGCACACGTGGGCCAATCACAGGCTGACACGTGGCATGTTCTCATTGGAAAAAAAAGGGTGCCACGTGGCCCACTCAGGGGCTGCCACGTGGCACCCCATTATTGGTTGTATGGTCAATGTAAAATTTTGTTTGTCGCCGGGGTCGAACCCGCGACCTATCGGTGGGCCAACGATCTATGGATGTCGGGCTAGCCACTTGGCCGCACGGTGTTTCTTGTTAACCAAACGGCGTGTTTTTGTTTTAAATTTGGTTGAAGTTTTAAACGGGCGGCAAAAGGGTCGGGGCCTAGCCCCAGCGCTCGCCACATGTCCATACCACTTGACCGTTGCCCACGCCATGCCGACAGAACCGGGAACGGGACCGTTCCATACCACGCGGAGCGGGATTCCATTTTGAACGCGGGTTGGTTAACACTGTTGGCCCGTGGCCATATCATATACGCCATATGGCTATACCCCGGGACCGGGGGCTAATGATTTGGGAGCCAATGAAATAGGGCGGCCCGCGCTATAGCGCGTGGCCACATGGCCCGCGTAATATGACCAGGAACGCCGATCAGAGGGGGATGCGCCCATGTCCAACAGAACTTTATAATAATGGGTTTTTTTTGTTATAAACTTGGTTATTTTTAATTAATTCAAGCTATTATTAGCAGAATTACTCCATTTTTGGGGGATATTGGGCTTTTTTGGAGGCCAGATTCTTGGAGGAAGTTGGGGATGTGAAACCAACTCCTTTGCTATATAAACCAGGCCTGTTTGAGGCCAAGGGACAGTCAGATTTGCAGAGTTATGCTGTTGGAATGCCAAGCCAAAGTCAGTTTGTTGTAGGGTAGCCCTTGAGATGGAAACGCTGTCGGATCGTTTCTGGGAGCTTGGAGCATCAGATTTGCGTGTCATTTCTTGCATTGGGTTCTTGAGATCTGTGTCAACAAGACCAGATCAGTCTTGTAGCCTTTGGGCATTGCTGAGATGTAATTTTGAGCACTTGAGCAGAAATAAAGAAGCCTCCCCCACAGGAAAAAGGCCCGGAGACGTAGGCAAACATTGTGCCGAACTCCGTTATCAACCTGC
>JASDQU010099984.1:219713-239476 GCA_032191745.1 Picea mariana | reverse complement strand
AAGTAAGGTGACAAAATCAAGAAGGAATATTTATGGAAAGTGGTTAACCCTAAAAATAAAGAAAATAGGTTAAGTGACCTAGAAATGGGTTAATATTATTTAAATGATAAATTAAAGTGACAAATTCAAGGTGGATTATTTAAATAATCAAGAGAAGTGACAAAATCAAGAAATGTTAAAGTATTGGAGAACTTTCTATTTATGGAAAATGGTTAACCCTAAAATAAGGAAAATAGGTTAAGTGACCTAGAAATGGGTTAAGTGACCTAAAAATTTGTTAAGTGACCTAAAGGATGAAAGTATAAATAAGATAGCAATGGTCTCTTGTAGATTATCCTTTTTGTGGATCAATGGAGAGCTTATTGTAGGAATATATTTTGGAGTATTGATGGAGAGCTTCTTGTGAGAGCTTCTTGAGCATTTTTGGTGTGGAACACTTGAGGATATTGAAGATCTATAGGTGACTGAGGTAAAAAAGGATATCTAAGCCGAAATTCTGATGAAAGTGAAGAAAAGAAGGCCGAAATGCAAGGAAGGATAAATTATTTTGATGGTGCTTTCTAAGGTATGTTATTTACAGGCCATCTCACCATTTTCGCTATAACTTTTTTTTCTATAATGATTCAGATCTTGAAATTGCTATGCAAGTGAGAAAACATATCCAAGTATATGTGGTTAAAACTTCAGCGTGTGGTTCGTTGTATTTTTGGAGTTACACTATGTGGAAAATAGGGTTTGTGGATAGTCCTGAAACTAGTCAAAATCAGGTGTTTCGCGAAAACACGTCATAACTTCTTCATAACAGATCAAAATTCAGTGGGACCAAATGGGGTGGTTAGGGTATAGTATTTAGTATGCTGTGTAACAGTTTCATATCGTTTCATCAAATATTTTGTGCGGGGCACGCTCTACAAGGTCGCTCTCTAGAATAAGCCATAATTCAGCAAGGTTTGTCATTTTTACTATAACTCCTTTTCTGAGAGGTTCCAAGTAGTGCCACTTGGAGGAATTGCATAAAACACACCAAAGAACATTGTGTATTAGTTTCAAATATTTATTCAATACAGGTACAAAGTAATGATTATTTCAAGTTAGGGTTGTTGACTAATCCAAAACTAGTCATGGTTGAGACAAGCAGTTGATGAGTTGGCATATACATGAGGTGTATAGTTGATGATTTTTGTACATATTGATGAGTAGTTGACACATGATTCGTATATACTTGGTACCTGGTTGGATGCACTTGTTTATGGTACAGGTTGATTACAGGTTGTTTGGCACATGTTGGTGCATGGTTGATGCTCTTGTTTATGGTATAGATTGATATCTGTTGAGGATTGTTGCCTCATCTCAGTTGGTGCTGAGAATGAAAGCTGAGTCTTGCATATAGAGCTGGTGCTCTTGTAGAGTTGTACTCTATTCAGTTGTTGCTGATAAACCCCAAGGATTGTAGTCCGTAATAAAAGGAAAATTGTACATACATCTTGTGTTCTTTGTGTTCACTGTGGTGATGACTTGTTGATGATATATTGCTGATATATGTTTCTGATATGTGCTCACATATAACTGGTTATAAATGACAACAATGGGTAATGAATAAATGTTGAATGCTAATTGATGAGTTTTTGTGCAAGAGGGAAGTTTTGGGAAAAAGAGCCCCACACTCAGTCACCCCCCGTCTAAGTGTGGTAGGTGTGTCCAACAATCGGGAAGGAATTTCGTAGCCCCACTTGTACAATTGGTTGTTGAAAGACTGTAACATACCATATTCCAACAACAAATTTTACAAGCAGGGCTGGGAAATTCATCCCTAGTGTCAAAGAGCTAATCAATAAGCCACCCAGGGATAAAAACAAGAGGTATAGGGAGTGATGAATACAAGTGAATTGATTTTATCTTTTGTGTCTACAACTATGACGAGAACAATATCTTGGAGAAAGTAGATCTACTCACGGAGAAGGAGATGTGAGCCAAAACACTGAGGGAGTGGTAGAGGTTCGAGTATGTTAAGAGGGATGACAAGTTAACGATTAAGAGAATAGAGGTCTTTGTTGTAAAGATGGTCATGTTCGAGGAAGAGGAAGATGTGGCAGAAGAAATGGGAGAGTAGGACAAGGGTAACCAACAATAGAGTTAGTGAGAGTTTGTTTCCCATGTTCTCTTTCCGGATGAAAAAGATATCGAGAGAATGATTATGTAAAAGAAGAAAAATGAGCTTCTTAGTGAATACATTAGCGAGGATCTCATGGAGGAGTAGGTCGAGGCCAATGCGATGCTTAATATTTATCAATATGGCATGCTCATGAAGCTTATGGATCATCATTTTTTTTTAAATGTTCTTATTAACTTCTATTAAATATACAATATGGGTCTTATGTCATTCTTGAGGTTGATAGAATATTATAATTAATACATGCACCGGGGTTCCTTTCTTGTTGACTATGAAAAAAGGGCACTGAGAAGCTTTGATCATAGATCTTGTCACTCCTAATTATGCCAAAGTAGTGGTCAATATGATGGACTTGGAAGGGAATGAAGTTGATGTGCTCAGTGCCACTAGAAAGAGACTCGGTTACAGAAACATTGGGGCTACAAAATTCCTCCCCAGTGTCAAATAGATATTTAATAATACCCCCAAGGCAAAGAAGAGGAGGTGTAGGTATGCAATTTACAAACAAATTGACATGAGTTCAAATTATGGCTATAGGAATGACAAAGATGGTATCTTGGAGAAAGTCAAGCAGCCCATGGAGGAGGATACACAAGGCAGAACACTGAGGGAGTGGAATACAATTGAGTCAGTGTGTTAAATTATGAGAGGAACCAAATAGTGATTGCCTCTGCAAAGCAAAACCTCTGAAAAACTTTAATTACAGAGCTTTGCATATTTACTTTGTCAATTAAATTGTTTGTTAGTTCATTTTTACATAACAACCACACCAGTGTGGGTTGAATCACATTGGTGTGCTACAAATAGTATATCACACATGTTTATTGTGTTTTTTCAAATCATATTGATGTTTTTGTTGTTAGATTTATAAAATGTATTATATGTACCTTAATGATTTCTTTGTTTTTAAATTAAATTTGATATGTATCACTAACTATAATTTAGCGTTGTCATAGATATAATGTTTAGCTTTAGTTTTATGAAATCGTTTACTTTATATTGTGTTTGGAAAAACTTCTAACCATTAATGCCATATAATGTTTAATTCTTCTTCAAGGTGAATTGTTTTTTGTCCAACAAGATACAATATATTGATTAGACATGTTTACAAAGAGAAATAAATAAATATGATGAGTGAAATGATTTTGATTTGAATATGTATGTATTTTTCATATATTGTAATAATAACACTATAAAGTAATTATTCATTAACAATGATAATGATGTAATAATAATGTTCTTTTACTAATTTTTATTATTCAAAGATTACAAGACAAAGCTATAATATAATCTAATTTTTTACTAAAATCACAATTATTGTATTTGATTTTTCCAAAAAAATTAGTAATTTATATTATTCAACTATTATAATATACTAAATTTATTAATTAAATTTAAATTATTAAATATAAAGACCATATAATAATAAAGTTTGATACACTTTGGATGAAATGGTCTTACAATGTTTACTATATTACCAACTTTATGAATCTTTTATTAAAAAAGTATGTAAAAGTATGTAAGTATTAATTCAATCTTGTATTAACAAAATATGTTACATATTGCATTCGTTGATTTTGTATTAACACATAGAAATATTGGATTTGGTTAATGAATGAAGAAATTAATTCGAACAATTACTCTTATAAAACATTATTTTTTCATTTCTTTTCTTGATAACATTATAATAATTATTCATGAATCTCCTCATCAAGAAATGCAAGTATTCGATTTTTAAGTGAAGAAAATAATTAATTTGTTAAGGTTAAAAGAATATTAAATTAATTTAATTTAATATTGATATTTAAAAATATAAAAAATATTAATAAAACTCAATAAATAAAATAAAAGTTCTTGTGTAGATGTTATAGGTGTTATCACCAAGAAATTGCTCATAGCAATACAGGTGATGCTCGAAGAAATTACCACTACAACACACCAAACAACATACCTCAAACATTAACATGATTCATTCAGAAAAATCACAAAACTATACAAATGGCTCCTTGAATTTCAACTTAGTCTTCCAAAGGAATTTATGCGCACAACAATGCGAGCTAACACCACCAAATATGCACAAATTATGCGGATTGCATGATTGTTGTCAAAGAAATGAGTACAAACATGAAAGTGACGCATTTATGATTCTAGTCGATCCTTACCCATTTCCATCTCAGATGTACCATGAGAATCTGCCCAAATCCATGTCTAAATATATCCTTGGGTCCATTTAAAGACTAGGGAGGTACCTACATGAGGACCTCTATCCAGATTGCAAACTTGTTTTGTAAAAGATTGAATGAATCCTATAAATACAAGCTTTATGGGTGCACCAAAGTAGGAATTCATATGTATTTTTATGTTGTTGGAATTGCTCCTTGAGACTCCACTATTCCCATAGAATGTTTCTAACATCCATAGCGAAGACCAATCTTCTCACTCTCACCTCTTGAGAAGTTGGTTATAGTTCCTCGTTTCCATTTTTCTTATTATAAGAGGAGGAAGAGTTCTACATTGGGCACAATTAGGACCTTCCCAAGGAGGAAGTGGGGAATAATAATTCCCTATGTTTCTCTAAGGTGTTATTAATAAGAACCTCTCTGTTGGTACCTATCTCTTGTTCCAATTTTTGGTTTTGTGTTGTATCTCATCCATGTTTAGACTTGTTATTATTTCATTTTCATTTTTATTTACTTTATTTGTTGGCCCACTAACCAACTAACATTTGAATGTAATACTTCATTGGCTTGACAAGGTATCTAAGTGGTTGGTTTTATTCTCACCCAACTGGAAAAACCAACACAACAGTTTGGCAACTCCATTGAGGATTGAATCAATATCCTCCCGATTTAAGATTTTAGAGCTCTTATTTTCACTACTTTGTGTATGCAAGTTCCAAAAACATCCTACCCCAACTTTCAAACTCAATAATCAGGTCTCTAGTTAGGATAATTCAATTTCAATTTTCCTTCTCGCTATGGCTCTGTGTGTGCATGAGTTTTGAATAAATAGATGTGTAAGTCTGTGCAATTTGTGCATATTTTTGTGTCTTAGTCACATGGTTTGCACAATTGGTGCACTATTTGTGGTGTGTGTGATTGATACTTCAACCCATGCATAAATTTGTGTTCTCACTGTTTATTAATATTTCTTGGCTGGTTTCACCATGTAGACTTTAGATTTTAATTTCTAGAACTTTGTAAAGCAATAGAATCAAACTTATAATTATTTGTTTCGTTAGCAATTAGATAACTTAGAAACTAACTAAAAATAACTAAAACTCTTTCATTTTTATTTCCACATGAATGGCCAATTAGAGCATTTTAATTCTTAGTTAATTTTTTTCTTTCATAACCATTGATGTCTCAGGACTAGGAACCAATTTCAACACACCTAGTATGTTCTTTCACTCACACTTAATTGAGTGATATTGGGAAATATGAAAAGGGTGGCTAAAAATGTTCCATCTCCCTCTATCAAAACCATGACTTAAGAGAGGCCAAATACCACTCGGGCACCTCTTAGTTTGTTTTACATAAAAATAAACAAATCTTAAAGTTGTAAAGGCTCCATGAATGCTCAAATGTTTTCAAATTAGGATAGTTTCAAAGTTTTCATAAAGAAATCAACCATTGATTAAGGTTAGTTGTCATTGATGTCAAACCTTGAATAAATCCCCACAACACAAAGGTTTAGGTAATGGACCTAAGATTGTTTGATGTAAAGATGACTCATTATTGTCTTGGCATGGTTAATAAGAAGTAAAGATGGATGAACTCCAAAGTGGTCCCCTTATGGTGAAAACCCTCATGGGAAGACACTTTTTGGAGTAAGAGAACCCATGCTTAATTGTGGAATAATGAGATGAAGGACAATGAATTTTTTAGTTAAACTATCTTAGATGGATAGTGCTTGTCATTCCATTTCCGATGGTATGTGGAACGTCACATAACTCCTCACAGTTAGAGAGTTATGGCCATGAGAAGTTGGAGACCACAGGTTTGGGTAATGGACCCAAGTTTTTTTTATGGATAGCGATATGAGTTATGACATATTTTCATATAATACTATTCTATATGGATAGTACATGTCATTCCATTTTTGGCGGTATGTGGAACGTCACATAACTCCTCATGGTTTGAGAGTTATGGCCTTACAAAGTTGGAGGTCCCTCATATGTCATCTAGAAGCCCCAAAAGGTCAAAGTAGTCAAAGTGGTTTAATATATTTTAAAAGGTAAATAATAAAGTGAAGTAATGAGTGTACTATAATTCAATGTGAATAAAAAATAAATTGTTTCAATAATAAATTTAATGGAGAAATTAGAAGTGGATTAACCCTAAAATAAGGAAAGTGGGGCCAAGTGACCTAGAAGATGTTTTTAAGGAAGCTACATGGAGAGTATAAATAAGAGGCAAGGCTCTCTCATTTTAATCACACTTGAGAATATGGAATATCTATAGGTGTATGAGGTAACCAAGGATATCTAAGCCAACATTCTGAGGGACGGTGAAGAAAAGAAGGTTGAAATGCAAGGAAGGATAAATTCTTTTGATGGTTCTTTCTAAGTTTCAGATCAATTCAACAAATATTCCGAGCAGGGCACGCTCTACAAGGTCACTCTCTAGAATAAGCCATAATTCAGAAAGGTATGACATTTTTTCTATAACTCCTTTTCTGAGAGGTTCCAAGTAGTGACACCTGGAGGAATTGCATAAAACACATTGAAGAACATTGTGTATCAGTTTCAGATCTTTATACATTACGTGTACACAGTTATGATTAGTTCAAGTTAGGGTTGTTGACTAATCCAAAACTAGGCATATGAGACTAAATAAAAGTTTGATGAAAATGCTAGTCTCTTGTTTTTGAAGTTAAGGAAGGTTTGAGGGAATGTGATCATATACACCAAGTCTATTATAGAGCTACAAATCATATTTGGATGATAAAATTCATGAGAGCTTTTGGTTGAGGTACATGTTGAGTACATGGTTGAGACAAGTAGTTTATGAGTTGGAACATACATGATGTGTATAGTTGATGATGTTTGGTACATATTGATGAGTCATAGTTGATGAGTAGTTGATACATGATTGGTACATACTTGGTACATGGTTGGATGCATTTGTTTATGGTACAGGTTGATTACAGGTTATTTGGTACAGGTTGGTGCATGGTTGATGCATTTGTTTATGGTACAAGTTGATTATAGTTTGAGGTATAGGTTGATGAATGGTTAAGATTTCTTGGTACAGGTTTACAACAGTATATCTTACAGGGACAGTTTGACAATGGTTCCATCATTCTACTTCTACTTCAGGTTGGCAGGACGGGGCAAGGACAGGTGGTTGTAGCCACCTTCCGATTGTAGCCATATAACATAGGGGGTTGTAGCCTCCTTCTAGTTGTAGCCAAAGAATTGGGGAGTTGGAGCTTCCCTCGGGTTGTAGCCTGAGAAACTAGGGGGTTGGAACCTCCTTCCAGTTGCAGCTGGAAAACAAAGGAAGTTGGTGCTTCCAATGAATGTAATTCTTCAAGACATATAAGAAAAATCATTCCATGGTTTTCTCTTGATTTGGGTTTCCACGTAAAACACTGGTGTACTGTGTATGTGTATGTTTGTTCATTGTTGATTTACTCTATAGTTATTGGATGATAATGCTTCATTGATATAACACTTGGATTATATGGTTAAAAAGGATTAAATTGCTCTATTATTGATTCACCCCCCCTCTCAATAATCCAACAATTGCTATTAGAGAAGGTTCCTTTAGAAATCAGTTTAACCACTGAAAGGTAGATCATGGAGAGTACCAACTCATATAAAAATGGAATACCACAGTTTGATGGACCGAAGAATGCTTATTGGAGCATAAGGATGAGGACATATATACAGGAACAGGGATTCCAAGTTTGGCAATCAATTGTAGATGGATACACAACACCAACAGTTGCACCAACAAATGACAAAGAAGTAAAACTCAGTGAGAATAATTCCAAAGCCACAAATGCACTTTTGAATGGTCTCAGTGATACAATATTCACCAGAGTTGCACACTGTAAATTCGCTAAAGATATTTGGGACAAGCTTCAAAATATTTATGAAGGAGATACAAAAGTCAAAGTAGCAAAGCTTCAAACTTACAGAAGTCAGTTCAAACAACTAAAAATGAAGGAAGATGAAGATATCACAGCCTACTTCTTACAAGTCGATGAAACAGTGAATGCAATCATAGGATTGGGAGAAGAAATTGAAGAATTTGTAATTGTTCAAAATATACTAAGATCTCTTCCTATGAGATTCAACCCTAAGATATCAGCACTAGAAGAAAGATCGGATTTGGACTCAATAAGAATGGACGAACTGCATGGAATCTTCACAGCATATGAAATGAGAACTGAGCAGGAAAATCTAGATGTAAAGGAAGCAGGCTTCAAGGCATCCAAAAGATCAAAGCAAAAGAAAAAGGAACAAGAAGAATATAGCAACAACAGTGATGCCTCGAAAGATGATGAAGAAGTGGCCAACTTTGTCAAAAGACTGAACAAGGGAACCAACGGTAGGTATAGAGGTAAGCTCCCTTTAATTTGATTTAATTGCGATGGTATTGGTCATTTTTCTAACAAATGTCCTCATAAGAAAAAGAGAAATGATGAAGGTTACTCAAAAGGAAAACACACATATAAAGGAAAAATAACTAAAAAGAAAGTTTTCAAGAAAATATTATACACCAAAGAAGACATCTCATCATCAAATGAAGATGAAGTCAATGACAATGAGACAGGAAGAGTTATATTCATGGTAGTAAGAGACTATGACAAAGAATACTCCAAAGAAGAATATGAAGAAGCCGAAGAAGAATGTGAAGAAGTCGAAGAAGAAATTGAAGAGGTAGAAATTGACTATCGAGAAGAATTAATGTGTTCCATAGAATTTATCAGATGAAAAAATAAGAAAAATAAGAAACTACAAGCAGAACTAGACAAGAAAAAGGACACTCGAGAACTAGAACAAATGATCACAAAATTGAAGGTTCAAATTGAAGAAGATAAAATAATTGAAGAAGCACTCAAAGAACAACTAGAAGAAGAGGACAAGATCATTGGAAACTTGGAAGCAAAGGTTGTCACGCTAAGAAAGGATATTCAAAAGAAAAATATGCAGAATAGCTCAAAAGTTCTAGATGACATTATCAATAATCAAAAATCTCATCTTGACAAGTCCGGACTTGCATACAATTAGACAGAAAAGGGATCAAGCTCCAAAACAACAAGGAAATAAACAAATCCAAAGTGCTATGCAAAAACAATCAAAGAGGATAGGAAGATTACAGGGACACTCCTCCACTAAGAAGATTCAGATTTCAGAATCAACAATAGACATATAGGCCTCAAGAAGAAGAAGGATTCATAAGAGAACATCCTTTCAAAAGATCTTCAACTCCTAGGTATCAAAATATATTTTTTGATTTATGTTATGCATGTAATAATTTTGGACATAAAGTTGTGAATTGCAGAGATAACAACAGGAACAGTAACAACTTTGAGAGTTAGACACAAAGGGATTATTAAAGGAGACCTAGTGACACACAAAGAAGAAGTTACAACAGGTTTGAATTTTTGAGCACTGAAGTGGAATGTTACAAATGTAACCATTTTGGACACATGGCCAAGGATTGCAGAATGACAGTCCCTCCTAAGGAACCTCAACAAAATAACAATAGTCACAGACAAGAACCTCAGAAAATGACATCAATAAGAAAGTAATATTAGTATAACAATGAAGAATGCACAGTCGCTCTACAAGATAAGTAGAAGAAACATGGTTCATATGTTGACAATGGATGTTCTAAACACATGACAGGTGATAAAGACAAATTTCTTACATTACAAAAAGAAAAAATTTATCAATCTCCTTCGAAAATGATAATTCATCCAAAATCATTGGAGAAGGCACAGTCTAAATTAGGATGAAGAATGAAAAGGCACAAAATTTTCTACGGGTAGAAGATATGAAACATAATCTTCTGAGTGTGAGTCAAATGTGTGACCAAGGTCATAAACATACTTTTGATTCAGAAAAGTGTGAGATAAGAAAAGAAGGTTCAGGGAAATTGGTTGGTACAGCTACAAGAACTTCAAACAACATATATGTGTTAAGTGAAATTGGAAATGAAAAGTTTTGTCTAGGAAAGGAAGATGAAAGTTGACTATGGAACAGAAGAATGGGACACATTCATTTTGATAACCTTGTCAAAGTCGGCAAAAGAGAAGCAGTCAGAGAAATGCCCCAGATCACAAAACCAACCAACACTTTATGCAAGCATTGTCAACAACGAAAGAAAACAAAGACCAGGTTCAAATCAAAGGAATATTCAACAACAAGACCACTGGAAATTGTGCACACTGATCTAGTTGGACCAACTACAACAAAGGGATTAAAAGTTGAAAAGTAATTTATGTTATTAGTTGATGATTATACAAGAATGACTGCAGTTTGCTTTCTCAAGAACAAGTCAGAAGCTTTTGAAAACTTCAAGATCTACAAGGAAACGGTTGAAAATGAGATGGATTCAAGAATCAAATGTTTGAGATCTGATAATGGAGGAGAGTTCACTTCAAAGGAATTTATGGACTACTGTAGAATTCATGGAATAAAAAGGCAATACTTCGTTTTTAGGACACCTCAACAAAATGGAGTTGTTGAAAGAAAGAACAAGACAGTACAAGAAATGACTCGAACAATTCTGATGGATTCCAAATTGACAGATATATTTTGGACAAAGGAATTGCATACAACAGTTCACATTCAAAACAGAGTAATGCTCAGAAACAACAATGATAAAAATCCCTACAAGCTATGGAAAGGAAGACCAACAAATGTGAAGCACTTCAGAGTTTTTGGAAGAAAATGCTACATCAAAAGAGAAGATGGCAGAATGGGAAAGTTTGAGTCTCATGTGGACAAAGGAATACTTGTTAGTTAATCAAGTACAAGGAAATCATACAAGTGTTACAATCTAAGATTGAACAAAGTTGTGGAAAGCATCAATGTAACAATTGATGAAATAGGCAGACCAGAATCAAAGGAAGAGGAAAACAAATCAATGGAACAACTTTTCAAAGAAGAAGATGAAAAAGAAGTAGAAGAGGAAGATGAATATGAAGAGAATATGACAGAAAAAGAAGAGAAAGTTCATAAAGTATCTCAAAAGACACCTAACAAACTAGTACAGAAGAATCAGCCTTCAAATCAGATTATTGGAAACAAAGATGCAGGAGTTGAGACTAGAAGAAAAATTCGTTCACCAAAACAAACAGACCTAGCACTCTTATCCACAATTGAACCAAACTGTTTTGAAGAAGCCAACAAGGATGAATTTTGGAATAAGGCCATGGATGAAGAATTGGATCAAATAGAGAAAAATGACACTTGGGAATTGGTTCCAAGACCAAAGAATAAGAATGTGATCGGCACAAAATGGGTTTTCAGGAATAAATTGAATGAAGATGAATAGGTTACAAGGAACAAAGCTACATTGGTATGTAAAGGATTTGCACATATTGATGGAATCGACATTGAAGAGACATTTTCCCCAGTTGCCAGAATGGAAGCAATCCGTTTACTTTTAGCTTATGCATGATCCAAAAATGTTAAATTATATCAGATGGATGTAAAATCATCTTTTCTGAATGGGGAACTTGAAGAAGAAGTCTACATTTAACAAATAGAAGGATTTCAGTTGTCAAAGAACACAGACTATGTATGTAAATTAAAGAAGGCCTTGTATGATCAAAAACAGGCTCCTAGAGCATGGTACTCCAGACTGGATAAGTATCTGTAGCAGGTAGGGTTTAGAAAAGGAAGTGCAAACAACAACCTCTACATCAAGGTAAGTCAAGGTAATATTTTATTAATTGAAGTTTATGTTGATGATATTATTTTTGGTAGTGATGATGACAGGTTAAGCCAGAAATTTGCAAAAGACATGCAAAATGAATTTGAAATATCGTTACTTGGAGAACTATCCTTCTTTCTGGGACTTTAGATACATCAAAGAAACTAAGGAATTTCTATTTCTCAAACCAAGTATATCATAGAAATGCTAAAGAGGTTCCGAATGGAAGATTGCAAATCAGTTATCACTCCCATGCAAACCAGTTGTAAGTTGAGAAAAGATGATGATTCGAAGTCTATAGATCAAAGGCAATACATGTCAATGATTGGCAGCCTACTATATGTGACAACATCCAGACTAGATGTAATGAAATAAGTTGGACAGGTGGCACGATTTCAAGAAGCACCAAAGGAATCACATGTATTAGCAGTAAAGAGGATTTTCAGACATCTCAAAGGAACAAATGAGTTGGGATTATTGTATCCAAAAGGAAAATATCTATCCCTTATTGCCTACACAGATGCAGATTGGGCAGGTTGTATTGATGACCGATGAAGCACCAATGGAGCAACGTTCTACTTAGGTGAGTGTTTGGTATCATGGCTAAGCAAGAAAAATCATGAGTATCTTTATCTACAGCCGAAGCAGAGTATATTGCAGCAGCAGCGTGTTGTACATAGGTTCTTTGGATGAAACAAACTTTGACAGTTATACAGGATGAGTATGATGAGCCCATTGCAATATATTTTGATAATACAAGTGCCATCAGTATCTCAAAAAACCCGGTGATGCACTCCAAGACAAAGCACATTCTAATCAAGTATCACTTTCTACGGGAATAGGTTGCAGAAAAGAATATCAAATTTGAGTATGTGGGCATAAAATAACAAGTGGTAGCCATCTTTACAAAACCACTTCCACGAGAAGCCTTTGAATATCTTCGCCAAAGAATTGGAGTTATTTCTACTCCAAAATGAATGCTTTTTGAATGTTTTTTGAATGCTTATCTTATATGTCTTAGATGTACATGAGGAAGCACCATAAGAGGACAGTTCAGTCAGGGGGAGCAACCCTGGATGGAAATATACCTTTGCCATTGATGACAAAGGGGGGGAGATTTATCAGATGCAGAGGACAGAGGCATTGTTCTAGGGGGAGCAGATTTATCAGATGTAGAGGACAGAGGTAAATTTATCAGATACAGAGGATAGAGGCATGGTTCGAGGGGGAGCATGAGTGATATGATTTTAGTATTGCATCATACTATTGCCATCAATGCCAATGGGGGATATTATTGATTAAGGTTAGTTGTCATTGATGTCAACCCTTGAAGAAAGCCCCGAAACACAAAGGTTTGGATAATGGACTGAAGATTGTTTGATGTAAATATGACTCATTATTGTCTTGTCATGGTTGATAAGAAGTAAATATGGATGAATTCCAAAGTGGTCCCCTTATGGTGAAATACCTCACGGGAAGACGTTTTTCAAAGTAAGAGAACCCATGCTTAATTGTGGAATAATGAGATGAAGGAAAATAAATTTTTCAGGTAAACTATCCCATATGGATAGTGCTTGTCATTCCATTTCCAGTGGTATGTGGAACGTCACATAACTCCTCACGGTTAGAGAGTTATGGCCATCAGAAGTTGGAGACCCCAGGTTTTGGTAATGGACCCAAGTTAGTTTGATGGATAACGGTATGAGTTATGATATATTTTCAAATAATACTATTCTATATGGATAGTACATGTCATTCCATTTCTGGTGGTATGTGGAACATAACATAACTCCTCATGGTTTGAGAGTTATGGCCTTACAAAGTTGGAGGACCCTCATATGTCATCTAGAAGCCCCAAAAGGTCAAAGTAGTCAAAGTGGTTTAAGATATTTTAAAAGGTAAATAATAAAGTGAAGTAATGAATGTATTATAATTCAAAGTGAATACAAAATACATTTTTTCAATAATAAATTTAATGGAGAAATTAGAAGTGGGTTAACCCTAAAATAAGGAAAGTGGGGCCAAGTGACCTAGAAGACGTTTTTAAGGAAGCTAATTGGAGAGTATAAATAAGAGGCAAGGCTCTCTCATTTTAATCACACTTGAGCATATTGAATATCTATAGGTGTCTGAGGTAACCAAGGATATCTAAGATGAAATTATGAGGGAAGGTGAAGAAAATAAGGCTGAAATGAAAGGAAGGATAAAATTTTTGATGGTGCTTTCTAAGTTTCAGATCAATTCAACAAATATTCTGTGCGGGGCACGCTCTACAAGGTCGCTCTCTAGAATAAGCCAGAATTCAGCAAGGTATGCCATTTTTTCTATAACTCCTTTTTTGAGAGGTTCCAAGTAGTGACACCTGAACGAATTGCATAAAACACACTAAATAGCATTGTGTATCAGTTTCAGATCTTTATACATTACAGGTACAAAGTTATGATTAGTTCAAGTTAGGGTTGTTGACTAATCCAAAACTAGGCATGTGAGACTAAAGAAACATTTGATGAAAATGCTAGTCTCTTGTCGTTGAAGTTAGGGAAGGTTTACAGGAATGTGATCATATACACCAGGTCTATTACAGAGCTACAAATCAGATTCAGATGATGAAATTGATGAGGGATTTTGGTTGAGGTATATGTTGAGTACATGGTTGAGATAAGTAGTTGATGAGTTGGCACATACATGAGGTGTATAGTTGATGATGTTTGGTACATATTGATGAGTCATAGTTGATGAGTAGTTGACACATGATTTTTACATACTTGGTACATGGTTGGATGCATTTTTTTATGGTACAGGTTGATTACAGTTTATTTGGTATAGGTTGGTGCATGGTTGATGCACTTGTTTATGGTACAGGTTGATTACAGGTTGATGTACAGATTGACGCATGGTTAAGATTTATTGGTACAGGTTTACAACAGTATATCTCATAGTGACAGGTTGACAGTGGTTCCATCATTCTACTTCTACTTCAGGGTGGCAGGACGGGGCAAGGACAGGTGGTTGTATCCACCTTCCGGTTGTAGCCAAAGAACATAGGGGGTTGTAGCCTCCTTCTGGTTGTATCCAAAGAATTGGGGATTTGGAGCTTCCCTCAGGTTGTATCCTGAGAAATTAGGGGGATGGAGCCTCCTTCTAGTTGCAGCTAGAAAACAAAGGAAGTTGGTGCTTCCAATGAATGTAATTCTTCAAGACATATAAGAAAAATCATTCTGTGGTTTTCTCCCGATTTGGGTTTCCACGTAAAACACTAGTGTACTGTGTATGTGTATGCTTGTTCATTTGTTCATTGGTTATTTACTCTGCATTTATTGGATTATAATGATTCATTGATATAACACTTGGATTATATGGTTAAAAAGGATTAAATTTCTATTACTGATTCACCCCCCCTCTCAGTAATCCAACATCAACAACCTAGGGAGTTAAATGAATTGATAATGACCCCATGTCCACATGATTTGCAATCTAGGACAGGTTTCAATTTTCTTATATTAGAAAATGACTTAGGGAGTTAAAATATCAAATAAATACCCACATATCTACATTGCTAGTGATATAGATATTTTGAATTCCACAAGATTTGTCTAATAAACATCTCGTAATTTAATTACTCAATACTTGTAACGGACCCCACGATGTCCATATATTACAATATTGTACTATAACTTATTAAAAATATTTTTCACACTATCTCACTTCTTGCACACAAAATCATGCACCACACATGACAATTTCTATTAGATAATTGAATTCAAAGTATTATGTCCTCCCTGTGCTCACAAGCGATCTAGGAGGATAAAAAAGACTCAAGACATATTTGGAAATTTTTTCAAAAGAACACCATTTAATCTCAACAAGAGTGTTCCATGACCCCAGTCTTTCGACATACTTCATCATAAAATCAACCATCAAAAGGTAATTTAAACCTCCAAAGGATGGGCACAAAATAAGTTTTTAGTTTAAGTTAGGATTTCGACAGTAGGCATACAAACAACCCCTAGTTGTCTTTTTCACATTGAAAATTATAATTTGACGTAATAGGAATCCAAAATCCTCTAATTTAGTTGTTACAACACCATAAGGCAGGGAAATGCTCATGAAGGGTTAAAGGTTGAGTTCTGGTTGTTCTGTGCATGCCTCCTTGAGCCACCCATCTCTTGAGAGGTTACCCAGCCCATGACCAATTTATTAGAAATAAAATATAAATGTCGCACCTGACCGAGGTAACTTAGTGACCAAAAGTAGGTTTTTCTACCAAGGTGGCGATTGTGGGATGCATTCGCACCTTGTTTAGATTTTGAATGACTATTGGGAAATACCTCTAGTACTTTCCGGATATGCCCCTTTTACCCCTCATTATAACTGACTGTTGATACCTTCACTAGTTCCTCTTTTGGTGGATTCATGCCCCACTGTTGAGTTCTTTTGGAAGGACATGTTCTATTTTTCAAGAGGAAGGACACTAAGTATTTTAGAACACATGCAATTTAATTTTGTTATTTCACCACGCAAATAAAAACCTACCTAACCTACATTTTGATTTCATCTGATTTGTGTATGATGTCCATTATTGATTACATATGAATTTGAGTGATATCGTAATGGTAGGAAAAATACAAAATAATTTGTTCATTTATTTCTCTCATCAAAATTCACACACACTTTTAGCTAATCGAGAATCATAGAGGAACTATAGAATCCTCTCCATTCTACATACCTATTGAACCTTCCTCCAATATTGGTAAGTATCCCAACTTTTTCGGACCCATAGACTCAACCATCCCATACACCACTAAGTGAGACAATGTTAGGATAATCCTTGCTCAATTCCAACCTTATTGGTGCTAAAATACCAAACAATTCATCTACTAGTTCTCCTTCACAATGAGGAGGAGCTCGACCTTCCTCTCAAATAATGATTTCCCAACCTTCCTCACAAGGAACTAGTTCTCAATAACCACACACCATGGTTGGAACAACCCACAACTGTCCATATTTGGTATCCCTAAACATTCTAGATATGACCAATCTCACGAATGACCCCAACTTGCATGATGCCACTTGGCCTAGCATGCCCACCAAATTACCTTCATAAATGCCTAACTTTGAAAGGAAACTAGTTAAGGACCTTGCTAATCACATCATGACATTTCACCTATGGTTCTCCTCTATTAACATCATGGAATATTCCATTAATCTAAGTTTTTTCCAAAGAACTATCACTTGTCCATCTCCAAAATGGTAGGTGGATGAGAAATCAAGGTCTCATACAAATTTTGAATCATTTTCCAAGTCCTTCTTGTTTTTTTTCCAACTTCTTGTTCACCATGATATTGGTTTGGATATTCTCTCTAGATTTAAAAAAACCATAGGTGTTTATATTGTGGATCATATCCATGAATGGAATAGAAGGTGAATCATATGCAAGGCCGATACCAGCCCATAGAAAAGACTAGATTGGTTCCTTGAATTGCTAGTCCCAGTTATTGCCAAGGACACTATAAGGAAAAGACCTTTTAGCAAAGATTATAGAGGAGGCTTCTAGTGTTACAAAATTGGAAAAAATTGTCAAAAAGACCTTCTCTACAACAATTGTTTTTTACAACGGATGTTTTTGCGGATACTATAACGAAACTTGATTATAACTAAAAAATATGGATGGCCATAGGTGTTTATGTTTACAAATCGATGCATTTTTATGAGGTACAAGAACTGGTTCATATATACACGTACCACACCGATGTTGAACACTTAAATTCAAGCACCAAGGCAGTAAAATATTTAAGCATTGGGGCAGTTGTCTTATAAACACTGGAGATTTAATAGTAAAACACACTGGAAGAGTTAAAAATAATTAAACACCGGGGATTTCTTCTTAGAATGCACCGGTGCGTTATTAATAGGAAGGCATTGATGCTGTATAAAATAATATGCACTGGTGCGTTACCTGGAAAAAAACCCTCGGTGTATTAAAAATAGAAAGCACCGATGCTTTTTAGTAACAAGCAAGGGCCAATGCTTATCAATAACACAAAAGCACAGGTGCATATTAATAACACAAATTCACTTGTTCTTATTAATAATATAAAGCATTGATGCTTATTAATAACACAAAAGCATCGGTGCTTTGCATACGCTAAATGCACCGAAGACCAATTTTTAATGTAATTTTGTGGTATTAAATAAATATTGAAACCGACGTTAATTAATTACATAAAAGCACTGGTGCACATTTCTTATGAAATACACCAGTGTGTTGTAATATTAAACACATCGATGATATTATTAATTAAAATACACTGAGAAACATCGACCCATGATAGTGCAATTATTGTTATTTTTTAATTCTATTATTTATCAAAAAATTTACATATATCTTATATTTTGATTAGTGAATTTGGATATAATGTTTGGATTAATTTGTTATATCATCAGATTTTGCATCTTTTCATTATAATATTTAGTCATCATATATTTAATCAGTGATATAACATTTCATAGTGACATTGGACAACACAATAGAATAAATTAAAACATATTTTATTATATGAATAAGAGGGCCTTTTTCATACAAAATGGGACACTTATCGGTAATCTCTTGTCTTTAAATTGGGACACTATGTCCATTACATTAAACAAAAATGTTTGATTTTCATAGACAATTATTTCAAAAAAATACAATTGCAGCTTACATTGATATCCAAATATATTGGTCATCATTCTTCACTAGAACTGTTATTAGTGCTCAAGATACTTCCATTCCTTGGGGTATTTTTATGAATGTTTGGTTGATTATCTCTATTGTTTTCATCTTCTTCAAGTTCCATCTACAAACATAAAAATAATCTATAATGAGTCTATCTACATTGGTGAGAATAATGAAAATTGAAATAAATAATATACATGAATATAAATTGAAAAGTGACGTACCTGTAAAGAAAGAATTGACTCATGAATCATACACATATGTTCAAAATCAAATCTCATGCATTTTTTCAACAATTCTTCTATTGGAACAGTTCCATACTTTGCTTCTTGCAAGTTTTATACCCCATAATAAATCATAGATGTAATATAAAATATTATTTTTGTTTCATTAATTATAAAATGATATAAGTAAAAAAACATAGATTATACTTAAAAATTCCACAATTAATGTTTGATATGCCAACATATACTCACAACCCTTAATTAGCCCAATGTTAATCAATTTTTCTGATGGCTCTTCTTTGTATGTTAGCATCTATTTGAAGACATTCAAGGATGACTACTGTAAAACAACTTAAAATATACAAAAAAAAAAATTTAAAAAACTTAAGTTGTTATAAGGAAATACCAATTACTCACAAACTTTTCTATCAACCATTTTTTTCCTTGTCATCAAGTTTTATGTGCAGATTGAGTTACATTTTCTTTTATTTTCTGTAAGATAATATTTTAAAATTAATATTTAATGCTAAATTAACTATTTGTACCTAATAGAAAAACTCAATGATTACATACATTTGAAGCACGATGTTGTTGAGATGGCTCCTCCTGTAATGTAATTATGTTCATTTATTTGACCATCTCCTTGTACACTTTTTTGGACATTCCTACTAGCATATTTCGGATATCATCTCGTTGGTCCTCTTGGATTTTCATAATTTTCCTGAAAAAATAACATGACAATAAAGTATTTTTAT
>JASDQU010099984.1:162611-218058 GCA_032191745.1 Picea mariana | reverse complement strand
TTTTTTCTGAATTTTAATTAAAATCCAAATAGGAATATAATTTGTAAAAAGCATTATTATCAAAATCAATAGTAAAATTTAAAATTTTTACTAAGTAGGGTTTTGAGTGAATCACCATACCCTTGTAATCCTGATTTTTTGAATATTTTTATTGTACCAAAGTATTATTTTGGTCCACAGTGCTCCCTGATATGTCTTTTTCCAAATCTGTCTCCTGTAAATTTTGGCAAAATAATGAAAATATTAAATACCTTCTTAATATTTCAAAAACTTTATGAAAATGGTTTAGAGTGAATCACAATACCCTTCAAATTCTCATATTCTGAATAATACTATGGTTCCAAAGTATTTTTCTCCTCCATAGTGTTCCTTCATATGTCTCTCTTGCAAGTCTCTCCCCTCCAAAGTTTTGCAAAATATAGAAATAGTGAATAGTTTTTTAGTATTTAAAGGACTTCATGAAATTCGATTCCCATTGTTTTTTAATTATTTAAAAAAAATCACGTGTTTTTTTTTTTAACTTTTTCAGCAAGGTGGTGCATTTATGTCATAAGCATCGATGTGTCCATATTACATTATGCACCAATGAATCTATATTATATGACGCACCGATAACATATATTTGTTTTTTATAAACAAAATCTCAAAAAACTGTGTGGCTAATTTTTCAACGCACTGGTGCTTATTATTATTATGTGCACCAGTGCATGTGTGGCTTATAAGTGCATCCGAATGCTTTTAAAGTTATTTGAACTTTTATTTGCACATAAAATAATGTATTCATCTCAAATTATCTTTTAGGATGATTTCACATAACTTACAATACTTTAGTATACATTTTACATTTTTTGTCACCTTATTCTTAAAAAATGGTTTCAAAACTATATTAAAACTCAGATTGTGGTATGGTCCTTGAATTTTTTTTTCGATATGTACATAAATATTTATTTCTAATTTTGTTGAAATGTAGGGAGAAAACCTTATAATATGATCAAATGGCCAATTCTTCAAATTTCATCCCATTCTATATTGCTCAAAGTCCATCGCAGAGTTCTCCCTTTCCATCTCAAAGGCTCAAATGCACCGCACAAAAAATAAAATTTGAAAAACAATGAAAATTTTACTCAATTTCACAATTTAGTCTAGTAAAAATGCAATGTACAAAGAAATAAAGAACTTACCTGGACATTTTCTCGTCAAGGAGGCATGGTTGGGATGTAGTTAAGAAAACCAAATTTTCCCACCATATGGAAAAATTGGAATCCCACAAACCGAGCACCAAACAAAAACGAGGAAAGCAACAAAAGCACCGACGATAGTGCACTTCACTTGGGAAAATATGGCATCAGTGCTTGAGAGCTTCTCTACATTGGAAATGGTAAAAATGGTTTTTTACCGTCATTTTTTTTTAATTTACCCATGTTTAGGTGCACTTGCATTAAGCACATCAGTGAGAAACACTAAAAAACATCATTATTTAAAGAAAAACCTGCAACAATGCACTAGTTTGGAACACATCGGTGCACCCAAGGGATAACGACAAATCGTTATGAATTTTCAAAAGGAAAAAAACAAAGATTGTGCATCTGTTTGTTGCACACCAGTGTGCCTATTTAGTGTGCACCAATGCTCGAGAGATTATTTTATATGATGCGCACCCTTTTTTTTTTAAATAACTCTGCAACAATGCACTATTTTCTATTAGCACCGGTACATTGATTTCTGGTGGCACACCGCTGCAAACAACACACCATTATTTTTTTTTAAAACCCATGAGATGGTGCACCAGTTTGGTATTCATTGTGCACCCAATGGAAAACGATGCACCGTTATGCATTTTTAAAGGGAAAAACACGAAGATGATGTACCTGCTTGTTTCCCACCGATTTAGTGTGCATCGGTGCTCGTGAGCTTTTTTTATATGATGCACATTGTTGTTTTCTATTTTTTTTAAATAACTCTGCACCAGTGTGTTGATTTCTGGTGGCACACCGGTGCAGTAGAGACGTATAAACACATTATTAAAAAAAAATCTTCTAAAACATCCACCCATGCACATTCGCTAGTGACCTCCACTACAAATGGATTTTTGGGCTATTTTTATAGGGGCTTCCGCAAAAATATTTGCAATAGGGTCTTTTCCTTGTAGTGGGATGTGGCTACCACCATGCTGCAAACATGATATGAATCCATCACCAAGGCTAAATAATTTGATCTTATTTACTCTCAATTAGGGTATCTTTACTCAGTTCTACTAGATGCTCCTCACCCTATACCATTTGGTCAAGATAAGATAGGTTAATCACAAGCCGCAAATGGCATTATTAGGTCCATGACCCATTTCAACCCCTATGCTCAACTAGTACCCATGTTTGGTGTCAACCAATATCCCCGCCCATATGGAGGGGCTTCATATTACCCTCTAGTTCCAACACTGATTCTAGGCCCATCATCAGCCCCATCATACAACCCCAACGATGGATAAGGGACATCAACTTCTTGTTGGTCAAATTCAATTGAATGAATTTGATTCATTAAATTATCAACCAGGGAGCTCATAGGCTTGTGATATTCCAACAAAATATATGCAATATCAGGCCACTAATTCTAAGCTAAGCAAACTGAATCAAACTAAGTAACCATCCCTTAACCCTTAGTTCCACATATTTAACCATTATGGTTCCATGGTATACATATTTCACCATTCAGTTCTTTTAGTCAATGATTGGATGATTAAACTTTGCTTTGCTAGGCTAACTGTAAAATAGAATGACTAAATTGAAAGAATTCACACAACTAAAACAAACCACAGATTTTACCATTCATGTCTCTATGGCACAAATGAAAGAAATTCAACAACTGAAATGGAAATGACACAACTGAAAGAAAACTAATTGGGAAGTGTATACCAAGGAGAGGGGATCCTGTCTCTCCTAGAATATACTACCAAGAAGGACTATAATAAGGAACTCTTAATTTGCAGCAACAAAATCTCTTTATTTCGGCATCAAAATTATTACAATCAACTCCTTCACTAATGAAATGAACTCATGAACTCATTGAACTATGAACTATCTACCACTCCTTGGCATCCTCCATGTTATATAAAGATTTTCCTCACCCCATGCAACTTTTTTAGAAGGCCTTTTCCATTTCCCTATGAAGACTTGAAGTCCCATTTTGCAGTTCCCAGAGCTAAATTTTTTATTTTTCCACATATAAGCACCCTAACATCTATACAACATGAGTATACACAGGTTGCACCATTAAATCCTATGTACATCAGGTTTTGTGCTCAAAATTAAAAAGTGGTGTTAGGTTTCCATGCCATGTCATGAGATCCATGATCCTTGACCTTCCATATACTGGAAATGCTTTGAATCGACCCTTCAGTTCCATTTGAAGGCTACAAATGGGCCATATCCAAGCTGTGGAGAAGGGAGAAGAATTCAACTTGGAGAGAAAAGTTACTCTGGAGAAATTATTCACTTCATATTGAGTCTGCATCCCTTTTTCATTTTAAGTTTGAACACATTGTTCAGCCCCCAAGTTCTTCCCTATTTGATGGAGAACCTCATTGTCTCTCTTATATGATATTTTCTTTGGTGGAGTATTGAAGTGGTGGAGGTCAAGCTGGAAGGGACTTGGTTTCTCGGTTTTGAATGTGTCGGCATAGAATTTTGTCATTCATACACTTCTGTAGATTACATTTTAATAGAAATAATCTTTTCTCATCCAATTAATGTCTTGCAAATATTTGAATTGTTATTCCATGGGCATATTTGTTATGAATATTGATGGATTATGCTATTATATGTGATAAATTTATATATTATCACCATATGCTTGTGTATCTTGGTTGTTGAGGACAAGTTGCAAGTGTATTTCTTTGTGTCAAGTGTTGAATGGTGGACTTCATAGAACATCTTGATAAGGTAGGCTCTTTATCTTGTATTGTTAGTATGTTTGTTCATATATAATACTTGATATTAGAGTAGATTTATGCAGTCATTTCCGTCTATTGTGGTTTATCCCAGCCATAGATTTATTTTCCTCATTAAACAATTGGTGACCATACTTGGGATAATAATGTATTTTGACCATCGCAGATACTCCTATGAACTCACACATTAGGGGGCATCTGTTATAGAAATATTTATCTCACCCCATGAAACTTTCTCAGAAGCCATTTTCCGTTTCCCTATGTAGGCTTGAAGTCCCCTTTTGCAGTTCCTAGAGATACAAACTGTATTTTTCCACATATACGTTCCCTAATAGCTATACAACATGTGTATACACAGGTTGCACCATTACAGCCCATGTACATCAGGTTTTGTGCTCAAAATTAAAAAAATGGTGTTGGGTTTCCATGTCATGTCACAGGATCCATGATCCTTGACCTTAATATATTAGAAACGCTCTAAATTGACCCTCCAGTTCCATTTGATGGCTATATGTGGGCCATATCCAAGCTGTGGAGAAGGGAGAAGAATTCAAATTTGAGAGCAAAGTTACTCTAGTAAAATTATTCACTTCATATTGAGTCTGCATCCCTTTGTCCTTTTAAGTCTGAACACATTGTTCAACCCCCAAGCTCTTCCCTATTTGATGGAGAACCTCATTGTCTCTCTTATATGATCTTTCCTTTGGTGGAGGATTGAAGTGGTGGAGGCCAAGCTGGAAGGGACTTAGTTTATTGGTTCCAAATGTGATGAAATAGAATTTTGTCATTCATACACTTATGTTCCTTACATTTTAATAGAAATACTCTTTTCTCATCCAATTAATGTCTTCCAAATATTTGAATTGTTATTCCATGGGCGTATTGTTTATGAATATTGATGGATTATGCTATTATATGTGTTGAATTTATATATTATCACCATATACTTGTGTATGTTGGTTGTTGAGGACAAGTTACAGGTGTATTTCTTTGAGTCAAGTGCTCAACAATGGACTTCATCGAACGTCTAGACGAGGTAGGTTGTTTATATTGTCTTGTTAACATGTTTGTTCATATAGAATACTTGAGATTAGAGTTGATTTCTGCAGTCATTTCCGTTTTCTTTGGTTTACCCCATGCCATAGAGTGATTTTCTTTGTAAAACTCCCCTATTTATACATTTAATTTCCTCTTTATAGATGGAAAAGAGGTTCCAACTGAAGAGAAATGAGGTCCTATGAGGCTGCCAAAATAGGTCTATCTTTGAACAGAGCTTTGGCTCTAAGTTTAAACTTCATGACTGCCCTTTGCTGCTATTTTAGGACAACAAACATTCAAGTACTTTCTACTCATAGTTTTGATGTTTAAGTGTCCTTTTGAGGTGTCATTTCAAGTGTTTTATTACCCTAATGTTAGCACATGAAATATACTCAAAACAAATAACACTACCTCTATATATTTACAACTCTAAATGTAGTTTTTACACTTCTAAGCATGCATTAAATTGACACATATGTTTTTTGTCAACATGACCCTAGAAAACCTCCCCCATAGGGAACACCAGTTAGATATAAATTTATATATTTGGAGATCTCAAAGAAAAATTTACGACAAGAAAATACACAAGGAACCTAATACAATCCAAGCTTGTCCTCAAGATGGTAATGGAGTACCTTGAAGTTTGTGCCTGCTATCCCTTGAAGAATGCACCCTTTCTCATATTTTTCTGCTAGATGATGTGTAGCTCCCCCTTGAATTTCATTGCTTTCTTGAAGATGTAGGAAACCCTTTTTCCCTTGAGTTGCACCCCCACTCCAACAAGCCACCCTCCAAATCAATTCTCCCACACTCTAGTGCGCTCCTACCAAGCTTGATGTGAACCCTCCTAGTGCACACCCTCTCCTATACTTTCTCCCTCCATGATAGATTGTGATCCAAGGTGTAAACCCTCTAGCTATGGCTCTCTTATCCCTCACAAGTGCACCTCCTCCAATCTAGAGCTCTTTCCAAGTCTTGTGCACCCTCCTCTTCCCAAGAATGTGTCCAAGCCTCCAAACCCTCACTCATGTGCCCTCTTCTCTCAAGAATGTGCCTAAGTGGTTCTCTTCTCTTCTTCTCCTCACTGAAATCTCTCAAGTGACAAGTGAGTCTCTTCATTACCCTTTTGTCTCATTTAGCCTTCTTTGGCCAAACCCTAAAAGATCAATGGCCTAGATCCAATCTAGCCAAGTCTAATCAATGGGTGAGATTTAATCCAAAAATATCACTTAGGAAACCCACTTTCATTAGTTTCATTTATGTTCTTTAACTCACCCACAAACTAAATTAAATGTCACTTTAATGACTTAAGTGACATATTTCACTTTTGACTTAAACTCGCAAGTCAAAGTAAAATTAGAACATAAAGTAAAGTAATGAGGGTAATAGTCTGCCCCTTTGTGTTTAGAGAATCACAAACACAGGGGGACCACTTTCCAAGGTACCCAAATCTCAACAACAACAACATGGGATCAGAACCTAAACAAGTGGATTTATAACCAACAAATCCTAGATCTTAAAGATGTGGATCGTCTCCACCAAATATTGGATTTGATCTAAGATAATTTGAAGAGAATAATGATATTATATTTCATGAGATCCATGTACTCAAATAGTAAATTAGGAAATCACAATATCTACTCTAAATAATCATTAAAACATGGGAAATCACGATATCCACTCTAAATAATCATTAAAACATGGGAAATCAACCACTTTAGTGTAAGTATTGCACATGAAGCTCACGTAAGGTAGAAATGAACAATTCAAGGAATAGAAGTGATGAAGGGAATGAATATGAAGGGGTAAAGTGAATGAAATAAGGATAAATGGCATTATAGAATGTGTTATTTCTGAGGCCCAACATCTCCCCCACACTTATTCATTGCATGTCCTCATGCAATCAAAGATACTTAGGAGGTAGTGATGTAACATACCCAGCCACCCGCTCTGGAATTTTTTCAACTTGTGATTTAAATTTTTAATTAATAAAGATGCATGAATTATTTACATGCATAGATCAATATTCATGCTAAAACATAAAATAAATTAACCATATGTCGTACACAAGAATAACCAGCAAGCATGCATACTATGGATACGAAATTCATAGATAAATTAATACATAGTGAAATAAATACACAAGTAAATAAAACCATATTAGAGATCACTTATCTTTAATGAAATGAATCACCAATTGGTTGCATAACAAGGAAGTTCCACCCAACTATAGGCACTATTGTTCCAAGTCTCAACAACTATGTCATCCTCAAGCTAGGGCTATGAATCCACAAGGACAGTTCTAGAGTGTCACTCGACTTCCCAAACCAATCAACTCTCAATCTCTCACAGGATTATTAGCACCCACAACAATCCAAAGTATATCGACTCTCTTCTACCCAGCCTGCACAATCCAAGAGAATGGACCCCCTTCTCTTCCACGCAATCCCTCAGGTTGTCCATATCCTTCCAAGGCTCCATTGCAGTTGGTCTAGAATATCCATGCTGGGACTCTCAGGATTCACATTTGTGAGAAACATTGAACACAGGCAAAAGCATCTCATACATGCAGGCCTTAATTCATGACTGGAATACACCAACATTCTTTACAACCAACAAAACCATGGCTCCTCTTCAACAATTCATTTTCCCTTCCCAATCCAAATGTGAATGAGGAAAGATGAGTGGGTGAAAGAACGAATGGAGTGAGAATAAAGTGAGAGGTGTGAACAATGAGAAATTCAATTACTAAGTGAGTGAATGAGTGAAGAAGAAACACCCACCACAGACCAAAGATGGCTTTATGTAATTCTTGGATTTAAGTAACCCCTTGTACTTCCCCCCAAGAAGCTCGTGCAATTGTTACTCTCCATTAAAACAATAATTGAAAATTAAATATAAATAAATACTTATCCCCTCAAGCCCCCTCTCTTGTGGAATCATAGCCCCCTATAATTCTTGTCCTTTTCTGTCTAGCAAACAGTGATGTATTTATTATTAATAATGATCAAACATCACATTTTGTAGGCACACTAGCCTCTTTCAATTGTTTGGGAACTTTGTCCTTTCAAGGATTAACAAAATACATTATTTAATATGGGGCTCAAAACCCGGGGTGTTACACCCCCTCCCCCTTATTTTGGCTCTCTCCTCAGTGCATATACAAAACATAATTTATTCAAAATGTTGTGGGTACTCTGCCTGCATGGCATCTTCATGTTACCAAGTAGCATATTTAGGACTGTAGCAGGTCCACTAGACATTTACCATCTCTATAAGTCGATTCTAGAGCATTTTGACTTTTTTGTCCAATATTCACATTGGCTCAACCTGAAAGTCTCCATTGTCTTTACCTGAATCAGATGTCAATAAATAACATGGTTAGGATCATGCACATATTTTTTAATAAAAGAGACATGAAATACATTATGCACATTCATGGAAGCAAGAAATGGAAGCATGTATGCAACTGGCCCTATTCTGTCCAATATCTCAAATGGACCACAGAATCTGGATGCTAGCTTTGTACAACTACCCAAATTCAAAGAGCTCTTCTTAGGATTCAATTTTAAAAGAAAATTCTCCCCCATTTTAAGTTCTCTAGTTGTTCTGTTCTTATCTGCATATATTTTCTGTCTATCTTCATCTTCCTTTAAGTTCTGCTTAATTCTAACCATCTGGTCTTCCATATCCTTGAGCAATTCTGGCCTAACTACCACTTCGTCTATTGGGTTGTCCCAAATCATTAGAGTATTGCATTTCCTACCATACAACACTTCAAATGGGCTCATTTTCAATGAAGCTTGATACCCATTATTATAGGAAAACTCAACCAAGTGCAAGTAATCTCCCCACTTATATGGATTATCCATCACATACATTCTCAATATGTATTCAATTACTCGGTTGACTCTCTCTATCTTCCCATTTGATTGTGGATGGTATGTTGTGCTAAATTTAATATTTGTACCAAATCCTTTAAAAAATCCCCTCTAGAAATTGGAAGTAAACTTTATATCTTTGTCTGAGACAATTGTCTTAGGTATCCCATGCAACCTAACAATTTCCCTCATGTAAATTTCTACAATATTAGTTGTTTTATGAGTTGTTTTTACAGGAACAAAATGAGAAACCTTTGTCAATTTATCAACCAAGACCATGATTGAATCATGTTTCCTTGCTATCCTGGGAAATTTAGTTATAAAATCCATGGTTACCACTTCCCACTTCTTCTCTGGAATTGGTAATGGTTGTAGCAAATCCCTTGGGTGCCTATGTTCAACCTTCACTCTCTAACATTCCATACATCTGACAATGTAATATGCAACATTGTTTTTCATTCCTGGCCAAAAGAATTTGCTTCTTACTGATGCAATCATTTTCTCCTAACTAGGATGTTCGACATATGGAACATTATGCATTTATTTTAGTACCAGATTCCTAAGTTTTCCGGAACTAGGAACATAAATTCAATTTTTATGCATAAGTAATACATCTTCCTTCATCTCATATTCTTTAATTTTTTGCTGTACATTTTCTTGTTGTAAGCTTTCTTTTACCTGTAGGTAATGCTGACCTGTGACAAAAACATCTAAAAGTATGCTCTTTAAATCTGACTGATGCATACTGACAGTTGTAGCATGCATGAGATGTACTCTTATACTAAGTGCATCATCAACTTTATTTTCTTTTCCTTTGATATTCTTTATTTCGAAATCGTATTCACTTAAAAATTCCAGCCATCTCATTTTCCTTGCATTCAAAGTTGGTTGTTCGAAAAGATATTTCAGACCACTATGGTCCGTCCTTAATTCAAATCTCTTCCCCGTGATATAATGCCTCCACATCTTCAAAGCGTGAACAATGGCAACAAATTCCAAGTCATGTGTGGCATAGTTACTCTCATGTTCTTTAACATTTCTGGAATCATAACCAATGACATGTCCATTTTGAGTGAGGAATCCACCAAGTCCTTCCTTGCATGCATCTGTACATACCATAAAAATTCCATTTGGGTCTGCAATATTTAAAACAGGTGCACTAGTAATTAATTCCTTCAACAAATTAAAGTTTTCTTCACACTCAGATGTCCATTCAAATTTAATTCCCTTATTTTGCAAAGAAGTGATGGGATGAACAATCTTAGAGAACCATAAATATTTTGTAGTAACCGGCTAACCCCATAAAAGATCTGACTTCTGAAACATTCCTAGGTGTTGCCTATCTTCTAATGGCTTCAATGTTCTCTGGATCCACTGATATACCTTGTTCTAAAATAATGTGCCCCAAGTAATGGATTTGTTCTTAGTAAAAATAACACTTACTAAGCTTGGCATACAACTGATGTTCCCTCAACACTTGCAATACCAATCTTAGGTGATGTTCATGCTCTTCTTCTAACTCAGAATAAACAAGTATGTCATCCAAGAATACTATGACAAACTTATCCAAGAAATTTCTTAATATGTCATTCAGTAAGCACATAAAGACAGTTGGTGCATTAGACAGTCCAAATGGCACCACTAGAAATTCACAATTCCCATACCCAGTTCTAAAGGTTATCTTATTCATGCTTTTTTTCTCGATTCTTACCTGATGGTATCCCAATCGCAAGTCTATATTTGAAAATATATTTTCTGCTCTTAGTTGATCAAATAGGTCATCAATTATGGGTAGAGGGTACTTGTTCTTTATAGTGGATTTCTTCAGCTATCGAAATTCAATACACAACCTCAAAGTTCCATCCTTATTTTTGGCAAAGAGTATTGATGCTCCCCAAGGTGAAACACTTGGATGCATGTGCCCTTTCTTCAACAATTCTTCCAACTGCATTTGTAATTCTTTTAATTTGGTGTACTCATTCTGTAAGTTTTTTTTGATACCATGGAAGCTCTTGACATTAAATCAATAGAAAAATATATCTCCCTCTTTGGTGGCAACCCTGGTATTTATTGGAATAGATATTCAAATTCTTGTAGTACCGAAAATTCTTCAAGGCTTAGACTCTTTGTCTTTTCTGGCTCCTCCACATGGGATGCATACAATTGAAATCCTTTTATGAAACATCTCTTTAGCTGTGAGGATGAAATATCCCTTATAGAGATGGGTCTTGGAACTCCTTTCATAGTGCTTTGTATTCCTTCTTCATCAAGACATGTAAATGTCTTGTTATGAAAATCTAGGACATCATGATGATCATCCAACCAACCCATTCCAATTAGAATATCACAAGATCCCAATGGTATAATATTTATATCAGCATTAGTATTCACACCATTAATACTTATGGAACAACCTCTGACCATATCATGGATTCTCGTTTTGGTTTCAGTGGCTAGCTGAACTAAACTTGATTTTCCAATCTTACTTTTCTCCAAATGTAATCTATTCACTATTTTAGGATCAATGTAACAATGATTTTCTCCTGAATCAATTAAAATAGCAATAGGATGATTAATGATCTTACCTTCCACCTCGATCATATTGGATCGATACTCTTCTTGTCGAGCATCTAAGGATGCATAAATTCTTCACATGTATTCTACTGTTGTAGCCTAATACATGTTGTGCATGGTCTTCACTCTGTCCTTTCTATGAGGGAAATCACTGTACATATGATGTTCTTTGCATCCCCAACATTGGATTGGTGATCTTCCCCTTTTCTCAAGGATTCTTCTCTCTGGGATTCATCCTTAGCATACTAGTCTTGATCATTTTTATTTGGGATATTTCTATTAAAAGGAGATTTGAATCCATTCCTCCTCTAATCATACTTCTCCTTCTTCTTATCCTTCCAATATTTTTGCATGGACTCTTTGCCCTTTCCTTTCTCATATAGGTACTTATCCTTCCAGATTGTCTTGGTGAAGGTCCTAGGTTCATCATATTGAATCTTATCTTTATAAAAGGATGGAAGTCCACCTAAAAACCTTTGTAATTTTACCTTCTCATATTTTATGAACCCCACATACTTTAGCAGCCCCACAAACTTCTTTTCATACTCTGCCATGGTCATTCTTCCCAGCCTAAGTTCAAATAACTCCTTCATTTTCTTTTCATAGAGGTGTTCTGAAAGATACTCCTTATGAAAATATTTCTTGAAATCCTTCCAAGTGATCCTATTCTCATTAATATGCTCAACTTGCTTCAGCTGATCCCACCACATAACAACTTTCCCATGTAAATGGTATGTGTCAATTCTAGCTTTTAGATTTGATGAGTATTTATGCAATTGAAAATACTTCATGAGTCCAAGAAACCATGACTCAACATAATCTTCTATTTATCTTTCACCATCAAAGGATGGTGGATTAATCTTCCTCAGCTCTCCTTGCAAATTGTCCAATTCATGTCTTCTTATTTTGTGCCTAACATGAGACACATTTGGACTACTTATGGAATCTTCAGATGCATAACATTTACTTGATGAATAGGGAGGTGAGTGATTCCTATGAGTTCTGCTAGCACTTCTTGAATAACCAGTTCTTCTATGGTCATCTCTTCCTTCATGACATCTTGCCTCTTCCTCCTATTTTGAGTTTGATCCATTCTTTGTTTTCCTCTTCAACTGATTTAATATTTGCATCACTTGAGAATTTATCTAGTTTTTTTCTCTTATCAGTCTCTCATTTTCTGACTTGTAACTCTACACTTCTATTTTCAGGCTTCTCACGGTCTCTTTCAATGTTTCTTGTTCCCCTCTGGCCCAGTTTCCGTTGGATTCTGTCTCTGCATTACCAACACTGATATTCTGAACTTTGGGATCTTTATCATGGTTGGAAGCTCCCTCTCCTTCTTCCATTTCTTGAATATCCATTCTTTTATTGAACTGATATATTTACACCCCCCCAATTCTGCAAAATGTGCAAGCCACCATTTTGTTAGAATTATGCATATAAAAAAACAATTCCAAATAATTCTACAGGACATTTTTCTTCTCAATTCATGAAGAATATACTATCATTATCCACATTATAAGCATTCCATGTTATCCTTTAGCTGATACAAAATTCAATTCTTCACAGGCACTTCCTTCAAACAACTTCCATGTGGCCATGACTCGAAACCATAGGCTTATTCGTTCTTTAGCAACTTCCTCTGTATTCTTCTACATAGGAGCTTGCTCGAACACAATGTTCGAGGGATTAGTCACTTCCAGATCCTTTTTCTCCTCGAATTGACCCCCCTTTACCTTTTCGTGAGACCGGCGCTCAGACCAAGTCCTCTGAACTTCGGCCTGTGACCATTCTTCCTTGTCAATCTTCGATTTCTCCCGGAGTTAAACTTCACTAAATACCTTCCAATAAATCTACTTATTAGATCAGATGGTCAAGATTTGATCTCCTATCGACTGGACAGTCCCATCCCATCTAGAGGCTTCAACGAGATTGTCGGTCATGACCTAATCAAACATTGATATGGGTGACCTTTATCAATTCAGGACTTTGATGCTTCGGGACTCTAGAACATTACAACTCCCAAGTCTCTCAACGCCCCCGGAGTGATATTTGTTGAAGTTGTTACCCTATCCTTCCACTACGAGATCTAACGACCATGAATTAATCAAGAATTGGTAGGGACGATCCTTATTCATTTAGGGACTTCGAGACATTACAACTCCCAAGTCGCTCAAGTCCCCCAGAGTGATATTCGTCGAAGTACTTATTCAAGAATTAAAGACTTCTAGGAGAAAAAAAGAAAAGTGACACATGGAGAAAGAGGTTGCTCCAATTACTGTAGCAAAAAATATATTATGGCTTGTTGGAAAACCATACATAGTACATGAAATTGACATGCAAATCCTTTTAGGAGCATTCTAGTGATGCATTATTAGTGCATACAAATATGAATTGGTGAATACCAGTTTGTTAATATACATATATAACATAATAAGACTAGGATTAGTCTATTTTTGAATATATATTAATATGAAAGAAACTAATGGTGGTTGTTGTACAAGGAAAGAGAGAATTCTTGCATGTATGCAAGTGCTGCTACTAATGTTGCTACATATAGAAGGAAACAACATAAAGCTAAAGAGTTGATTATAAGTCTTATAATAGAAGCATGGGATATTCTATTGTTTTCAACTATCCAAGTAGAATTAAATTCATTTAATGGAAGCTATGCAGGTATGAGTTTTATATCCTCTTATTACATAATTGATGAAGGGAATTTAGGTAGGAATTTCCTCATAAAGTTTTATTTTATAAAATCACATTATTGTATTAGTTGAATGTATTGATGTGAATAAAATACCATTGGGTGTGGTAAAGGTTGGAGGCCTATAATAATTATAAAATCTTTTTATCTTTGAATGCATACACTGACATAGAGACATGCCATGTTAATTGGTTATGAGCTAATAACCAAGGCAATAAAAGGTATGAACCTGTTATAGGAATGGGTGCTAGAAAATCTAGTCATGTATGAGACCATGACATGGTTGGTTATGTAAAAGTATGGTTATGGAAAGGATATGTACCACACAAATATCCAAAGAAATTCTTACTTCTAAATAATATTTGGACTACAACCTTTTTGCTAACACTAATGAACACCACAAAATTATATTCGTGGTGTAGTGTTCAGGTAAAAAAGGAAGGCATACAAATAATTGAGAAGACAATAGGAAGTGTATAGAGAATGTGTCAAGGCATTGGCCAAACTTACAATTTACGAATGGTGAGAATCATGACTTAGATATAGAGAATTATGAAAAATGAATGCAAAGGTGCATTGAATAGATATGCTTTGACAATTGCACTCATGCCTAGTAAGTGGTAGAGTTGCACTTATGCATGATAGAATTGTTATACTTGGGTTCATTATTGAATGCATTTTTGTGAGTTCATGCATACACGTTATTTAATGGAAATGATTATACTAACAACTAAAATGTTACAATTATTACTAAATCATGGAGTTGAGAACATTTCAGGAGCTGTTAGACATTGCAACAGGAAAGTTGCAAGTCAAGTAGTCACATAAGGATTGACTACATGAAATTTTTGTTCAGGAAATAGAGTAATAATTTCTAGGAAAAGGAAAGTATAATTGTTGAAAATTCCTATGCAGATAATGATAATTCATTCTATTTAATAAATTGTTTTTATAGTTGTGATCGAATTGTTAAGTGTAGAAAATTCTAAGATCAATTTGTAAGATTTTAGTACATATTGCAATGAAAGTATAATGTACAGGAAATAATGATAATATGTTGGTTGAATGCAAGATGGAAGCATTGTAGGAAAACTGGTATTCAGTATGGTTCTTGCTGAAATCCATAAGGAAGATTGCATCCTACTATTGCAACAACCATGAAAAATTATGAGATAGAATTTCATATTTTTGGAAAAGTTGAATTCCTTATGAAATAAGTTTGATTTTATAAATGATTTTTTTTATAATGTTCTCTCATAGTAACTGAATGTGTGTGATACAGATGAGATAATATTGATTAAAGTTGGAATGTTTGGGAAGAACAATTACTATTGGAGACACTGGAGCCCTATAAATGTAGAACCTTGGTGGGGTTCTGGTAATGAGTTGGCACTCTCCTTGTGTGTGAAATACTTGGAAAGATGGATCGTTGAGGAACTGTGTAGCAGTGAAGGAATACCTAAGCCTGGAAGGGTGAGTGAAAAAATGAAGAGGAAACTAAGGAGTGCTTATGGCATGATAGCTATAATGATGAGGGTGTGTCAAATGGAACAGTGAGATGAATTATTTCCCAAAGCATCTCTATGAAATAGAGAAAATGACTTCAAGCTACAGTATAAATACATGAATTGGTTCTTGGAAAGTAGAAAACCGAGAAGACAAAAAGATTCCAATAGCAAAGGATTGGAACATTTTTAGGAATTTTGAATCATACATGGTATATAATGCACTGAGGATARTGCATAAATAAGTGGAGGGGAATGTAATATCCCTACAATGAACCCCAATGGTAAATGTAAATGTAAATATGTTTTATAGGTTGGTGAGCTAGGTTATTATAGACCAAAAAGATTATGTGATTATTAGGCTAGAGAGCCTAGATGATAAAGGCCAGTGAGCCTATAATTGTAATATGTAAACACTCATATCATTAATGAAAAACACATCACTGCATGTAGACCAACCACGTAAACATGTATGGGGGACTAAAATACACTAGGAAGGGAAAGGGGAGGGTGGATAAGAGCCTAGAAAGGAGGATAATCTAGAGGGATTATTTCCAAACGAATATTATAATATATTTCTAAAGACTAAGGTATGAATAATTATTTTATCCTAAGTTATAAGGATGGGGACAAGTGTCCAAAGTAGCTCTCAATCTGACAAGTGTCCAATTAGGGACATGGATACACAGAGTTTGGACTTAGTGAATTAGATATTGATTCCATTCATTCCATCATTTGGACCTCTCCATATTACACACAATCCTTCAAAAGTAACCCATACCCTTCCTGTTATGAGCAGCGCACCTACACCTTACCTAAAGGTCATTGCTTCCATCACCTATACTTTACCTTGAACGTTGTCGTTTCCATCGCATGTACCTGTACTTGGTTGAATTAAGGGATGGAATGAAGAATCAGGTTTTCAGGCCCGTGGGATTGAAGAGGTGGGTTGTTAGGCCTGTGGGATTGAAGAGGTGGGTTGTTAGGCCTGTGGCATTAAAGAGGCAGGTTGTCAGGCCCGTGACCAACTCTCTCTAGGTGAGAGAATTCCTAGGAATTGATTTCTTGAGGGTGCCCAATTACAGCTATAGTGCTCTGAGATTTCTCATCTGACCTATTGTTGAAACCCTATAAGGGAAGTGGGGTAGCCGAAGGACTGTTGAGCAAAGACGGGGCACACTTCCTGGGGTGGGAGATGCATGTGGGGAATGAGAGAATGTGGGATTTTATTTTGAGTTGGCACTTGATAGAGTTGTTCCTTTTGTCTGAGATACATCATCCTGGATAGGAATCCCTTTACCCGGGTGCAGTTTATTCCCATATCAGGGGTGACCCACTACTGAGAGTTCTGAGAAGCATGGTCTAAGGTTGGAGGTTTGTGAAAGGTCTTCACATATTTGGTGGTATTTTATCATAGAAAAGTATAAATTATGTGTTAAATTACTTGTTGCATTATTATTTAAGTGTTTAATTTCATGGATTTTTCCTGTGTGACTTGTTTGTGTATTTTTATTGCTATTCTGCATGAATCGAGACATTTGCTCAGAGTAATTGCATATGTTTAAAAATTCATATGCCGTCTATAATTTTTTCGTGGCATAGCCCGATAGGTGTCTGGGGATGCTACACTATGGAATTAGAGTTGATGGCAAGATAAGTATAAGAGAGATGTGACTCGGCCTGGGTGGCTAGGTGGGTATGCTACAAACTGTCTCTTCGCATCTTCTATAGTTGTAGGCATTCTCGTTGGATTATTTTTTGAGAGACCCATGCACCAATCTAATGTGTGGTCTCTAAACATGATTTCCAACTACACAACCTTTGTATCCTTGTCTTTAATCTACTTTACTACCCATATATTCTCATATATAAAAAAGTTATTTTCTGGATCATCTGACCTGTCCCCGGGAACTCTGGTAACCTAATAGTTGGATCTTTCCCTTCCATTGTGAAATTTTTTTAACTACAACCTCCACGCGTGTATATAATTGATTGTTATGACTATTACTTGTTGAAATTTCACTTCTACTACTAGAACCACGTCTTGCAAATGTTTTTCTACCACTAATCACTTTCTAGTTAACTTCTTTTTCTTCTTTAGTTGTCTTCATCACACATGGGGTTGTAGGTTCCACACTAATTCATATATGGAATGGAGATCCTTATTCTAGGCTAGACCTAAGACCTCTTTTTTTCCTCTCATATGTGGCATGAAAGATATCCTCAATCTGCCCCATGGCACGAATATGTCTACCTATTCCTCATCATTGTCCAATCCCTCTCGCTTGGCTACAACCCTCTTCTTGTTATTCATGTTATATTGGTAGGGTCATTTGTTGCATGTCACACCTACGTTCCTTATGATTTCCCTGGCATGTCCATCATCCATCATGATGGGGTTCATTTCCTCCTTATTCTGGCTACTCTCAAGATCCTTCTCCATTTCTCAAATCTTCCTTAGTGCTTCCCCCAACTCCCCCATGTGCACAGAGTGATATAGTTGTATCATTCCATGGTCATCACGCCTTTATCATGTAATAAGATCTTGATTGATGTGTAGAGTGACCTGATGTACCTCCATTTGGGTCCCTTCAAGAAATCCTTCTTTGCAACAATATATGACTTCGTTTTATCTACTCCAAATTCAGTAATATTTTCAATTTATTATTAACCCTTTCCAGTTGCATGATATTTTCACTAGTCTACTCTATTTTCCTGATCTCATTAGTTGGATGGGTATCCTTCAACCTTAATAACCACTCCTGTAATAATTGTAGAAAAAAATAAAAATATGCTTCATGCAAATTGGTAAACACATGCATCTGCAGGTAATGACCCAATGTGTACCTGGAACCCTTATTATCTTTCTGTGTGAACTTCAATTTCTTTTTCTCTAACCATATTTCAATCTATTGCTTCATAGGATTCAATGTCATGAACATGCCTTTTTACCCATGCATCTTATTCACTAAACCCCTTACTAGATCTCTTTCTGAGTCTTGACGAAAAAAACATTTGTTGGATGTATGCGATGACCTGGTTTCTACCTTAGTTCTCCAACAAAACCATTTTCACCATCGTCCCTTCTGGTAAACCAGAAGGCTACACTGCACATAGAGTGCACAATGCAGTCTCACCTGAGAAGATTTATGGGTGACTGTAGGACACAAGTATATGCATTCATGGAAGGGATTGTGATTGTTCTTCTTACTTCTATTTCTACTTAAACATACATTCTATCATACCATTCATCATATCTACTACTTCATTCATTCATAATATTCATTCTACATACATATTTCTAGTGCACGCTATAATTTAAACCATTCATTCATCTAACCATTTAACCATAATTTCATAAATAACAAAAGCATTCAGACACATTGAGACACAGGGCTTTACCATGGTTCACCCCCCCTGGGATACATCCACAAAGGTCTTCTTTTTATTTCTTCTTCTTCATCAAATTGGCACTGCACGCATTACATCATATAATAGTGGTGTGTAGTGAGGTAGACCAGTGTCACACCAAGCTCCACAACATGCGACCTGACCCCCAGTTACATTAACTCCATCTGATCTCTGCAACTCTCATCAAAATACAGACTCAAAACTCAAAAAGGACTCTCCAAAGATAACCACAAAATATGATAAAAAATTAGATGCCCCAGTCTACCTTATACCTCTTCTATTTATACTAAAAATGGGTTAAAACCCTTACAATATAACTCCAAAACCCTAACCCTAACAGGGCTAGGTTTTTCCACATATGCGTCGAATTTCCGCAAATCCTAGCATGCGATGATTCCTTTTCCCTTTGTCACACGAGTCTTCCTTCTTTTTTGTCATGCGTTGTTCCCTTTGGCCTACTCTGCCTCGCTTGTTGCGCTTATTCCCAAAAATTCATTCTCCAACAAGCACAGTAATACAATCCTCTGCAAAAATAAAATAGAGAGTATAGACCCAAAGGAGAACTCCCTTAATGTATTTATAGTGCATCGTTGCAACTGGGATATCCTACACGAACGCATCACCTATGCCTATGTGAAGGTATCTTCATCTAAGACCCTCTCATCTACTCCTAGGTGTGTCCCTGAAATGTGTTGGGTCCCCAATGACCCATAAACCCGCACAACCATAAAGGATACCACCTGTGTTAGTAAAGAATCAATAATCACTAGCTTTGTTGATCCACCTATCAGTGGCTCTGCAACATAATAGTGGCATTGCGACATCTCGAAAAAAGTCTCTTCCCATGGAATATTGGTCCAAGTTTCCTTCTCTATACCCCTAAAGGGGATCCCCATCGAAAAGTAGATACCAACCTTAACTGAAAAGCGGAGCTCCTTCCCACGAACCATAAAGGACTCTACATTGGGCCACATCCCACTCAATAAAATCAGCAAATCCTCCTATGATCTCACAGGATAAAAGTAAAAATCCTTTAGTATCCCAACCTTATATAGTTGTTGTTGAACTCGAAAATTCCCCTACACATCCCCCTAGAGGCACTCCCAATATCTCTCTCCATCGAAGCAACATATTGATATGTTGTCACTCACTTTCATTCAATCCAAACATATCATGATTAGCCAAAATCTTCAAAATTCCAAAAATCATCTTTTAAAACAAACTTCTACAAATCAATGCGACCGTCACTCGAATAGTCACGCACATCAACGCAAATTTTCATGATACAATCATGCTAGTATGCACCACTATGAGTTAAATAACTACGCAATCAACAACATAATTATGTGTCCAACAATCACACAGTCTTACATGTTTCTTTCATTAACGATCGTTCCAACCTATGCAATTGTCAACTTGACAGTTGCGACCAACTGCGTGGGGAAAATTACTACAATCACGCAAACATGGGCACAACTGTATCAATTTCTACCACACACTCTGTGTAGGATATGAGATAATACCCACACAAAACTGCATAGGCATATTCCAATTGCATTAATTTTCCCCCATTCACACATAAATATGGTCATATGACCCTTTGTACATCCCCCACCCCCATACCCTAGAAATTCAAAAAATGATGGAGGTTTTTGTCTCTTAGCAGACTCTCTCGCTGCTCAAATTTGATCACCCATAGTCTCCAAAATCTCTCAAATTCATCCACACAACGTGCTAGAGATCAATAATTGTAGGTCAAAATGAGGTGGCATAGTGGGTCACACGCCTATTTATACGCCTGCCTCCCAAACTTTTGAACACCCATATAGGAGCCTAGGAGCTCCATTTTTCACACTATTCATTAAAGCATGATCCTGACACTCCCATATACACATTGGTATCACATGTTTTATATGTTACTTAGATGTATCAAGGGTCCATCACCAATCCCACGGGCAGAGGTATGCATTCCCATTATCATTTTTATCAAGCAGTTGTCATATATCCTTTTCTATCAGATATTTTTCACTTCAGGTATTTGGTTTTGGTGTGAAGGTACTTGTTAATAAGAACCATAGCCCATACAATTATGAAAATCATATGGAACCTTTTAGGTAGATGTTTCAAATTGGAATTTCGTTAATCCCTATGTGATCAATTGCATTTACCAGTGTCATCTTATAACTAATACCTTTAGGTTCACAACATCCAAATTTGCAGTACCTTCACCTCTGTTACACTCTAGTATTGTTGATCGGTATCCTTCCCACCTACATGAGTTGTCTTACATATGTTTTCCCCTTGGAAAATTGACACTCATACTATTTTACCCCCCAAGACTAGGAGTCTTGATAGTTTTTCACCTTAGAGAAAAAACCTCATATTTCTTCTAATCATATTTCTAACCTTCCCATTATGGACTCCCAAATCATATTTTTTTTTTATTATGTTAAATGCACCTCCACATTTTAATTATCCCTCTTTCTCATCCAAAATAAGTTTCCCATATGCCCATCATTTTCCCATCATTCATCCATTTACCTAGTAAATAAACCCACCCATGGGGATACCACCCTCCACCAGTTTCCTCCAAATACTTGTTCCCCAAGAAGGCCAAGTCACCTATCATTAGGGCACCCATTTTTGTATGTGTATAATCAACCCAAATCATGCTTTATTCATTTGGTAAATGTATAAAATACCTTTCAATTTCTAGAAAGTACAATAAAGTTTTTCCATCCTATCCGATGGCATTTTTTACATGGAAAAGAAACCCATGTTGCCATTGGTTGGGGCATCTATCCTTCAAAACCATAGATGAACAATATCCTCTTAGTGGTGAAAACCCAAGTATCCTATACCCTTTTGTCCCAAATATTAATGTTTGAGCTATCCCCCGTCTCTTTGTATCCATATCTACTCAACATAGTTTATCCCAATATTTGGTCATCCCATTGACACCAAATTGTGTTTCACATTGCTTCCATTAATCACTAAAACTGAAATAAAGGGAAGTTTTTGAGTCTCATGCATTCTAAACTTCGTACATTTTCCCAGTCAATCCACCTTACTACAAGTCAGTATCTGATATCATCTTTGATCAGTTGATTTCAAGGAGTGCCTAACTTCTTCCAGCCCCACCTCCCTACCTATCGACATAAACATGTGTTTCCAAGAAGCTGGTAGTATCTTGGCTCTCATTATCCTATAAATGAGGATCCTTAAACAGAACTGAAAGATCCCTTGTTACTTTTTGATTCCATTGTCCCCTATAACATTCAACCTCAACACAGTTTCATGTTAGGGTGGGTCTTACTATGTGACCATTGTTGTTATTAGTACTAGACAAATACCTCTAAATTTGATAGGCCATCAATGCCTTTGAGTCATAGACACTCAACACAATTGTTCATTCCTCGATTCAGATAAATTTCACTCATCAAAACTATTATCTACCATTGTTGACAACCCCGAGGTTGTTGTAGATATCCACTTAATCAAAACATTTCAATTAGAGTTATATATTTATGGTTTCATGGCATTATCATGGAGCATGCTTTAACATTTGTACAAATATATTTTCTTTTTAGAGAACAATGTTTATGAATGATCTTACAATCTTTATGAATGATGTTCCCTCTCCCTTTGACGTATCGTCCTAAAAGTTATCCTACAAAACATCCTCCAACTCCTCTATAGGATTATATCATAGGAAAAAGAAACAATGATGTATTTTGGCTATATGTATGCTCCTAACATCACACATCAAGAGGCATATGTTATCACCAAAAAATCTCTCACAACAATATAGGTGGTGGCCGAATAAATTACCAGTACAACACAACAAATACCATACCTACAACATTAACAAGATTCATTCAGAAAAATCACAAAACTATACAAAATGGCTCCTTCAATTTGAGCACAGTCCTCCAAAGTCATTGTTGCACACAACAACACGGGATAACACTATCAAATTTGTGCAAATTGTATGGATTGTTCAAATATCATCAAAGAAAATTTCATATATGTGAAAGTGACACATTTATGATTATGGTCATGCCTAACCCACTTCCAGCTCAGGTGTACCATGAGAAGTCTCCCAAATCCATGTCTAAATCTAGCCTTGGGGCCATTTAAGGACTAGGGAGGTACCTAAATGAGGACCTCTAATCACATTGCAAACTATATTTGTAAAATATTGAATGAATCCTATAAATACAAGCTTGATGAGTGCACCAAAGTAAGAATTAATATGTATTGTTCTGTTGTTATAATTTCTTCTTGAGACTTGACTATTTTCATAGAAGCTTTCTAACATCCATAACAAAGACCAACCTTCTAACCTCTTGAGAAGTTGGCTATAGTTCTTCTTTTCCATTTTTCTTATTGTAAGAGGAGGAAGAGTTGCACATTGGGGAGAATCAAGACCCTCCCAAGGAGGAAGATGGGACTCATAAGTACCTATATTTCTCTAAGGCGTTACTAACAAGATCTTATCTGTTGGTAACTATCTCTTGTTCCAATTTTTGGTTTTGTGTTGTATCTCATGCATGTTTAGCTTTGTTATTATTTCCTTTTCCTTTTTATTTAATTTACTTGTTGGTCCACTAACTAACTAACATTTGATTGTAATAATTTGTTGGCTTGATAAGGTATATATGTAACGTCCCCCCACCATCATCGTTGGGGGAAACACCACTACTCCAAAACCAAACCGCTCAGATACCATGTGATTAAAATTGTCCATGCCCAGACATAGACCTGTTGGGCTATGGAAGACATAGATATTTTTGAAATAAATCAAATAAAAACTTAACATAAATAAACAGAGATAACATGAAAKAATACATGCAACGAAACCCATGATATTATTATAAGAATCACAAACATGCACTAAAATACATCATTAACCATTAAGCACATAAATGATGCTTATCTCTTAATTGAAGTGCATTGACTACATGTAGACCTTCCACAAACCTCCCAGCCTTAGACGACATTTCTCATCACTCTCAGCAGTGGTTCATCCCCAATATGGGACTAGACTCCATCGGGAAAGGGATTCCTAAGCTAGGCAAGGATAACAGGAAGTTGCACAAGTCTACAAGAAGGATTTCCTCCAAGGAGTCACTTACGTCCACCACTCAAAGACTCTCATTCCCCGCATGTTCATCCCACCCCAGGATTATACACCTTCATTGTCACACTGTCCATCAACATGCTCCACGTCCCTTCTAGGGCTTCAACAATAGGTCAGACTAGAATTCTCATATCTCTATAGCTGCTACTTGACTCCCTCTAGGAGAACTCACTTCCCCAACAACTCTCTCACCTGAAGAGAGTTTCTCAAAGGCCTAGAAACCTGATTCTACGACCACGGGCCTGAAAACCTACCTCTTCAAACCACAACAACAAATCAAGTAAGGAAAGGGGACAAACCAATAAATTACAGAGGTTCATAATGGAGAAAATCGCTCTGGATGTGTTATTGTTCAGTGCATGCGTGAACTGCACAAGGGATGGCAAGAATCCTGAGGATGAAACTCATGGATAAAAATAGCCAAATGAAACACAGGGAACACGTAGGGTACAGGTTCAACAAATATATTATTTTGGGCTTGCTGTAGAGATTCGGGATGGTCGAGGAATCAACAATGGTGTTCCATTATTTACTACTTTCCTTCTCGTTGTGTGCGTGAGTGAAAGTAATGGAAAAAGGATCCCCAAAATAGTCAAAATCCCCACATATATTTACATGTTCCTGATATGACACATGGTGCTCATGAAGCATGTTCCTCTCCATTTGGAAGTTGTTCCCCTTTCCCAAAGGAACTTAGGATAAATTTATATCCTCCTTACATCATTTAGAATAATAATATATATTATTCTATGAGACTTAATCTCTTAATATCATCCCCTTTTTCTAGCCTTTCATCCCCCTCCCTTACTGAGCCTAGTGGATCCTAGTCCCCCACACTCTTTCATTGTGGTTGGTCTACATGCAATGATGATTTTATATTAATGATTTGCATATTTACATATACAAAACATGATCCTAGCCTTAGCATCTTAGGGTCTCTGGCCCAACTATCACATAAGCCTCCTAGCCTACCATTACTTGACTCACTAGCCTATGATTTAAAAATTAGGGGCTCGACCTCAGGGTATTACAATCCCCTCCCCTTATTTTTGCACTGTCCTCAGTGCAATTATTTTGCACCATATCAACAAGATTTTCAAAATATTCAAAAACATGTGGGTATTCTTCCCATATTGCATCCTCATGCTCCCAAGTAGCATCCTTAGGACCGCACCAGGTCCACTGGACCTTTACAAACCCTATGGCTTGATTCTGGAGTTGTTTGATTTTTCGTTCCAGAATGTGTATCGGATGCACTTGGATAACACCTTCTTGCTCCACCTGAATCACATTCCAATCAATTACATGATTAGCATCAAGTATATATTTATTGACAAATGATACATGGAATACATTATGAACAAACATAGATGAAGGAAATGAAATCATATAAGCTACTACACCAATCCTCTCTAGGAATTCAAATGGTCCACAATATACAGCTTTCAACTTGGAATAGTTTCCCAACTTCAGTGAACTTTTGTTGGCCTTAACCTTCAAGAATACATGATCACCCACTTTAAACTCCATGTGATTTTTGCCCTTTACAACATAACTTTTCTACCTATCTTGGGAAACCTTTAAATTCTGTTTAATCCTCAACATTTTCTCTTCCATTTCTCTGAGCAATTCTGGCCCAATCACTTCCCTATCAGCTAGATTGTCCCATCTTACAGGAGTGGTGCACTTTCTTCCATAAAGTGTTTCAAATGGGCTCAACTTGAGATATGTTTGGTACCCATTGTTGTAAGCAAACTCTACCAAGTTTAGATAGTATTCCCACTTTGATGGTTTTTCCATCACATACATTATTAACATATCTTCTATTACTTGGTTTACCCTCTCTTTCTTCCCATAAAACTCAAGATGATAGGTTGTACTGAAGTTTAGATTGGTTCTGAGCCCCTTGAATAATCCCTTCCAAAATTTTGAAGTGAATTTTGGGTCTTTGTTAGACATAATTGTCTTAGGAGTACCATGCAATCGGGCCACATCCCTCATATATATATCAACAACATTGGTATCTTTATGAGTAGTCTTCAATGGAATAAAATGAGAAGCCTTTGTAAGCTTGTCCACCACTACCATGATAGAATCATGATGCTTGCTTGTCCTTGACAATTTGGTGATGAAATACATTGTCACCACTTTACACTTCCACTCAGGAATGGGTAATGGCTACAACAACACATTTGAGTGTCCATGCTCAGCCTTGACCCTTTGACACTCCATAGATCTAGAAATATACTCAACAATTTATTTTTTCATACCTGGCCAACAGTATTGTCTCCTGACTGTTACCACTGTTTTCTAATATCTTGGGTGTCTAGCATAAGGCACATTATGCATCTCCTTCAAGATAATACTTTTAAATTCCATAGAATTCGGTATAAAAATTATGTTCTTGTACAGGATCATTCCATCATCTCCCAATTTATAATCTTCAACTATCTGCTGCATTTTATCTTGTTGCAATTTTGTTACCATCTCCATGTACTACAAATCTGCTTTTGCAGATTCATAAATTCTACCTTTAAGATCTATTTGGTACATGCTAATGGTTGTAGCATGTAACTCATTCACTCTCCTACTAAGTGCATCAACCACCTTTTTTATCCATTCCTTTCATGTGATTGATATCAAAGTCATAATCACAAAGGAATTCCAACCATCTTCTTTTCCTGGCATTTAAACTATCAAACAAATACCTCAAACCATTATTGTATGTCTTCAATTCAAATTTATTTCCCATGAGGTAGTGACTCCACTTATTTAAGACATGTACTATGGTTTCTAACTCCAAATCATGAGTGGCATAGAGCCTTTCATGCTCTTTCAACTTTATGGATTCAAAAAATACTACCAAACCATTATGACTGAGGACTCAACCAAGTCCCTCTTTGCATGTGTCTGTGAAAACCATGAAGTCCTCATTAGGATATGCAATTCTCAGAATCGGAGCACTTGTTAACAGGTGCTTCAATTGTTGGAACCTATTTTCACATTCTACTATCCATTGAAACTTCACCCCTTTCCTTTGCAAGGAAGTGATTGGGTGAGCAATCCTTGAAAACCCTGCAATGAATCTTTTGTAGTAGCCATCTAGACTCATGAAGGATCTAACTTCTGTCACATTCTTGGGTGCTAGCCATCCTATAATGGCCTCAATCTTTTCAGGATCCACTACTATCCCTTATTTGGATATAATATGCCCGAAATAATGAATTTGGTTATGATAAAATGAGCACTTGCTCAATTTGGCATACAACTAGTGTTCTCTTAACACTTGCAACAACATCCTCAAGTGATTCTCATGTTCTTCTTTTGTTTTGGAATATACAAGGATGACATCCAATAATAAAATGACCAACTTGTCTAAGTACTCTTAGAAAACACCATTTATCAAACACATGAAAACAACAGGTGCATTTGATAACCCAAATGGAACCACTGTAAACTCATAGTGACCATACCTTGTTCTGAAGGAAGTCTTGTTGATGTCTTCATCTTTAATCCTTATATGATGGTACCCTAACCTGAGATCAATCTTTGAAAATATCCTTGCATCCTTCAAATGATTGAATTTATCATCAATCATTGGTAAGGGATACTTTTTCTTCACCGTTACTTTATTTAGCTTCCTAAAATCAATACACAATCTCAAGGTCCCATCTTTCTTCTTCACAAATAATAATGGGGCACCCCAAGGTGACACACTTGGTGTTGGATTACTGAGAGGGGCGGTGAATCAGTAATAGAGAAATAATCCCTTTTAACCACAAAATCCAAGTGTTATATCAATGTAGCATTATCATCCAATAGTTGCAGAGTAAATAAACAATGAAAAAATGAGCAATCATACACATACACAGTACACCAATGTTTTTCGTGGAAACCCATAGTGGAAGAAAACCACATAATGATTTTATTATATGTATTTAAGATTACATTCATTGGAAGCACCAACTTACTTTGTTTTCTAGTTGCAATTGGAAGGAGGCTCCAAACCCCTAGTTTCCCAGGCTACAACCTGAAGGAAGCTCCAACTCCCCAATTCTCTGGCTACAACCAAAAGGAGGCTACCACCCCCTAGTTTCTCAAGAAACAACCTGATGGAATCTCTAACTCCTCAATTATCTAGCTACAACAACAAGGAGGTTACAACCCCCTATGTTCTCCAGCTACAAGGTGGCAATAGCCACCTATACTTGCCCCGTCCAACCGCCCTGACGTAGAACTAGAATGATGGAACCACTGTCACACTATCACTATGAGATATAGTGATGTAAACCTATACCAATAAACCTATAATCAACCTGTGCCAACATGTACCATACATTAACCTGTATCTCAACATGTACCATAAACAAATGCATCAACCATGAACCAAACATGTACAAATAACATGTCACAATAACCTTTCCAAACAAACTGTAATCAACTTGTACCATAAAAAAGTGCATCAACCATGCACCAACCTGTACCTCAACCTATACCATAAACAAGTGCATCAACCATGCACCAAATATGTACCAATCATGCATCAAATGCACATAAACTATGACTCATCAAGATGTACCAACATCATCAAATATACACCTCATGTATGTGTCAACTCATCAACTACTTGTATCAACCATATACCCAACATGTACCTCAACCAAAAGCCCTCATCAATTTCATCATCCAAATCTGATATGATCACATATACCTCAAACACTATACCACAAGTTTGTACCTCAAACCATATGCTATAACTTCACTATTATACAACCTCTATCTATACCAATAACTTCAACAACATACCTCAACCAAAATCCCTCAGACATGAACCAATACTAAAATTCAATAGATCTACCTTAGATCAACTCTACAGCAAGCCACAAACTCCGAATTTCATGGTCTGAATCATTCTAGATTTTTTTTTTGGCGAAAATGGTGAGATGACCTGTAAATAACATACCTTAGAAAGGATCATCAAAAGAATTTATCCTCCCTTGAATTTCATCCTTATTTACTTCACCTTCCCTTTGAAATTCGGCTTAGATATCCTTTGGTTACCTCAGTCACTTGTAGATATTCAATATGCTCAAGTCTAATTAAAATAAGAAAGCCTTGCCTCTTATTTATACTTTCATGTAGCTTCCTCAAGGGGTTACCTTTTAACCATCTTAGCCCACTTTCCTTATTTTAGGGTTAACCGACTTCTAACCACTTGTCCACTTAGTAATTTCTCCATTAAATTTGTTATTTAAATAATTTATTTTATATCCACTTTGACTTATAGTACACTCATCACTTCACTTTATTATTTACCTTCTAAAATTTCTTAAACCACTTTCCTTATTTTAGGGCTAACCCACTTCTAACCACTTGTCCACTTAGTAATTTCTCCATTAACTTTATTATTTAAATAATTTCTTTTCTATCCACTTTGAATTATACTACACTCATCACTTCACTTTATTATTTAAATAATTTCTTCTTTGCAACCACTTTGACTACTTTGACCTTTTGGGGATTCTAGATGACTCATGAGGTTTCTCCAACTTCACATGGCCATAACTCTCTAACCATGAGGAGTTATGTGACGTTCCGCATACCACAAAAAATGGCATCACATGTGATATCCATATAGAATAGTCTTATCTTCAAATATATTAGAAACCATACCATTATACATAAAAAAAACTTGGGTCCATTACCCAAACCTTTGTGCTACCAGACTTTGTTCAAGGATTGACATCAATAACAATCAACCCAAATAATCAACAATCTCCCCCTTTGGCATTGATTGAAACACTTTGATGAAATACTAAATTCATATCACTTATGCTCCCCCTATGACCATCGCTCCCCCTGGAACCATGCCTCTGTTCTCTTTCTCCAAGAATTTACCTTTGCATATGATAAATATCTCCCCCTTTGTAATCAATGGCAAATGTATATTTCCATCCGGGGTTGTGTTGATGGGGATTAAATCCCCTGATTCAATAGAAGAAACCAAACCCGCCACCGAGGCCCAATTAGACTTTGTAGCGTTTGGAGTGTAATGGTTCTCCAGATCTTACAATCTGGCCAAATTATCGATGAGCTTTTGTGTTTTCTGGTGAAATCTTTTCCTTCGGTTAAGACAGTTTTTTTCATTATTTTCACTTAGGAGAGGCAGGTACAAGAGATGCAAGCCAGTATAAACCAACTTGACTAAGATAGGAAAAAAAATTTAACTATTGGGAAGGGTTCGAGCTTGGGATAACCCTCTACTCGAACATACAGACAACGATCCTATGCCAAAGGGGCTTAGTAATAATACTTTAACTGAAAGAGCATCCAACTTTTGTTTGTGAAAGCTACTTAGCAAAGAGAAAACACATATATGATCAAGATCAGGGTAAGAAAACTAATTCATCTACTGAGACATTCATCACATAGCTGAGGTAAACTATATAACATAGAGAAAGAAATACAACTGTAATCAATGTCACGGTAAGAAAAATAATTCATCTACCAAGACATTCATCACATAGAAACACAATGATTTACTTTCATCATTTAAAGCAAGGAACATTAAAACATTGCACCAGATAACTTGACAACATAATTAATTGCTCTTACTTATTTACTACAACATTCATGGAACAGGAAAGGAAATAATTCTTCTCCAACTCCAATCACCTACATCTGATGAAAATAGTTCTTCTTTGGTCCAGAAGGACTTCTAAATTCATAGCAACTTCCAAAATAATTCTTAACATCCAGAAAGAAAATAGTTCTTACAACAAACCATCGACCTTTGTTAATTGGTTGAGGCCTTTATTTATAATCTCAATCTTAGCCAAAGTTTAACAACTAAACAAAGTTTGAAGAAAACAAAAGTTGCCACGTGGCATTATCTCATAACAGTTTCTTGATTAGTCCACCCAGGATATTTCTTTGAAAGGATGAATCCTTTCGTATTCTAACCAATTGATGAATAGTTCTTCACAAGTTTGGGCCCATGGGAATCTGTGTTGTTCCATTGGGGTCGTATAAATCCCTTTGATGTTCGTTGCATGCACTCGGTACTTTACCAAGGTGGAATTTAGTTGTTGCAGCATGGTTTTAGCTCTGATTGGGTGTTCTGTGAATTGTTGCACCTGTCCCAGTCTCACATTGGCTACCTTTGCACACTCTTTGGTCCATAGGGAGTCTTGTTTGGAATACACCTTGAGCACGTCTCTTATGTCGATAAACTCACTAGGGGTCCCAAACTCGGGGAGCTTGATATCTTTCACTACTTTATTAATTTTATCCCAGTGCTTCTGGCACTTGGCATATTGTTCTTGGATCTCTCATTGTGGGTCCCAAGACATCTTAGTCTAGTATTCTATGGATCTCTTCATGCGGTCGAGGCTACTCTTGCCTATCAGCTGAATGCCATGTTCTTCCTTTTATCTACCTTGCTCAACTTCCTCAATGTATTCGGGTATTTCCACCGCTTACAATGCTCTTTCATGACATCGTTCCATCTCCTTGCATGTTGCGAGGGCCATGAGAGTGTCCTCATGGAATTCAATTATATTTTCAGTTAACAGGTTTCTTGATTTCTTGTACTCGTTGTAAATTCCTGAAAACTCACTCTTCAAATATGTTGCATTCTGTGTGGCGCCTTTTTTATACTCAAAAAGATGGCGCAAGTGTTCCAGTTCCTTCAGAGTATCAACTAGTTCTCTTTCATCCCTCCTGGCCCTATCTTGGGAAACATCAAAGAGGACTCTTTCCACACCTATCAGTTCATACATGCGAGCATATGATGTGTTGATCAAATTTTCCTCTATGGTAACCAAAATGGAACGGTCCATGGTAATATTTCTCTTCTTAGCAGTCCTTTGCACGATGGCCTTCCTCTTTTGATCATAGGAGATTGCATAGATGTCTGCTACCTCATCTTCCATCTATGGTATCTGTTGATCATCCCATGTGAGCATGTTTCCCAAGATGTCGGTGGTATATATTTGTTCAATATCATACTCTTGAACCTCCTTATTTTTCTCCGAAGGTCTAGCCTCCTCCCATTGTTTATCGGGGACTTGAGTATCAAGTGGAATAGATGTGTCAGGAGGGAGCTCAATACTTTCTTGTATACCAGTCGTGGCATCGCCGATGTCCATCTGCGGGGACCTTTCTTCTGACTCGTCCAATTCTGACTTGTCCTTGGGACTACCTTCTTGGGTCTCCGGTGCATCAGACATTTCTGTGTCTAGGCTGCTTTCGACTCCTTTTCCTTCTCATGTGTCCTTTTGACTCTGAACATTGGGAATAAGATGTGGTTTCTCCTTGGATCCCTTTTCTTCTTCTACATGCACAAAGGTTTTCTGAGCTGCCTCTACGCTCTCATCATCACTGTATATATTTATGAACTCAATTAAAGGATTAGGCACACTTGTTTCGACTGACACCCAGCGTGGACCTTATTGAATCGTCGCAACTGCTAGTGAATCGGCTAGTGGCAATGTAAATTCAGGGTTATCTGACCCTTTGACTTTACCGAGGTCTGTGAGTTCAGAGCCGCCTACCCCTGCTAGGCTCTCTTCTGGGTCACTGGTCGAAACACTTGATAAGAGGGCTAGATCATTCAACGCTAGATCCATCATTTGTTGAGCATGTTGGATCAAGAGTGTCCCTCTTTCCAACACACCCAGATTTCTGAGAAAATGCCAGTTCTGTACAGGGGCTTCCTGGGGAGCCTCTATCATTTCAGTCGATTCGAATGTTACCCTTTCTTCCCTAGCCCTGATAATTTCTTGAGTTTCTTGCTCCAAGGATGCCATTTTCTCTTCCCAGCTCATGGCCTTGAACTTTCTTACTCTAGGTTAAGCCCTTCTTGCCACCACCTCATCCCATTCTTGAGTGTTTTTAGTGAAAATTTCATCCTCAAACCAGTTGTGGGCATAAGGCCATCAGGACGATACTTGTGATGCATGTTTCGAGACCAGACCCTTGGGGTCGTTCTTGCGAAAACGTCCTGTTTGGAACCGAAATTCCAATTGACTTAATCCCTCTTGCTTGGCCTACGCAGTGTCTTTAACCTGGTAGAAGCTGATATGAAACCCATAGGGGATGAATGCTCACTTCTTATCCTTCACCAAAGTGGCATTGTAGTTCTACAAGATAGTTTGGTAACATATTTCCCCTAGTACCAGTCGGTCGAAGACATATATAGGTAACAAATGTGGTTCTTCAGTGACACTGAAAACCCTAATGTAGGTTTCGCGCTCATCCAGGTACCAGTGACCAACTTTCAATATAACCCTTTTTGCCGCATCAGAGAGCCTTGGGCACTCTTTCTTGAATAGTAAAAAATGAATAGGTGTGATAAATTGATCACAAATGAGAGAGTAGGATCTTTTATACCTGTTCTCCCACAGAATTTCAAAGTAGACACGGACCAGGAGATCGAACGCACGCCAGCTCAGGTTCATCCCGACGAAGGCATTTCTTGCATAAACGATGTCCAATAGATAAGACAATGTGTAGAAGGCATGTGTTTCCCCTTCCTTGGGCTGATGAGCATGTAGAATGCATGTGCTAAGCTGTTTGGAGATGATAGCACCCCAGTTGAAGGTTGTTCCAGAAATGGTGATAGTATAAGACAAAGGCATCCATGCCTCCGAGAATCTGGAACAATCTTTCTCTCCATGCAACCAGAAGAGGAGAGCCATTAGATAGATATAAGGTTGTCTGAGGTTGGCCATTGGGTACCAGCCGGAGTTTCGGTTGGTGAATTGTTTGTCTTCTCTCCACTGGAACATCATGATTTTGCTAGTGTCATGCTTCTGATTAAACTTCACAAAAAAATCTATGCTCAAGCGTTCATCTGGGTCCCTGAACTAGTAATAATTTTGGACTTCTACTAGGAGGAAAACCCCCGCGATTTGACCATTATCATCATTGATTACACACTGTTGTGCATCAGTGTGATCAATGAGCCATTTCAAAAGTTCAATGCAAGGGAAAACTGGGGTCCTGCTCGCCACCATGTGTAGCTAAGCCTTGCAAATGTTGACAAAGACCTCGTAGTCTAGCTTCCTTGTGTTAGGATCACTATGTGGGGCATATTCGGGGAATTCTTAGTGCTTAATTTTCTTGAACAGGTCTTCCCAGCGTGGGAACATTGTCTTGGTCCCAATGTTCGCCTCTGTGTCCCCAAAATACGGACGCTGAGAAAAGGCTTCTTTGGTGATCGTCTTGATGATGGGTGTTGGCTTGGAAGTGAATTCCAATTTCCTTGCAACAGTCGAGGAGGATCCCTCTCCTGCTTATGATTCTTGCAGCTTTGGGGCTCTAGGAGATTTCTTAGTGGTAGGTTTCTTCAGAGGCATCGATCCTGCTACCAAAATCGTTCAATTAGGGTCGGCATATAGAGAAATATTAGATCCTAATTTACATGTGAGGTAGGAACAACAAAACCAAACTGGTACATACCTGTATGCTTGCTAAAATCTGTTGCTTAATACTCACTATACCATGGACGCCTTCTCCGGGTCATTCATCTCACTCCTCTGGATGCTTTGGACTTCTTTGCATGCATAATGCTCTGGCTTATAATAATTTAGAATAATATAACGAGAGAAGACTTACCAATAAAATCAAGTTGTTAATGCAAGTAATGGGGAAGAATTCAAAACTACTTACCACCAATTTTCTATAATCAAATTTACGTAGGTTGACGGTGGAAGGAGGTGCATTGTATCTATAGGTTAAACGGTCATTTTTATTTGTGCACGAACTAGAAACTAATGCTGGATCTTAGAATTAACCAATCGATTAAATGCATCGTATCTAGCATATCTTAGGGCTAAAATGTCCCATCATGTCACTTTCGGAATGGGGAAGTCGGGGATCGACACAGAGCTACGGGGTTTTCGTGGATACTTTTTTCATGATTCATGGCAGATAAATACTGGTGACTTGACTTATGAGTGCCAACATAGGTGGTAACCTTCTTTCAGTTACGCGCTCCCTAACCAAGCCTGGGAATCGCCGATGCCGAAAAGTTTCGAGAGTTGGTGACCTGGAAAAAGTTTTACACTCCTAATGGGTTTAGCTACTCATATTTCCCCGATGCCAAAATGATTTTACGGGAACGATCGTCGGTGATTTCTTTATTTCCGGGGAAACGACTACTTCCTTTCGCGTTTCACCGATGCCGAATGAAATCGTTCATCGGAAACTTTCTTGTACAATGCTTATCTTGAAAGAACAACTCCCCTTTTACTGACACCTACTAAAACCAGAGATCAACGTCCTTAGCTTTCCAGGATGATTTTCTTTCATCTCTGATTCTTCCAGGTGCCGAATTTTGGACGCGTTGGGTAAAACGATTTAGTGGTTGATTCTTTAATCAAAATTTAATCCCTTTAAGTTATGATGTTTTTGACACGTTAGGGGAAACCTTTTAAGGAATCAAGAAAAAATCCATAAAACAATGATAAGCGAAAACAACATCGTTTTGAATTAGACAATACCAAAATATTAAGTGGTACCCAAAAGGTAAAAATTGGCAGAGACTTTTTAGGGTGTGTTGAGAGCTCAAGAGGTTGCTCCCCCTAACTTAACTATTATTGAGGATACTCCCCCCTAATGAACTCTTCTTGAAATTGACCGCCCAACCTGAACTGTCCTCTTTATGGTGCTTGCTCGTGTAAATCTATAAAATATAAAATAAACATTCATTTTGGAGTATAAATTACTCTCAGTCTATGGCGAAGATACTCAAAGGCTTCTCGTGGAAGAAGTTTTGTAAAGATGTATGCCACTTTTTCTTTTGTTCCCACATATTCAACTCTCATGTTCTTCTCTGTAACTTGTTCCCATAGAAATTGATACTTGATTGGAATGTGCTTCGTCTTGGATTTCATCACCAGGTTCTTTGAGATATTGATGTTGCTTGTATTATCACAATAGATTGGAATGGGCTCATCATACTCAACCTGTATATCTGTCAGAGTTTGTTTCATCCATAGAACCTATGTACAAGATGTTGTTGTTGAAATATAATATGCTTCAGCTATAGATAAGGATATTGATGATTGTTTCTTTCTTAGACATGATACTAAACACTCACCGAAGTAGAATGCTACTCCATTGGTGCTTCGTCAGTCAGTAATGAAACCTGCCCAATCTGCATCTGTTTAGAAAATAAGTGATAGATCATTTCCTTTTGGATACCATAATCCAAACTCTTTTGTTCCTTTGAGATATCTCAAAATCCTCTTCACTGCTAATACATGTGATTCCTTTGGTTCTTCTTGAAATTGTGCCACCTTTCCAAATGTCTTCATTACATATGGTATGGATGTTGTCACATATAGTAAGCTACCAATCATTGACATGTATTTCCTCTAGTCTGTAGACTTTGAATCATCATCTTTTCTCAACTTGCAACTGGTTTGCATAGGATTGGTAATTGGTTTGAAATATTCCATTCCGAACCTCTTTAGCATTTCTCTAATATACTTATTTTGAGAAATAAAAAATACTTGGTTGTTTTGATGTATCTGAAGACCTAGAAAGAAGGATAGTTCTCCAAGTAATGACATTTCAATTTCATTCTACATATCCTTTGCAAATTTCTAGTTTAACCTGTCATCAATACTTCCAAAAATAATATCATCAATATAAACTTCAATTAATTAAATATCATCTTGAGTTACCTTGATGTAGAAGTTGTTGTCTACACTTCCTTTTCTGAACCCTTCCTGCTGTAGATATTTTTCCATTCTAGAGTACCATTCTCTAGGAACCAGTTGTTCAATGTATACTTCTTCTTCAAGTTCCCCATTCAGAAAATATGATTTCACGTCCATATTTGTCCATACTTTTCAAGACTATGCTACAAAATTGTCCATAATTTTGACTCATATGTCACTATACTATCATGAAGTACTACTACAACTGATTAATCTATCATATTGTACTTCTGCTAACTAAATGCACTGAATCTTTCTACTCAAATTTTGCAAGCTGCTCGAATGATGGTTCTCTAGTCTGTCTCAGCTACCGCAAAGACTCCCCTTGTCTATTATTCATATTATCTGGGAGTCTCTAAGTTGGATGGCTCATAAAAATTCATGCTCTGAAGTGTATTCATCATCATCTTCACTAGTATAGTCATCATCTCTTTGAGCTTTGACTTATTTCTTTCTTTCTATGGATTCATATTTCACTACAATTCCTAAAAGTACAATCTCTTGAACCTGTTCCTTATTTATATGTCCTTCTTTTCTTTCAGTTATTTTCTAAATCTTTCTGTATCTGACATATTTCCTTTTCTCTGTAGAATTTTATTCATCTCGTTTTATTTCCAATCTTGCGATCTCTAGGACCTGGTCTTTGTTCACCTTTTCTTCATGATTTGAACAACCATTGTCAACATACCAACCATGCTTCTTTTGCTTATCTTGTAGAGCAATTGTGCATTCTTCATTGCTATATTGATTCTTCTTTCTTATCCATGTTCTCTTCTGAGGCTCCTGTTTGTGATTGTTGTTGTTTTGTTGTGGTTCTCTAGGAGGGACTATCATTCTACAATCTTTGGCCATGTGTCCAAAGTTATTTCACTTGTAGCATTCAACTTTAGTGCTCAATGATTCAAACCTATTGTAGCTTCTTATCTGTGTTTCACTAGGCCTTCTTGGATAACCATTTATGTTCATGTTATTAGCTCTGCAATTTACAACTTTATGTCCAAAATTATTGCATTCATAACATAAACCCAAAAATACAATTTGATACATGGGAGTTGAAGATCTTCTGAAAGGAATTACTCTTATGAATCCTTCTTCTTACTGAAGCATATTTGTTTCTGTCGGTCAATTATTCTGAAATCTGAATGTTATCTGTGGAGGAGTGTCCCTGTAATCTTCCTTGTAGGTCTTCCTATCCTGTTTGATTGTTTCTACATAATTTTTTCGATATGTTTCTTGCTCTGTTTATTTGGATCTTGATCCATTTTCTTTATGATTGTATCCAAGTCTGGACTTATCATTATTAGGCCGTTGACTGCTGATAATTCCATCCAAAACTTTTGAGTTTTTCTACATATTTTTCTTTTGAAGATCCTTTCTCAATGTGACAATCTTTTCTTCCAAATTCCCAATGATCATGTCTCTTTCATCTAACTGTTCTTTGAGTGTTTCTTCAATTATTTTATATTATTCTATTTGAACCTTCAATTTTGTGATGATCTGCTCTAGTTCTTGATTGTCTTCCTTCTTGTCTACTTCTTCTTGTAGCTTCTTGTTTTTCCTCTTTTCTCTTCTTATGACTTCTATGGCAGTCAATAGTTCTTCTCGGTAGTCAACTTCTGCCTCTTCATATTCTTCTTCGGTGTCTTCTTTATCAGAGTCTTATAATTCCATGAATAGAACTTTTATGTCTCACTGTCACTAACTTCATCTTCATCTGATGAGGAGATGTCTTCTTTGGTGCATAATATTTTCTTGAAAACTTTCTTTGTGGTTCCTTTGCCTTTATATGCTTGTTTATTATTTGAGAAATCTTCATCATTCTCCTTATTTTTCTTATGAGAACATTTGTTAGCAAAATGACCAATACCATCAAAATTAAAAAAATCAATGGAAGCTTACCTTTATATCTATCTTTGGTTCCCTTGTTCAATCTCTTGACAAAATTGTCCATCTCTTCATCATCTTCTGAGATTTCACTATTGTTGCTATGTTCCTTTTATTTTTTCTTTCCCTTTTGCTTTGACCTTTTGGATGCTCTGAAAGATGCTTCTTTTATATATGGATTTTCCTGTTAAATTATCATTTCATATGCTGTGAAGATTCCATGTAGGTCGTCCATGCTTATTGAGTCTAGATCTGCTCTTTCTTCTAGTGTTGATATCTTAGGATCAAATCTCATAGGAACAGATATTAGCACCTTTTGAACAATTACAGATTCTTTAATTTCTTCTCCCAATCCTATGATTTCATTTACTATTTCATCGACTCATAAAAAGAAAGTTGCAATATTCTCATCTTCCTTCATCTTTAGTTGTTCGAACTAACCTCTGTAAGTTTGAAGCTGTGTTGCTTTGACTTTTGAATATCCTTCATAAATATTTTGAAGTTTGTCCCAAATCTCTTTAGTGGATTTTCAATGCATAAATTTAGTGTATACTGATTCACTAAGACCATTCAGAAGTGCATTTGTGACTTTGGAATTATTTTGACCAAATTTTATTTCTCTTTCACTTGTTGGCAGAACTATTGTTTCTTTGTATCCATCTACTATAGATTGCCAAATTTCGAATCCATGTTCTTGTATATATGTTTTCATCCTTCTGCTCTATAATGCATACTTTTTCCATCAAACTGTAGTATTCCATGTTTATACATGTTGTTTCTCTCCATGATCTACCTTTGAGTGGTTAAACTGATTCTTGAAGGAACTGGCTCTGAAACCAATTGTTGGATTACTGAGAGGGGGGGCGAATCAGTAATAAAGAAATAATACTTTTTAACCACAAAATGAAATTTTTATATCAATGTAGAATTATCATCCAATAGTTGTAGAGTAAATAAACAATGAACAAATGAACAATCATACACATACACAATACACAAATGTTTTTACGTGGAAACCCAAAGCGGGAGAAAACCACAAAGTCCTTTTTCTTATATGTATTTAAGAATTACATTCATTGGAAGCACCAACTTCCTTTGTTTTCCAGCTACAACTGGAAGGAGGATCCAACCCCCTAGTTTCTTAGAATACAACCTGAAGGAAGCTCCAACTCCCCAATTCTCTGGCTACAACCAAAAGGAGGCTACAACCCCCTAGTTTCTCAAGCTACAACCTAAGGTAAGTTCCAACTCCCCAATTATCTGGCTACCACCAGAAGAAGGCTAAAACCCCCTATGTTCTCTGGCTACAACTGGAAGGTTGCTAAAACCACTTGTCCTTGCCCCGTCCAACCACCCTGACATAGAAGTAGAATGATGGAACCACTGTCACATTATCACTATGATATATACTAATGTAAACTTGTACCAATAAACCTATAATCAACCTATAACAACATGTACCAATAACCTATGCCAACATGTACCATACATCATCCTGTACCTCAACCTATACCATAAACAAATGCATCAACCATGCACCAAACCTGTACAAATAACCTGTCATAATAACCTATCCAAACAACCTCTAATCAACCTGTACCATAACAAAGTGCATCAACCATGCACCAACCTATACCTCAACCTGTACCATCAACAAGTGCATCAACCATGCACCAAATATGTACCAATCATGCATCAAATTCACATAAACTATGACTCATCAATATGTACCAACATCATCAACTATACACCTCATGTATGTGCCAACTCATCAACTACTTGTTTCAACCATGTACCCAACATGTACCTCAACCAAAATCCCTCATCAATTTTATCATCCAAATCTGATATGATCACATATACCTCANATCAACCTGTACCATAACAAAGTGCATCAACCATGCACCAACCTATACCTCAACCTGTACCATCAACAAGTGCATCAACCATGCACCAAATATGTACCAATCATGCATCAAATTCACATAAACTATGACTCATCAAGATGTACCAACATCATCAACTATACACCTCATGTATGTGCCAACTCATCAACTACTTGTTTCAACCATGTACCCAACATGTACCTCAACCAAAATCCCTCATCAATTTTATCATCCAAATCTGATATGATCACATATACCTCAAACACTATACCACAAGTTTGTACCTCAAACCATGTGTTGGAACCTCATTGTTATACAACCTCTATCTGTTCCAATAACTTTAGCAATATACCTCAACCAAAATCCCTCAAACATGAACCGATACTAAACTTCAATAGATCTGCCTCAGATCAACTCTACAACAAGCCATAAACTCCCAATTTCATGGTTTGAATCATTCTAGAAAAAAAATTATTGCAAAAATGGTGCGATGACCTGTAAATAACATACCTTAGAAAGGATCGTCAAAAGAATTTATCCTCCCTTGAATTTTGGCCTTCTTTACTTCACCTTCCCTCTGAAATTTGGCATAGATATCATTTGGTTACTTCAGTCACTTTTATATATTCAATATTCTCAAGTGTAATTAAAATGAGAGATCCTTGCCTCTTATTTATACTTTCATGTAGCTTCCTCAAGGGGTTACCTTTTAACCGTCTTAACCCACTTTCCTTATTTTGGGGTTTACCCACTTCTAACCACTTGTCCACTTCGTAATTTCTCCATTAAATTCATTATTTCAATAATTTATTTTGTATCCAATTTGACTTATATTACACTAATCACTTCACTTTATTATTTACCTTCTAAAATCTCTTAAACCACTTTCCTTATTTTGGGGCTAACCCACTTCTAACCACTTGTCCACTTAGTAATTTCTCCATTAACTTTATTATTTAAATAATTTATTTTGTATCCACTTTGAATTATAGTACATTCATCACTTCACTTTATTATTTAAATAATTTCTTATTTTCAACCACTTTGACTACTTTGACCTTTTGGGGCTTCTAGATGACTCATGAGGGTTCTCCAACTTACATGGCCATAACTCCCTAACAGTGAGGAGTTATGTGACATTCCACATACCACCGAAAATGACATGACATGTACTATCCATATAGAATAGTCCTACCTTCAAATATATTAAAACTCATACCATTATACATCAAAAATATTTGGGTCCATTACGCAAACCTTTGTGCTACCAAAATTTTCTACCAAACTTTCTTCAAGGGTTGACATCAATCAAAACCAACCCAAATAATCAACACTTGGGCGTATGTACCTCTTCTTCAATAGATATTCACAATGCATTCACAACTCCTTCAGCTCTAGATTACTCATTCTGTATGGATTTTTTGACACTGGAGCTGCTTCAGGCGTCAAATTTATAGAGAAATCAATATCTCTCTTTGGGGGTAGTCCTGGTATCTCCTTAAACACATACTCAAACTCTTTTAGGACTATTTGATATTCTATATCTGACACCCTATCCTTATTTTTTTCCTCCATATGAGCTATAAACACTTGGAAGCCCTTCCTCTAACACTTCTTCAGCTACATTGCTGATATTTCTTAGACAATGACTACCGTAGGAATTCCTTGGGCTTCTCTTGAGTTTCCTTGCTCATCTAGGCAAGTGAATGCCTTATTTTGACAATTTAATATGGCATGGTGTTGGTCCAACCAATCCATACCAGTTAGGWAGTCATATGAACCCAAAGGAAATATCTTTAGATCTGCCTTGGTATTCATCCCATTCATGCCCAATGAACATGACTTAACCAACTCAAAAATGTTTCTCTTGGCTCTTGTAGCCAACTGCACCAACCAAGATTTCTCATGCTTTCATCTTGGCAATTGCAATATTTCCACTACCTTAGGATATATATAGGTATGACTAGCCCTCGAATCAATTAAAATATTAAAAACATGGTTATTGATCATACCTTCTACTTCAATCATGTGTTATTAAAAATCTACTTGATTTTTGTCCAGGGCTGCATAGATCCTTGGCACAGTTCTTCCCATGTCCTCCATTGTTTCTACTTGCTGGACATTGTGGATAACTCTCACTTTGTTATATTTGTGACAACGATCCCTATACTTATGATATCCTTTATAACCCCAACATGGCATTGGTGGCTTCCTTAGCCTTTTCCCACCTACCTCGGCCATCTTGGGCTCTCTAAGAGATGGCTATCCCTGAGGATTATTTATGAAGAATGGAGGCTTTCTCCCCTTTTTCCTTAGATCTCTGTTAAACTTCTTCTTGTCCTCCCAAGCCTTCTGGAAGGTAGGCTTTCATTTTTGTTGATCATACAAGCAATTAACTCTTATTATGGTCTCTTCCAAAGTTTTAGGATCATTGTACTGAATCTTGTCACTGATGAAGGATGGTAGTCCACTTAGGTACCTCTGAATATTCACTATCTCATATTGGATGAAAGAGACATACTTCAACAGTTCCAAGAATATCCTTTCATACTCATCAATGGCCATTCTTCCTAGCTTGATTTCAAAGAAATATTTCATCTTTTTGTCATAATATCTCTTGGTCAAGTATTTCTTCTCAAAATACTTCTTGAATTCTTTCCACGTCACATTTTTCTCCTTAATGCATTGCACCTACACAAGTTGTTACCACCACATGAATAATTTTCCTTTCAATTGATAGATGGAAATTATTTCTTCTACATGAGAGGAATAATTATGCAATTGGAGGTACTTCCTTATGCCTAGAATCCATGTCTCATCATATTCATCCTTCTTGTTCTCTTCATCAAAAGTAGGTGGTTTGATATTGTTCATTTCTCCCTTCAATTCATCCACCCCAGACCTCCTATGCTTCCTGGCAAAGGATGGACTTGAGTTACTGTGTGATCTCCTATGTGAATGCTTTTGGGAGTGATGGTGGTGCATGCTGACACTCCTTGATCTTGTTTTCTCATCAAGGGACTTGTGGCTTCCTATCTTGATGGAGGCACTCTCCTTGCCTAAATTCTTCTCAATTCTATCCATTATTTTCATTAACTTCAAGTTGAAGTCGTCCTACTGCTCTTTGGCCTTCATAATCCTTTCATTATCATATTTATGGCTCTTGACATATTCTTGCAATTTTTTGATGGTCTCCACCATATTTATGTCTTCATCCTTTCCTTCTCCATGTCCATTAGAATTTGTTCCCTTAATTCCCCAATGGAAATTCATTACTCTAACCTCATATTCCTGAATGTAAGCCTCTTGTGCATCCTCCATCTCTCTACACTCCAGGAAGATTATTGTAACTTCCCCAACATCCAACTCGGCTATGCCACATAAAATTTTCTGAACTGTTTACCAAATAAAACATATACACAAAGAAACTCTTGAAGAAATTTATATATATAAATCAAAATATAAAAATGCATTTTGAAAATTCACATATTCATGTGGCATAGACAGGCATTACTCATAAATATAAAAATAGGTATAAACCACACACATGAAAAACCCATAAAAATAAACACATACATAATAATGCAGCATGTAATTTAACACAAAATGGACACTTATCTTGGTAAAAATATCACCAATTGCTTACGAACCTTACATGAACCTCCAAGCCTTAGGCCATGTTTCTCATCACTCTCAGGAGTGGGTCACACCTGAGCTGGGAATAAACTCCACCTACGTAAATGGGTTCCTAACCAGACTGATGTATCTCAGATAACCGGAAAGACTCTATCACAGGTGCCTATTCAAACTAAGAGCCTACAATCCCTCATTCCACACATGCCTATCCTACCACAGGAAGTGTGCCCCTTCTTTGCTCAACAGTCCTTCGACTTCCTCACTTCCTTTCTGGGCTTCAGCAATAGGCAAGATAGGAAGTTTTAGAGCCATGTAGCTGTAGTTTGGAACCTTCGGGAAATCAATTCCCAGTAATTCTCTCAGCTAGAGAGAAATTTCTCATGGGCCTGAAAACCCACCACTTCAATATCCCACAGGCCTGACAACCCACTTCTTCAATCTAACTCCCAAGCTAACCGGGAACAGATACAGGTATGGGTGCGTATACATGTACATGTATAGGAAGGTACCGAGGACAACTAAATGAGTGAGTGAAAGATCATGGAATGAATGGGAAAATGAACTTAGTCCAAGATATATGTATGTATGTTCCCAACTTGACATTTGTCATGTTGAGAGCTACTTTGGTCCACTTGTCCCCATCCTTAGAACTTAGGATAAAATAATTATCCAAATTTTATACTTCAAGGAATATTAATATAATATTCTTTTTTGGATTAAGCTCCCTAGCTTAGCCACTTCTCCTTAACTTTTATCCCCCCCTTTCCCTAACTAGTGGAGTTTAGTCCCCCATACTATTTTATAGTGGTCGGTCTACACGCAGTGATGTATTATATTAATGATAAGACATATACAAAAGTAGGCTCACTAGCCTTTAGCATCTAGGCTCTCTGGCCTAATTCCACACATAAGCCTCCTATATTATAATAACTGTCTCACCAGCCCATAGAAAACATATACACAAAGGCTCCTTAGCCTCGAAATCACAAGCACTTAAGTTTTTTGCATGCAATATCCTTGAATGTGCACACATCATCATTTTAATGTGCAGTACATGTGCGTACTATACCATGGAAGGTGCATACAAAAATGATATCAAACAACTCACCATCTTAAGTACATTTTCATTTACATTTACAGTTGGGGTTCGGCCTAGGGGTATTACAATCCCCTCCCCTTATTTATGCATTGTCCTCAGTGAATTGTGTACACATATACAACCATAATTTCAAAAATCCTCAAAAATATGTGGGTATTATGCCCGCATTGCATCCTCATGCTCCCAAGTACTAGACCAATCCTTTCCAGGATTTCAATGCAATCATATAAGGTACTAGACCAATCCTTTCTAGGATTTCAAATGGTCCACAATATCTAGCTGCCAACTTGGAATAGTTTCCCAACTTCAGTGAAATTATGTTGGCCTTCACTTTCAAGAATACATGGTCCCCCACTTTAAATTCCTTGTGAGTTATGCCCTTATCAGCATATATTTTTTTCCTTTCTTGGGAATCCTTTAAATTTTGTTTTATTTTCACCATTTTCTCCTCCATTTCCCTGAGTAAATATGGCCCAATCACTGCTCTATCTGCTAGGTTATCCCATCTTATCAGTCTGTTGCACTTTCTGCCATAAAGTACCTCAAATGGGCTCATCTTTAAAGATGTTCGGTATCCATTGTTATAAGAAAACTCTACTAAGTGTAGGTAGTCTTCCCATTTTGATGGTTTATCCATCACATACATCCTCAACATATCCTCAATCACTTGACTCACCCTCTCTCTTTGTCCATCTGATTCTGGATGACAAGTTGTGCTAAAATTCAAATTTGTTTCAAATCCCTTGAATAATCCATTCCAAAAATTTGATGTAAAATTTAGATCTCTGTCAGACACAATTGTCTTGGGTATACCATGTAATCGAGCAATTTCTCTCATATAAACATCAATAATGTTGGTTTCCTTGTGAGTGATCTTTACTGGAATAAAATGGGAAACTTTAGTAAGCTTATCCACCACTACCATGATAGAATACTATTGCTTGTTTGTTCTTGGCAGTTTGGTGATGAAATCCATTGTTACAACTTCCCATTTCCACTTAGGAATGGGTAGTGGTTGTAGAAAACCAACTAGGTGTCTATGCTCAGCCTTTACCTTTCGACACTAAAAACATTTGGCAATAAAATCAAAAACTTCATATTGGATCTTGAAAGCTGCAATAGTTTTCTGATAACCTGGGTGCCCAACATAAGGTTCATTATGCATTTCTATCAATATCATATTTTTCAATTCCTAGGAATTTGGTACATAAATTATGCCCCTATATATGAGAATTTCATCATTTTCTAGCTTATAGTCTTCAATTTTCTGCTGCAAAATACCTTGTTGTAATTTTCCCACTAATTCCTTGTATTGCAAATATGATTTTGCAGCCTCTATGATTTTGTCTTTCAAACATGATTGGTACATTCTTATGGATGTATCATGAAACTCATGCACTCTTATATTGAGTGCATCAGCCACTTTGTTCTCTTTCCCTTTGATATGATTTATATCAAACTCATATTCACTAAGAAATTATAACCATCTGCTTTTCCTATTATTTAGAGTTGGTTGATCAAATAAATATTTCATACCATTATGGTTTGTCCTCAGCTCCAAAACATTTCCCATGAGGTAGTGCCTCCACTTCCTCCAGGCATGCACTATGGCTTCCAACTCCAAATCACGAGTGGCATAGTTCCTTTCATGTTCCTTCAACTTCCTTGATTCATAACATACAACAAACCCATTTTGACCGAGGACTCCACCCACTCCTTCTTTACATGCACCTATGCATACAATGAAGTCTTCATTTGGATATGCACTCCTTAAAATTGGAGCACTAGTTAATAATTGCTTCAAGTGTTGGAAACTCTTTTCATAATCTAATGCCAACTCAAACTTCACACCCTTCTTTTGCAAGGAAGTGATTGAGTGTGCAATCTTTGAGAATCCTTCAATAAATCTCCTCTAGTAGCTTGCAAGGCCCATGAATGATCTAACCTCTATCACATTCTTTGGCGCTGACCATCCTCTAATGGATTATATCTTCTCAGGATCCACTATTATCCCTTCCTCTGAAATGATATTCTCGAAATAATTAATTTTATTCTGATAAAATGAACACTTGCTCAATTTGGCATACAATTGATTCTCCCTTGATACTTGTAATACCATCCTCAAGTGTTGTTCATTATATTTCTTTGACTTAGAATATATAAGAATGTAATCTAAAAATACAATGACAAACTTATCTAAGTATTCTTTGAAAATACCATTCATTAAACACATGAAGACAACTAGTGCATTTCATAACCTAAATGGAACCAGTGTGAACTCATGATGACCATACCTTGTTCTAAAACCAGTCTTGCGTAGGTCTTCTTCTCTAATTATTATTTGATGATAACTGGACCTAAGATCAATCTTGGAGAATATTTTTTCATCTTTCAGCTGATCAAAGAGGTCATCGATCCTTGGAAAAGGATACTTATTATTCACAGTTACTTTCTTCAACTGCCTAAAGTCAATGCAAAGTCTCAATGCTCCATCCTTTTTTTTCACAAATAAAACTAGGGCACCCCAAGGTGACACACTTGGGCATATATACCCCTTCTTCAAAATCTCTTCAAGTTGCATTTGCAACTCTTTCAATTTTGGTGTACTCATCCTGTAGGGAGTCTTGATATTGGAGCTGCTCCAAGCATCAAATTTATGGAGAAATCAATGTCTCTTTTAGGGGGTAATCTTGGTATTTCCTTAAACACATCTTCAAACTCTTTTAGTAATTCATAATATTTAATATTTTACACCTTATATTTAGGTGTCTCTTCCATATGTGCTTCAAATAATTGGCATCCTTTTCTATAACATTTCTTCAGCTCCAATGTTGAAATCTCTTTGACAATTACCGCCCTAGGAATTCCCTGCACTGTTCTTAGGTTCCTTTCCTCATCCAAGCAAGTAAATGTCTTGTTATGACATTCTAGAATAACATGATGTTGGTCCAACCAATCCATCCCAATTAGACAGTCATAGGAATCTAAAGGAAAGATGTTCAAATCTACCCTGGTGTTCAGTCCATTCATGTCCATAAGACATGACTTAACCATGTCATTAACTTTTATTTTGGCTCTAGTAGCCAGCTGCACCAACCAACATTTTCCATGCTTGCTTCTTTGAAAATGAAAACTTTCCACCATCGTAGGATCTATATAACTATGACTAGCTCCTGAATCAATTAAAATAGCAATGGTTTGGTTTTTTATCATACCTTCCACTTCAATCATATGTGGTTGATGTTCTTCTTCTTTGTTGTCTAGGGTTGCATAGATCCTTGGTACATTTCTTCCCATATCCTCCATTGTTTGAACTTGTTGTACATTGTGAACAATCCTCACTTTTTCACCTCTGTGAGGACAATCTCTAAACATATGATATCTTTCACAACCCCAACATTGAATATGTGGCTTTCTTGGCCTTTGACCCCCCATCTCAATCGTTCTAGGTTCTCTAGAAGTTGGTTGTGCTTGAGGAGTATTTCTGAAGAATGGTGTCTTAGTTTCATTCTTCCTCTGATCCATCTTGAATTTATTTTTGTCTTCCCAAGATTTTTGGAAAGTTGGCCTTGATTTTTGTTTATCATATAGGGATTTATCTCTCCTTATAGCCTTCTCTAATGTTTTGGGATCATCATATTGTATTTTTTCACTGATGAATGATGGAAATCCACTCAAATACCTCTGAATCTTAATGGTCTCATTATTGATGAAAGAAACATACTTCATCAGTTCTACAAACCTTCTTTCATATTCATCTATGGTCATACTCCCAAGCTTGAGTTCAAATAACTCTTTCATTTTCTTGTCATATTATATCTTAGTCAAGTATTTATTTTCAAAATACTTCTTGAATTCCTTCCAAGTAACACTTTTCTATTTAATGTGTTACACCTTCACAAGTTGATCCCACCACATGGATGCCTTTCCCTTGAGTTTATAGATGGAAATTCTTCCTTCTGCATGAGAAGAATAATTATGCAACTAAAAATACTTTCTCATGCCCAACAACCATGTCTCTTCATCTTCATCCTTATTGTTCTCACCATCAAATGTAGGAGGTTTGATTTTTTTCATTTCTCCTCATAGCTCATCCACCCCAGACCTCTTATGCTTCTCGAAAAGGGATTGACTTGACTTGTTGTGTGATCTCTTATTGGAATGCCTCAGGGAGTGATGGTGATGTATGCTAACACTTCTTGTTCTTATTTTCTTATCAGGAGACCTGTGACTTCCTGATTTGCTTGAGCCGCTCTCCTTATCCAATTTCTTTTCTATTATGTTCAAGCTCTACATTAACTTCATGTTGAAGTCCTCCTGTTGCTCCTTGGATTTCATAAGCCTTTAATTATTAGCTTTATGCCTTTGGACACCCCTTCTGCAAATTTTTAATGGTCTCTACCATATTCATGTTTTCATCCTTTCCTTCTCCATGTCCATTGGAGTTTGTTCCTTCAATTCCCATATGGACATCGATTCCTATGATCTCATCTTCTTGGTTGTAAGACCCCTGTGCATCGTCTATTCCTCTACACTCTATGATTATCCTAATTTGATCTAGTTGTTATTAACTATGCAAAATGTGCAACCAATAAAACTTTGTCAGGTTAACTAACTCATCAATTTCATGAAAAATATGAACCATTCTGGTTCAATAATATTTTAGACTTCTCTCTTCTAATTTTTTGAGAAATTAATTGCCCGGATCTATTTTCTAGGTGAATAATTATATTCTATTGTCCAATACCTTTCCAATTCCTACTTCCATGCTCAATTCCGAGTCTTGACCAGAGAGTTATGGCCTTTTGAAGTTAGTTGGGTCTTAAAATTTACCCTCCATTGTTTGTCCTGTAACTTCCTCATAAAAGCTCCATTTGATGAACGATTTACACCATTAGAAAGATTTCTCCGGGCTATTTTATTTGGGATGCAAAGGCAAAGTGTCCCTTGGTATCTTCTTATCTTGGGGTTTTTGGGTAGCTAAAAACGTTGTTTAGGGACTAAAAATTGTGCTACAAAAAGATGACCTTGAAACAGTATAAAATGTCACAAAAATTCACTGGTTTTTTGATGTTTTACACCATCCAAACGACTTCGCACGCACAAATTTTAACCTGTACACCCATATTTAGCATGTGCAACAATACCATAATGTAGCACATGCTTCTCACACCTATAACCATTATGGATCACTTCTTTGTTGCGCCAATATCTGTTGCACACTACTTTTGTGTCGCATGCCAATATCCACCGCGCACAATTTTGGTTCATGAACTAATACCTGTTGCGTGCAATTGTTTTGTCGCACACTAATATTCCATGTGCATTTCACTCTACACACTGCACCATGCCAAATTTTAGTACACCTCCACCGCACACCAGTACTCTGTGTGCACCATTAAATAGACTGTCATGTGACAATCTATACCCACATTGCACGCAGACCAACAAAATTCCTCTGCGTTCTATCAATACTGCGCACACCACAGATGCCATTATTATATGTGCACCCGCTGCGCATGCCATTATTTTGTATGTGCCACTCAATCTGCACCGTGTAATGATAAATTTAGTGTGCACACCCGCGCACCAACATTTTTCGCGCATTACCATTCTACACTGGCAACGCCAAATTTAAGTGCGCACACCCGCCTGCCAATATTTTTTGTGCATTACCACTCTGCACCGCGCACCGCCAAAATTAAGTGCACACATCCATGCACCAATATTTTCCATGCATTACCACTCTACACCACACAACACCAAATTTAAGTACACACACCCACGCACCAATATTTTTTGCACATTACCACTCTACACCGCGCAACGCCAAATTTAAGTGCACACACTTGCATGCCAATATTCTCCATGCATATCCACTCTACATCTATGTCACAGGGTTCGTCGAACCTAAATCTTGAGGTTCAAACTTTGGCGAACCTCAAGGTTCATCGAACCTAATGCCGAAACTGAACGAACTCGAATGCGTGCCCGAATTCGAACCTTAGGACGAATTTGAAGGAGAATTTTATTGAGGTTTGGGACGAGGTTTCATTAGGGTTCAATATATATAGCCGAACCTAAATTCGAACCTCATTCGAACCTTATTGGAAAATTCGAACCCGAATCGAACCTAATCGTTGTCAAACTCGAACTCGAACCCGAACCATGTGACTTAGCTCTGCACTGTGCAACGCCAAATTTTAATGTGCATATCCATGCACCCTTATTTTCCACACATAAAAATATTTTCACTGCGCATCATGCATTTTTATTTCGCACACCTGCACACATTCATTTTTATGTGCATCAATTCCTCGTGACTTCCGCTGCAGAAATTGGGGGTTTTGCCAAACTTTTTCCCAATTTTCACCATAGAAATTTTGCAACTATGATTGTTTTTCAATTTCACCCTAATAACACCAATTCAACCTATGCAACAAAAAATCATTGTTGGTTGGTATATCTAGAACGAATGTTTCCCAAACTCAATTCACGAATTGAGAATTTTAATCCACTAATCTCGCTCCATCTATCATGGCTTCTCTATAACTTCAAATTTGACCAATTTGAGGTTTGAATTTGCTAGAACATATATTAAATTAAGAATATCTCACCTCTTGGCCAAATTTCTTAATTTCCACATCAATTCAACAACAAAAATTGGGGCCTTTTCTTAATTCCATGCAATTGCTTCTAATTTTTACCATGGACGCTCTGTAACTTGAAATTTGGCCACTTTGAAATCAATCCTCTGTGAAATTTCGCTTCAATTCAAATTTCTCAACCCATCCAGGCTCATTGTTTAAAGCTAGAGCTCTGATACCATATTGTAACATCCCCAACATCCAACTGAGCTATGCCACATAAAATTTTCCGAACTGTATACCAATTAAAAGATACACACATCGAAACTCTTACGGAACTTTATGGTACTCGCCATAAAATTTTCCGAACTATATACCAATTAAGAGGTACTCTCCATTGATGGTGGGGTGGGGGGGGGGATTTTGAAGGAATTGGGTCAGTTCTTTGGAAAGCATTATGGTAGTTTTTTGTTGTCACACTTGAACATGGCACCTGTTTGTGTCTTGTCTTATAGTTGGGTAATATTCTCGTCTCTGAGTCATACCAATCCTATGAGCCATTATACTCCTTCAACTCAACCGAAGAGTGTGTCAATTATCATCACACTATGCTTTAGTCTATCTCTTAGTCGAGTCAATGTTTCCAAGCCATATTTTGTTCCTCACAATGTTCAAGTGAATTTTCAACCCAAATCAACCACTCTGCAATATTACCAACCTTCATCCTCGTGTCATTTTTTTCTCATTTAATCTACCATATTACATCAATTTTGGGTGTTAGTTTCATGTCGATTATGGGGGACACATCATGTCCCTCCTTCGATGAGTTTTTTCCTATTGACTTCAACACATTAACTTAGAATTAGACATAGAAACCAATTAGTCCCTTGGAACCTACATGCCTCATTAGTAGGTCTCCTCAATTTCAACAGTAGGTTTACATCATTGGCCCCTGATTGAATGATTCCATGAATGTTTGAATTCAGATCATTTATTCACATTTGTTAGAATGTAGTAGGGTACCTTGGGAGTCATTTTCATCACCGGTGATTTCTCTCACACTTGTTAATGGTATATATCAATGATCGGTCATCAAGTGGTTTCTACCATGTTCAACATCAACACATCTTTTCACGTGGCTAGAATCGTAATATTTCAGAATCRGGATGAAGACCCTGGGAACACACCTCAATTATGATTCTCAAACAAGTTTCAATGGAGATTATTTGAGTTCTTAATAATATTCTAGTATGGCCATCATCCTAGAAATCTCATTGATTTATATGTTGTCACATAGACCCACTTTGTATTGGTTTGTGGCTATGTTKTTTTCATACCATTTCTCCATTGTGTATTCTTTCGTGGCCATGACCTGATTGGGTCATGGAGATATGGATMCACATTGTATATTTGGTGGCCATATCATTAGTTAGTGATTTCATGGATCCACAGTGTATTGGTCAGTGACCATGTTTTGATTCAATGTATTYCGAGCATGGGTATTCCTACCTTCGGGATGATATGTACATATTTTTTGATGTTTATTTGCAACTTCCAACTGGCTCTCCTATTCCAAAACCTTCACATACATATTTTTTTAAAGTGTCTAGGCCATCATATTTTCTTATGACTTCACACTTTAGGGGAAATCTATTACACACCTAAGTTTCACACTACCAAATTCCGCACCTAAGTGTTGAACTTAAGTGTCGCAATTTTGTCACCATGAGAAAGTGTATTTCATAATCCCTATAAATGTTGAAGAAGAAACATATCAGTTGGAGGTAAAAATACTACTTTTTTCCTTGATATTATGGCCTTGTTTGAACTTCATTTCCCCCCCTACCCATATACAAGGAGGGATAAACCCTAATCATTGCTCCCCAAGGAAATTAAAGAGATTTATAGTTTCTCCATGTGCTTAGTTATTGGGGGGGTGATGAAGTATTTGTAGCCATCATGCCTTGTTTTGTGAGGTTGTTTCCAAGATATTTTAGTTGGTTAAGGAATTGGTTCGAGCTACCTCCTATTCAAGGCAAGGTAAATCTTGTTGGTTCATTCAAATCCTAATTTTACCACATCCTTTCCTCAAAACTATCCTATGGTTGTGATGCCTAAAATCCTATATAATGGAGTCCATTCTTGAGAGAAAGGGGAGAGAAGTTATAACATCACACCTATGATTTTTTGAAATTCAAGAGGCTATAAAGGAGAGATTGGAGGAAATGATACAACATCAAGATTGATATTGTAAGTGCTTCACTATTGATTTATTTCCATTAATATAAAACTTGGCCTATTCCCCTCATTCATGTGTTCATTATATGCATGTCTATTGTTGTCTAAATCATCATAGATAGATTTCTTATACTTGAAAATATAGTGTAGAAGAGGAAGGTATTGTTTTTTTTTATTTACAAGAATTCTTGTGGAGATTGGATATCAAGATCAAGGGATGGAGTAGCAAGGAAAACTAACAGAAAATAAGTAAACATTCTCTCGTTCTCTTCTCATTCTAATTGTTGGCATAGAGAGTAGATACAGGAGAAAAGTAGTAACAATTTTTTTCTATCTTCCTTGGATCAAAAGGGTCTTTATCGAATGGGGGTTTCACCTATACGCATGGTAAAAGTTTCCACAACACTCACCCACATCTGACAGGTTTGATATGAATTGCCTGCAATAAGGGAAACAATGGATGATTCAGAGTTGGTGAGGTGTTGCACACCTATTTGTCACACTTATGTGAGAGAGTGCTTTTCATGATCCCTAGACATGTTGGGAGATAAATTTATCATAGGAAGGTCAAAATAGTATGTGGACATATATTATTAAAAAAAAATGAAATCAATTTAGTGTGAGAACCCACCTCACATCTAGTTTCCTAATCTCAAGGAGAAGTTAAGTGATGCAGGAGCATCCGCACCTCGTCGTGTGTGCCTGCACGGGAAGATGGAAAAGACTTCAAAGGGAGACGTCAGGGTCACGGTCGTGACTATTTTGAGGAGCGCCGCCGATTGAATAAAAGAATCCATATTTAGGCGTACTTATGTATCAATTGGGACCTGGAGCAGATGAGCTCTCGTCCTTGTACAGCAGGAACACTTATTAGATTTTAATGCAGAAAGATTAGATTGGATACAGGTAGATAGAGTCATTAAGTGTAGATTAGACAATTTAGCTTTTGAGAGGGAAAACCGAATATAGGCACCCTCCTTTTCTGTATTATCATTATTATGAGCAAGAAATCTGAGATGAGAGTGAGCATTAGGAGGAAGAAGAAAGAACGAGCAGAGAACTTGTGAAGAGTCCCCATGTACAGTTCGTGAATTAATAGGAAGATTGATTCAGGTCATGGCTGTGATTATTCTCTGTGTCTTGTTAATATTATGCTGTTGCATGGTAGCTTTCTTTTATGCTTT
>JASDQU010099984.1:144553-158216 GCA_032191745.1 Picea mariana | reverse complement strand
GATTTGGGTTTCCACGTAAAACACTGGTGTACTGTGTATGTGTATGATTGTTCATTTGTTCATTGCTTATTTACTCTGCAGTTATTGGATAATAATGCTTCATTGATATAACACTTGGATTATATGGTTATATTGCTCTATTACTGATTCACCCCCCCTCTCAGTAATCCAACAAGTTAAGACTTTTATGCATGTAGTATAGTATATGGGGTAGTTAAAATCCCATCCCTTTGCATTGTTTCTTATTCCTTCCTAATTGTTTGCATGTGGTATTTGCCGAATTAGGTTCCTTTTCTTTGCATTTTTTATAGCATTTTGCCTCTCTCAAATTTGTCCTTCATGTAATTTTACTAACATGTTTGTTGTGCAGGTGCAATAAGAATAGACAACAATGACATTAATGAATAGCATAGGTTGTAGTAACATAAGGAATCAACACTTCATAAGCTCAAATCATAACTGATAACAACAAGATCTTCATCAACCATGTAATTCATGTAGCACATCATCATAACATCAAAAAAATGAATAGATCTGATCTCCAATGGTTCGAGGGGGTCCCACCCATAGATGATTTTAGGGGCTAAATTTCACAAATGGGCTAATTTTCCATGGTTTTTTAGAAAAAAAGATTCGCCAATTTCCATTTTTTCTAAAAATGATTTGCCCAAATTCCATAGAATAAAATTATTTTACCTTCAAAATCGCCAAACATTTATAGAAACTATATAAAATCCTTATAAATTTGAATATTTTTACAAAACTATCACCAAAAATTTTAATTTTTTCATATTAAGGACTAGTAAGATTAGCCCGAGTTTCTACATTTCAATATAAATTTACATCCTTAAAATCATCCATGGTCCCACCTACTAGTATTATTTAGTTTTTATAACAATAGGCTTTAGCAACACTTTGCAGGCGGAACTTCGTTGTCAATTTTAATCATCAACAAACTGGCGACTCCAGAGGAAAATTTGTTTCCAAGATATTTAGAACTTAGAGCTCATGGTTTCGTGGAACAAAATAGCAGGTCAATAAGATATAACTTGGATGATTATGAAACAGGGGGAAGTGAGTGGATTTAATGGAAAGATGACCGGGAATTTGGGAATAGTTCATGAAAAGTGTTAAGTATGAGGGGTTTTACCACTGTACGCATAATCATTTGTCTGGAATCTGCTCCCTAACTTTTAGGAGGAAAAAATTTAGATTTCTCTTAAAATCTCGATGGATGAAGAATGGCAAGGAGAAGCGAGAAATAGCCAATTCTTTACAGGACAACAATGGAAAAATGTAACAATTTCAAGGGTCCTTCAAAGGAGCATCATAACATCTGTGTAAGCTTGATTTTTATTGACTAATAATGCTTTGTAGGAGTGTCACTATGGCAAAATTGATCCAACATCCTATTTGAAAAAAATGATTAAAAGATAAGAAGAAACCAAATCATGACAGCAGTAAAATTGCAAAAACTAAAAAAACATAAATAAAAGACAAAAATGAAGCGCAACAGGGAAAAAACTTAACCTAGAAAGCATAAATCAAAGCACTGTAAAGCACAGAAAATAAGCACAAAATTTGAATGCGAAGCTAGGCTACTAGTATACAGAAATCCAATCAACATTAGAACCCTTCATGTTGGTCCCTCGCAATACTTCAAGCAAGGAATATTAGTGTTGTAGGAGAACCATTGCCTCTGTAATTCCTTTAAAATGTCTGAGTTAGTGTCCAAGACAAAAGTAATCTGGAAATGATCCAACACTCGAAATTCTAATGTAATTATCACCCCTTTGACACACATGATTAAATCATCAAGATAAGCATGGAGACTAACCAATTTACTAAAAGTGGTGTGTATAGGCCTTTTAAAGGTGGTACTTGCATCAAGTGAACTAGGAGGTAGGCATTTGTAAGGCATAATATTGCGATTAGTAAGAAAAGTGGTTTCGTAAACCCTTGCCCCTTTTACCTTGATTTTTTTGTATCCTAACCAACTGTCAAGTAAGGATCTTAATTGTGGCTCTACAACATGTTGTAAAAATATTTCCATATTGAGAGGAGGAAAGGGATTTCTTATAATTGCTTACCTGAAATTTTGAAGACTAATACTAGTTCTGATATCATCAGTGGTCCTCGAGGTTGATTTCCAAATTGAGACTCATTCAGGGTGGGATGAAAAAAACATTCCAGTCCTTAAGAAATTTCTCAAATCCGTTCGAAAGGGTGCATGCAATGAAGATTTAACAAGTTCTTGTTTTTTCCTAGCTAGTTTCATAATATGTTGAACAAGCCCAAGATCCAAACCACAAAGATCCTCATAAAACCAAGAAAAAACCTTTTGGGGTTCAACGAGTAACACGGTGAACCTCATCTCTTCTTTACCAGAACATTGGACATTTATTTTAACATTCATTGAAGGTTCAATTGTCCTAATGTTCAAGAGGATGGTTTCAATCAACTTCTCCTGTAACCCATATTCTCTTTGTTTTTCTTTATTGCCTACAACACTCAAAGAAAATGAACTCTCAAGAGGAGTCAATCCCTCAAGAATCTTATTATTTTCTACAGATATAATCTCCTTGGGATCAAGAGGTTCATTTTGAATGACAACACAAATTCTCTCATCATTAGGGGTGGCCTCCCAATATCCTTCCTTTTCAGGGATGTATGGACGAAGTAGATATTGAAAGGCACAATCGAGCCTGTAAGGCAAGATTTGCTAGTTAGGAGTGGCTGCAAAGAAAGCTAACCGGTTAGCCATTGAATTCAACTCCTTCTTAACCTGAGTGATGTTTAAACATAGAAGATTTGAGACAAGTTCCCAAATAGTCTAGGAGTATTGTCCCATCAGCTTGTTTCTAGGATGGATTATCTTGTGTATCAGGTTCACAACAAGCTCAGAATTCCTGAAAACTGAAAGGTGACCACAACCAAGATTAAGGGCATTCTCAATGCCCAATAATAGAGCTTCGAATTCAATGAAATTGTTGGTACAATCAAACTCCAATCTGTATGACAGATTATGAATTTTTCCTGCAGGGGAAACCAAGGTAATACTAGCCACATTACCTTCACTAGAGCATGAACCGTCAAAGTGAGTATGCCATATATCATCATCTAAATCAATATTTTCCAAAGGAATGTTATATTCTTCAGCAAAGATGGAATACACTCCTAGGTCTTCTTCGATATAGTTTACGCTAGATTGCAGAACACTTTCTATGTAGGGTGAGATCCTTCCTTCTCTAAGAACTATGATGCTCTTACCATTCTGAGGAATGGATAAATGTGTCCTATAGAGTGAGAGGTATTCACCTATTAGGGATATCCATTCTCTCCCCGAGATAATTGAATAATTTCTTATAGGCATATCAATCACCTGAATGTTGAGGGTTTTCCTTATTTCAGGATGAGCACATAAAACCAAGTTTACATCTTTAATCTCTCCTATGGTTGTTTGTTCTATACTATTATAGGAGAGCATGCTTCTGGCATTTTCTTTTGTACAAGATAAGCCTAGCTCTTCCATAATAACCTTTGACATGACACTTGGACCTTAAATGCCATCAATGAGGAAACAATGGGCAATCTTATCCATGATCTTTATAGAAATATAAAAAGGGGGGTTTTTTATAGGGTATCTAAAGTTGTGTACACCTACTTTATTTATTAAGGAATCCTCTTCATCTACCTTTTTGGAAAGATTGGCTACAATGGAAGCTTTTCATTCCATGAATTGTTTCATATGCATCTGTTATTTAGGGACGACAACCATGTCTAGGCGAGTTGCATCTACTTTGATGTTGGCCAATTGATTCAAGATATTGTATTTGGAAGAGGGAAGAGGGGGAGTGATTCCTTGACCTTCAGGAAGTTTAGGAACCTGGGGCACAACAGTGGTTGAGGATGAGCTCGAGCTAGAAGAACTGCGAGGAGGATCAAATTTACCCTTGGGAGCATAGGCTTTGTTCCTAGTGTTAATAACCATGACATCCTCTGGCTCCACAAATTCTAGGAAAATGATAGTAGCTTCTGGTATCTTACCAAAGATCTTATCTCTGACACTCTTCTTTACCTCACATGTGGTTTCTTCATGGTGCTCCTCAAAAAATTTGCACCAACTCCGAGGCAGGATAGTTTTAAGCTAAAAATTGTTTTCAACTGGATTTCTAAAGGGGGGTGCAAAAGAGGATGAAGCTCCAAGGGTGAGAGGGGAGACAATACCCTTCCGCTCAAATGCTATCATATGATTTTTCATATCTTGTACTAGCTGTAAGATAGCGAACATGTATGTCTGTCTAACTAATTCTCCGTAGGGAAGACCAGTTCTTTTGAGCTGTTCTTCATACTCTAAGCAAGTATGCAGAGCGGAACCAAGATTATCGATGGCCTTTTTTTCAATCCTATGACGGTAGGGAGAAGGAAATGCATTGTAGTAATGCATGAAAGAGGATCGGTTCTGAGGGCAGATAAGTTCGGTGATTTGATTGTACAACTTGGTGAAACGCAACTTGAAAGACTTGATGGTATCACCATCTTTATAAGTGACGTTATTGTAATCCCTTAACTTCTCGACAGGGCTTTTGGATTGCCCATAAGTGGATCAGAACCAATATATTAATTCCTCCCAAGTAGATAGGATCTTATAAGGAAGGTCAAAGAAGTCGGCCACAACCTTTCCTTCCAAGGAATTAACAAACAAGTGCATGCAAGTGTCACTTTCGTTAGCCCCTATGTTATGAAAAGCATTAGAAAATTCCACTAGGTGTTCATTGGTACTAATAGTGTCATTTCCTGAAAACTTAGGCAAATTCTCTTTAAACTTCAGAAGTGAGCAAGTAGTAGGTGCTAGGTTAAGAGGAGAGGACACATGCCATGGTGTGGTTGTGGCATCTTCTTCAAACTGAAAAATTCCATACTTTTTAATGACTTTGGTGGGGTTTGTAGTAGATTGGATAGGGATATGGTGGCTGTACAAGCTACCAATCACCGATGACGATGACGATTGGGAAGATGGAGCACTTCCAGTGCCACTAGAGCCACCACTAGATTCCATCTTGTGAATGATAGATGAGGGAAGAAAGATGAGTTGGATGAATCAGATAAAGTTCTCCTTAGATAACTTTGTTGGGTAGATAACACAACATTTCTTCTTCCTATTTCAATGATAGGATTGATTTTGGGTGACAAGCCTCTTCTTCCTCTAGAAGAACGAGAGTCTAAGGACATGAAAGAAAGGCCAAAACTGAAGAAACAAAAGGTTATTGTTGATTTCTAGATTGTCTACATCTAGCCTCCAACTATTCTTGAGCATTAATATCTCATTCAATTTCTTCCCAAGAATGGTTACATTCAGCACGGGTATTGGCGGTGTCTAGAATGGTGTTAAACAGGTTCAAAGCAATGTTGATCTGGTCTTGAAGATTGGGCTCTATATTGGGTTTCCTTGCAACAAGAACAATCATCAATAGAAAAACAATCAAGGAATCAAATTCAGACAAGAAATATGTATCGATGAAAATCGAATATAAAAATTAAGTGGAGAGATATCGAAGATCTCCCCAGTATGGTTGCCAAATAAATGTTGAGGAAAATATATGAAATGATCTTACTCAAGAATTTTCAGACTTTACTTGACTAAAGAAAAGTAGATGGGAATATCAGCCTATGTTTATAGACAACAAAAATAACATCCTAACTCACAAGTATTAATTACAAGTGATTAGGCTAGTCTTTTATCAACAAAACACTTGCTGGAAATTCACTTTTTATGTAATTTTATAAATATAACAGTTGCCGAAATAAATGTAAGAACAGAAGTATAGACACCAAGATGATAATCAAGATAGGTGAGACATAAAGCAATCCTTTATTTCATTCCAATTCACCAAAGAGTCATTTTCTTTACAAAATCTCCTACATAGATCTTGGACCAAAGTCAAACTTAGACATCCCTGATGGAACATACAAAAGGATCTCTCACAGAAAACCAAAACTGAACTCTAAAAGATGGATCATCTTGCCACAGATTGTTGCCCACTCGACTCTGTACAATATACTTTGTCAGTCATGAAAATTAATTCACAAACAAACAAGTCTACATAGACTATCAAAGATAGATCAACACCTTTGAAAAACATGTGTCTAAATGATTTGATTCAGCCCTAAATATTGTTGTCTACAATAAGACCCTCCTATCACAAAACAAAATTATGCCTTGATGAATATAGGAATGAATGAAAACTAAACTATCTCAACATAAAATCAAAGAGAAAACCTTAGCATGCTTCTGCTTCTATCCTCCTCTTGTTCCTCCCTTTCTTCTTGCTTTTAACAATTTAGAATTGGTTGAAGTAGTTGAACCAACTCATTAGTTAAGTTAATTAAAAGACTCAACTAACTTTAGTTAGGGGGAAGAGTAATAATTATAATTAAGGGTCATAATTAAATAATAACTAGTAGGTGGGACCCCTTGTAACTCCCTTTGGTTCATAACAATCATAACATAACGATTAGTTAAGAAAACGACGCCTCCTTGTGCCTCCCATCAACATACTCACTTTCATCAATTAAAACTCATGAAATTTGAATTTTTTTCAAAATAATACTCATATATCCAAAATAAACATGATGTCCAAAGATTCCCAAAGCCAACTGTCATAAAACAATAGATATAATAAAAAATTAGAAACCATATTTCCTAGCCTGTGATGCAACCCTTCCTTGATTGTTGTTGTCACCTCTTGATTTCCCTGAATTTGCATTTGGTTGTGCAGAGCCTTTAGGCCTAATTTCTCTAATCACATGGGAACAATCGTCCCTCAAATGCATCTGGGAAGACACGGATTTGTCAGAGCCATTGGAGGGTGAGGAAGGGGCAACAGTGGATTTACCTTTATCAAGTGCATGGTGTGCCTCAGTTTTCAATCTCTTGCTAGCATGGGAGGATTGCACTAACGAGTGGTCAGGGGTAGCTTGGGCAATGGGGTTAATAGGTAGAGGAGCAGGCAAAGACAAGTTGGGCCATCCACGATGCTGGGAGACTGTCAGGTGGACAATCTCCTTCCATCCATCATTTTCAGGGACCTCGGGTTGTAATGAGACATGAGGAGGTACAGGGATACCGGGTGCTTGCGAGGCTTGGAAAGGAGGTCTTTCAGGCCTAGGTTGGACTATTCCCTTCCCAATCCAATCGAAGAATATAGAATGAAACAATTGGCCAAGCTCTTGTGAATCAGCGTCAAAATGTATGGAGAACCTGGGCCTTATTGGGCCTTGGTTCCAGTTACCTCTACCTCTTTTTCCTCAGCCATGGCTACCTCAACTGAAAAAAATCATCCTGGATGTGTGATCAATTAGCAAGTAGTCTTTCAATTAACCATACATGACAACTCTTAAAAAAAATGAAATAGATTTGGCTCAAAAATGTATCAGACTCATGGAATCTAATCCATACAAATTGTTTTACTATTATCAACGAGCAGGGGGGTGAAAAAGGGTTCTAGGATATGTGAGGGGTTTGTATTGAGAGAAAATATGATATAATGAAAGGGGATAAGACATGGTCACTACTCAATGAAAAAAACAATCAACTGTAAAGAAAACCAATAAAACCTCACTGCAATCCACCCAAGACACTGCCACTTTCATCCACTTTAACACAAAAATTATCTTGACTGTAATCAATCTCAGAACAGGGAGTGAAAAAATGAATATGGGAGGTGAAAGGGTTTGTAATTAGCGGAAAGTGAAATAATGGAAGGGGAGGATAACGATTATTGTTCATGAAATTAATCAAGTGATCCATAAAATGTTCCGCAGTAAGAATAAATGCACCAACCAACAATCATCATGACCAAATAACAATTACTGTGTACTTAACTAGTTCACTGTCCAATAATCAAATATCCAACACAGTGCCATCACAAGACAATATGTATTCCACACAATTTGTAAGAAGTTGTGTTCTCTTCATTCACACACTCTGCATTTTATAACAATTTACAAAAATTACCCATTTCCAATATGTAACTATCGAAAACAACCATTGCCCATGCATTTCTTCAATCCACCATAATACTCAAAAACTCATGTTTCCAAATTAACAATGAAGTCGCTATCACCGCATTCAAGCCCATCTTCTAAATGCAATGACATTCGTTGAACATATATAACAGTAACCAAAATAATCAAGACCGAAATTCCACACTCGAATTGACAATTAAACATATAACCCACAGTCACCATTTAGACCCAACTTATGCATAGGGTAATTCGCCCAGGCAATGTAACTCTACCACTGTAAAAAAAATAAAAATCAATGTGGCTTAAAGAGATGGGCCATCCATCCAATATGATAAAGCCTTAACAACATGCCCTTCATAACAAATGATCAATAAACATGATTAAAACTTTGTGAAACTCAAGCTATCCATACTATACCCAGTGCAAAACCACCCAAAAAAATGATGCAATATTTCCATTTTACAAAACCAAACACACAGTCACGGAAATAGCACAATTCATTGTTGAGTCATCAACCTAACATAGTATTACTTCGATTTATTCCAACTGTGATCAACTATGATGTGTAAATTTAGGCTTAAACAATCAAACAATCATAAGGATATAGTTCCCAAATTCATCCGGTTCAATAATCGTTTAGCCCCAAAAGAAAACCACATCTACCACGCACATTGTTTATTTTGCAAACACACAATGCGACATGAGCAACGTCAAGAATTTTTACCAATGCTAGATAAACATTCAAATAATCATCATTGCAAATACCAGTGACTGTGTATCTACCAAACAACTCGTCGTTGTCTTAAACAAAATCAACAACCTAACAAGTTGTGGCAATTACGCATACCCACGCATCCAATTGAATTGGGGCAAAGGCCCTTTCCATTAACAATACTGAGCTATCAACATAAGGTGAGTAACTGTGTTCTTTGAAAGTGCAACTGGTAATGTAGGTTTTACCACTATTATAACCGAGCCCGTGACTATATACCGACCAACACGATTGTCATACGACCAAGTGAGTGATCATGTTCTCAAAATAGTTGACAATTATACAACCATCCATGTAGTAAACCCAAGAGGCCTGGCTGGTATTCTCTATCACTCTTCAAACAAGAGGGCTAAGGTTTTTTTCATAACCAACACGGGGAAAGCAAATCCACTCGTATAATGGTGAGAACCCAAGTCTAATGGTGTATACGTAGAGAAACCCATTCATGGACATGTAACAAATTCATGGCAAGGGGCCACAACATAAAAGTGAAGCTTAAATCTATCCTGGCAATGTTATTTAACGCATGCAGGGTGTAACCCTCATGTTCTTCGAGAAAATAATCCTAGCCCAAGGATGAAGACATGGACGAGGAAGAACAGGAACCTCATTTTGTGACCCTTTATGTTGCAATCAATAAATGCCAAAGTGAACAAAACATAGAGGCGCAGAAAACCTCCGACCATCAAACCCATGAAAGCCAAGGACTGGGTTTAGTGACAGGTGTGAAGATAGATATCTACCCAAGACTTAAATGAAAAACCTCCCACCAAACAACGGTGATAACAAAGAGCTATCACCCAGGGAGACCAATAACCTCTACGAATTCAATATCATTGCAGGAGGAACCATCCAATAATAACCAAATTTCACACATTGTGTTGACGGGCGAAATTGATTGTCCATCAACTAGAAGAGTGGAACCGGTCCGGGGTTGTCTAATAACCCAATCCGTTTGGGATGAACCACCCTGACAGGTTTAGCAGCTCCGTTAGCCGATCTAAGGTCCTAAGAAACAAAAAGAAAAACTACTCTAAACTAACTAATCTAACTAAAACTAACTATTAAAACAAACTAAACTAATCTAACTAAAAAGAAATAAAACAAACTAATAAACTAAACTAACTATTCTATATACAATCTACTATCTAATACTATACTAACTCTAACTAATTAAATATCTAACTACCAACGGAAATATAACTTATTCACAAAATGTACAATATCTACAATTTGCAGATTTGAATAAAACCTAAAAAACTAATTTGCATTCTGCCCTAAGACAGAGAAAGATATTTTTTGTTGATTTTATAATTTTATGAACAAGAGATAAAACAAAAACTAACTAAACTAGACTAATAATATACTAATTCTAACTACAAATCTAACTAACATATATCTAACTAAACTACTAATATTATACTAACAAATTAATCAAACAAATAAATAACAAACTGACCTGGAGAAACGCTCCAGGTTTGTCCTGTGTATGATGAATGTCTTAGCTGATCGGAGGGAGGAAACCCGCACTGAATTATCCCAGGGCTCCTTGTAAACATAAAGCTACAGTGCTCTTAAATATAATTACAGGACAAACAAGACATAAAAATTACAACAATCTTATGATTTATAAACCTTCACAGTTAGGTAAACCTGTATGCAAAGATCTATACGAAATGATTCAATTGATGAAGAAGAGAAATCTTTCATTCATTAACTGAACAAAGTAATTGTTGTGTTTTTAAAGTAATGAAAGAAATCAGATATGGATCACATTAATTAAATCACATCATTTTGCAATAAACTACTTTATAGCTAAAGTAGTCTATAATCAACTGCAAATGACATGCATAAACTTGAAACAAAAGATTGATATATTGAAAAGCGAAAGCTGTAGCAAAACATCAACTCCTGTCTCAGTTTGTATTAGAAATCCATAGCCTGGTTCTCCCACAAGTGAGGATGATCCTTATTACACAAAATAATAAGTATTTAAAGACCTTCTACAGGGTAAAACATCCCTGTAGAAGTTATCAAACTGTTTACAGAAAATCTGGGAAGATATCCCAAGTCTGACTAAACTAGGAACCTAAAATAAAAATTAAATCGCACAAATATCTCCTTGACTGTCCAGCATGCCCAATGCAATTCAGATGTACCTAAACAAGGTCAAAAATGGACAAGTTAGGCAGATATTTTGTTAAAGAAAATGATAAAAATCTAATTCTATAGACTAGCTACAGAATCTTGCGATTCTGTAGCTGGTCTAAATAAGACACAGAATCATCATTAAAATCAACTCAAATATTTTAAAGAATTAAATCCAACTGACATCTAATAGCTATTTGAAAGCAAATCATTCAAATTGAAATTGTTATACCAATTCGAGATCAAAACAAAACTAAAATCAAATGATTACAGAGATGCATATACTCTGTTTCGTTTGTTACCACAAAATCGAACGAACAGGATCATAATCAAACAGTTGTGAAATCGTTTCATATCAAATTGAAATTGATACAATTAAAACAAATCACAGGCAATTGTTATGCTGCCTCATAGATAGGAGACACAATCGAATCCAAACAAGCTCATTTTCAAATCGACATAACTGTATTGACATAACAAACAATCCATGCCACGAACGAGTTCAATCACAACTGGCGCGTGAATGTTCATTAAAGAAATCATAATAGGATCAATCAGTTGATAACAGGAATCGTAAGAATTATCCGATCATTTGTTATTGCAAATTGGGGCAGACAAAATCATTCACGAAATCATTTCTTGAATTCATTTTGAAACGATTATTACCTGAATTTCCTCATACGAATTTGACGAAAATAACATCAGTCGGTTTGAGTTAACAACCTTGTTTGAAAATTAAAAATTTAACAAAGTTGCAATCAAGTATATTTTTGACACGAATACAACTCATAAGATCGATCATACTAACTGAAGATACACAACAATCCAATCAAGAGAATCGAACAGCTGGGTTTAACATAGTCATCGTGGATCAAAACCGTTCCATGATTCGGGCGTGAATATCATTTGCACAAGCTTAAATGAGAGTATTGTTTCCATAAAAACAGAGTCATTCTTTCCAAATCGAAAACGATCAGAGTTGTATCCTCGATTTAGAAAATTATATGACACAACATATTAAAAGATCGTGACAACCAAACTCACGAAATCATTCGACAATCACAGCATACAAACTAACCATAACGAAATCAAATCAAAACATGATCGTATTCTAAATCTAGCATGAAAATCTCTTGTTTAGACTTGATACAAAACAAATCCAATTGAAAACAAATCAAATCCGATAAGAATCTATCAGTGGCTAAACTGGGAATGAGTGAATCGTGTATCAAAGCGAAAACAATGTACAGGATGAACACATTATGACAGAGCCATTCGCAACAACATTCACCTATATTAATCTGAGGAATTCACAAAACGCAATTGATATCAAAATTCATACTTGTGTGGCTTGATCATGACATTTTGGAGTTGACGACGGCTGTAGCTGATTCAACATTCCGAAAAAACGATGGAACTAGTATTCCTCTGCTTCCTATTAGTTGCTTGGAGTTTGTCTCTTTGTTTGGTCAACACTACAACTTGGTTCTCCAGCGATTGGATTTTTGATTGAAGTAGGGGAATGTCTATATAGTATCGTTCCAACCACAAATCACAATGGTCATAGGATGACTGTCCGGGCTTCGAAAGTGCAGGTGAGGGTTTGGTTACATTGCCGAGGGTTTCGTTAGGTAAATTGATCCCAGGGTAGCTAGGATTATTCCTTAGGCAAGGGGGAAGATTTGAAATGAAGTCATAAGGTGGCTCGGAGCACAGACCCTGTGAGTAAGGATACTCACTATCTAGGAAGCATTCTACGTCAGAGTCTGAATCCTCACTAAGGACTATGGGCTTCTGTTCAAAACTAGGTTTAGGCTTATTCCTAGCCATTCTCAAAATAAGCCGAGCATCCTTTTTACCCTTGGCATCAACAATAGGGTTTTCCTTGGCCTTTTTACTCACAGGCTTTTTAATAGCCTCAGCCTTCTCAATTATAACGTCTGGTAAGTCAACATCAGGATCGATCGAAGGTTTAGGAGAGGGCAATAGGACATGGAAGGGCACGGGTGGCTCGACTTTAGCTTCATTAACCACAGGCTTGTCAATCTGGACAGGGTATGTATCGTCAAAACCATTTCGAGCAATAAAAGCTCGCCAGCTATCACCATGGAGACTTAAGTTGATGCAGGAGCATCCGCACCTCGTCGTGCGCGCCTGCACGGGAAGATGGAAAAGACTTCAAAGGGAGACGTCAGGGTCACGGTCGTGACTATTTTGAGGAGCGCCGCTGATTGAATAAAAGAATCCATATTTAGGCGTACTTATGTATCAATTGGGACCTGGAGCAGATGAGCTCTCGTCCTTGTACAGCAGGAACACTTATTAGATTTTAATGCAGAAAGATTAGATTGGATACAGGTAGATAGAATCATTAAGTGTAGATTAGACAATTTAGCTTTTGAGAGGGAAAACCGAATATAGGCACCCTCCTTTTCTGTATTATCATTATTATGAGCAAGATATCTGAAATGAGAGTGAGCATTAGGAGGAAGAATAAAGAACGAGCAGAGAACTTGTGAAGAGTCCCCATGTACAGTTCATGAATTAATAGGAAGATTGATTCAGGTCATGGCTGTGATTATTCTCTGTGTCTTGTTAATATTATGTTGTTGCATGGTAGCTTTCTTTTATGCTTTCCTTCTATATTCTGCATATGTGATCTCATACCAAGTTAGAAATCTAAGAGAAAGATAAATGAGTTCACATTGTTTCTCT
>JASDQU010099984.1:132975-144020 GCA_032191745.1 Picea mariana | reverse complement strand
TTAAGAACTAGTAAATGCAATGAAAGGACTTGGTGAAAAAATTGAGGAAGCCTATTTAGTTCAAAAAATTTTGAGATCTCTCCTAGATAGGTTCAACCCAAAGGTCTCTTCTATAGAAGAACTTAATGATCTAAAAACTTTGGCTTTTGATCAACTTCTAGGAACATTTATTGCATATGAAATGAGGATAGTTAAAGATAAACCCAGCTCTAGAGAAGCATCATTTAAAGCAGATAAGAATGAGGATTCTGAGCCTCATGTAATTGAAGCAAAATTCATGAGAAGACTAAAGAAAGGATCAGGCAAGTACCAAGGCAAGTTTCCCTTCAAATTTTTTAACTGTGGAAAGATAGGTCACTTTGCATCTAAGTGTTCACACAAGAAGAATGACCAAAACTCTAAAGGTGAAGAGAAGTACAAATTCAAGAGATTTGGTAAAAAGAAAAGTTTATGTGTAAACAATGATGGCTCTTCAGGAGACATAGATAATGACTCTTCTTGTGAAGATAAGATTAATGACTTTATGCTAATGGCCAAAGAGGATTATGATAACAAAAGAACATGAAGTGATGTTGATGATGAATAAGTTGTGGTTGACTTGGAAGGAGAACTGATCAATGCTCTAGAAGAAATTGCTAGACTCAGACTTAAGAAGAAGAAGCAAAAACAATTGCTGATACAGTTCGAGAAAGACAGTAAAAAACCTAATGAAGACTTTGCCCTGCTAAAAGTGGAATTAGAAGAGGCAAATAAAATAGAGGACATTCTGAAAAAGCAGTTATCAGAAAAGAAGGCAAGATGTGAAGGCTTGGAAGAAGAGGTAGTAAAAATCAGAAAAGGAATGGAGAAGTTTAAAGCATTGTATCTCCAAAATCTTCCAAGCATTAAAGCCTCAACAAAACTAAATGACATTCTGAGCAAACAAAGATCTCCCTTGTTGAAGACTGGTTTAGGTTATGTAAGTGGTTCAAGCAACAAAAAAATAGAAAGCAAAGAGCCAGTAAAGATGATTAGGTTCCAAGTCAACATACAAACAAACAATGTGAGTACTCTATCACCAAAAGATAATAAAGAAAAGATGATCCCTGATAAAAAACAAAGATATCAGAATATGGAGTAAAAAATGCCAAGAAGAAGGCCAAACTTCAAGTACCAATTTTTTTCCATGGTTACTATTTTTACTGCTTTAATTTCGATCATAAGATTGCAAATTGTAAAATTAAGTTTAGCGGCATGCAACTGAGGATATCAAGAAATAAACAATCTTTGCAACATAGAACTAAACAACCAATGAGAAGACAAAGTTGCACCAATCGCTTTGACCTACTGAACAATGAGTTCAAATGCTATAACTGTCATAACTTCAGCCACAAAGCTACAAACTTCCATCTGAAGAATTACAAAGCAGATACAAAGATAAAACCCTTAGCTAGAAATGCAAGCACATGGAAAAATAAATATAGTGACAAATGTGGTCTAGTACTTTCAACTCAAAAACAAAAAGACCCCTGGTATATAGACAATGGATGTTCCAAGCACATGACTGGAGACACGGATAAGTTTATGTCTATAAGTAAAAGCAAAACATGAAATGTGACCTTTGGAAATGATGAACCAGGTAAAATCAAGGGTAAAGGGATGGTGAGTTTAAGTAATGGCAAAGGAAGAGCCCAGGATGTTCTTCTTGTAGATGGGCTAAAACATAATTTGCTTAGTGTAAGTCAAATGTGTGACGGAGGATGTGAAGTGGTGTTCACTTCCAAATATTGTAAGATAAAGTCTATAAACTTAGGACAAGTGGTGTCTAAAGGCATAAGGACAAAAAATAATGTATATGTGCTGAAATAATATAGAGAAGAGTGTCATCTAAGCAAACATGATGAGAGCTGGTTATGGCATAGGATACTTGGACATCTAAACTTGACCACTTAATCAAGATAAAAAATCTTGAGGAAGTAAAATATCTTCCAAGAATATCAAAGCCACAAGATTCTGTGTGTAAACCCTACCAAATAGGAAAGCTAACTAGGATACAGTTTAAATCCAAGAGATCTACTTCAACCGAGAAACCACTCCAACTCGTTCATATGGATTTATGTGGACCATCAAGACAGGAAGACACAAGGAAGGAAAAATACTTCATGTTGATCATTGATCATTACTCCAGACTCACTTGGGTTGCTTTTCTCAAAGTAAGATCAGACAGAGGAGGAGAATTTGTGTCAAGTGATTTTAAGGAATTTTGTGATAAACATGGGATCGAGAGAGAATACACAATCCCAGGAACTCCACAGAAAAATGGAGTAGTTGAGAGGAAAAATAGAACAATTCAACAAATGGCCAGGTCAATGATGAATGAGAAGAACATTGGTCAAACCTACTGGGTAGAAGCAATACACACATCAGTCCATATTCTTAACAAATCCCACCTCAGACCACACAGTGACAAGACACCTTATGAACTGTGGTATGGAAGACCTTCTTCAATAAAACACTTCAAAGTCTTTGGGAGTAAGTGCTACATAAATAATAATAATGAAAACCTTGGTAGGTATGATGACATGGCTGATGAAGGCATCTTCTTAGGATATGCTACAAACAATAAAGGATACATATGTTATAATAAGAGGCTGCAAAAATTAGTTGATTGCATTGATGTAAAGGTTGATGAAGGAGTCTCAGTAAGAGAGGTGAGCAATATTGAGTCTTCTACAAAAGACACAATTGAAGCTGAAGATGAACAAGTCCAAGAATAAAAAAAAGGAGACTCTGAGTTAGATGAAGACACAAACACTCAAACAGACTCAAATCAATAGACAACATCAAATCCTTCCTCTAGAATTACTCAAAAGAATCGTCCTGCAAATCAGATAATTGGTGAGAAAGACAAAGGTGTACAAACTAGGAGAAGGATAATCAAAGACACCGAGCAATCACATATAGCCTTCATATCCATGGTGGAACCCAATAAATTTAATGAAGCCAGTGAAGATGTGAATTGGTTAAAATCAATGAATGAGGAATTGGATCAGATTGAGAAGAACAATACTTGGTTGCTTGTTCCTAGACCTGCAGATAAGAATGTAATTGGCTCCAAATGGTTGTTTAAGAATAAAATGAATAAACAAGGAAAAATTGTTAAGAATAAAGCCAGATTGGTCTATAAGGGGTATGCACAAGTTGAAGGACAAGATTTTGATGAAAACTTTGCACCATTGGAGGTGCATTCTTTTTAGGTGACTCTATGGTTGCATAGATGAGTAAGAAGAAGGGATCTATTTATTTTTCAAATACAGAGGTAGAGTACATTGCTACTGCTACTTGTTGCACTCAATTATTATGGATGATACAAACTCTTACAAATTTGAAAGTAACTTATACTGATCCCATTCCAATTCACTGTGATAACACAAGTGCCACTAGTGTCTCCAAGAGTCCTGTTCTCCATTCAAAGGCTAAGCATATACCATTAAGATATCATTTTCTCAAAGAGCAGGTTACAAATAAAGTTCTTCAGCTAAATTACATTCCAACCATAGAACAAATTGTAGACATCTTTACTAAACCCCTAGCCAAGACACCATTTGAATATCTCCATCAGAAGCTGGGTGTCATCCCTTCTCTCACCTAAGAGAGTCCATCCTATCAGGGGGAGTATGTGTTGGTTGAATATCTGATACCTCCGAAAAATACTATAATAGCTCATGGGGAGCATGTTTTCTTTGACATTGTTGTCAAAGGGGGAGAAAAGGTCTAGTCTAAATGCTACAGTTGGAGGTCTAAGTAGAATAGTGCAACCTTTCAGAGTTGCCATCAATTCCAAAAGGGGAGATTGTTGGCATGTTTTACAAGAAGAGTGTGCTTGTCATTGATGGAAAGAACAACAGTGAACCAAATCTCGAGAGACCAGAAGATGAGAAAATGAAGAATGTCCCAGGCGGGCACCAGATGTATTTTGGGAGGAAACAGAAGAGCAAGCTCGAGAAGCTCAGGAGGAATAGTGTAGAGTTTCACATAGAGCACAAGTGTGCACTAGGGCCGAGGTTAATTCCATTTCCAAAGATCAGGAGAGATAGTGTTCTCAGAAATGAAGACGAGACCCAAATTCATCAGGCCTCGCAGAAGGATAAAATGTCGAGGCCTTTGACACTTAGAAATTATTCCAAGCTCGTGTGGTAAATCTTGACCGTCCATCGAGAGAGGACACGTGGCGAGAGATCAACATTTCGGTGACTCGCGAACTAGAAAAGTCAAAGGTGAGAGTTGTAGGAACTCATGATGTCCAAGTTCGAGAGTTGATCTGGACCGTTGGATCATGGGGAGTTGTGAGCCATTGATCTGACGCCCGCAAATATCTGGAAGGCAGGAGACAAATACTCGAGGAGCTGGGAGTCGCAACAATCCTAGCCATTCATCTGGGAAGGAAACGTGGTAGCTGATAAAGAATATTCACAGAATCATGAATTGGAAGAACTGTGTCAAGCAGTCCGCAGACATTGCGAAGTCCAAGTTCACGATATTGATCACAACCGTTGGATCGAGGAATGTTGAGGGCCATTGATCTGGAGAAAGTTTCAGAAAATCAGGATTCGGGAGAATTGAGGTGAGTAGTCCAACTTCGTGAAGTCCTGATAAGATCTGGACCGTTGGATCACAGAGGGTTGTGGGCCGTCGATCTAACACATAGCACTGAATTGGGAATTGAGAGTTGGAAGAGTCAGGGTTGGATCACGTTCAAACAACCGACACATGAGGTCACGATTTGATCACATCCGTCAGACCATTGAGGATCGTGGATTGTTGATTAGGCATGGTGAAGTTAGGCCTGTAGTCATAGCCAAGGTCACATCATAAAATTATTAAGGGAGGAGCTAGCATGTCACTGGGATCCACATCGGAGATTGCCGAGATCATGAAGAGCCCCTTTGATTAGTGAGCGGTCACAGCCAGTGGTCACGTGGAGAGAGATTAGAGGAAGGAGCTAGCGTTGCTAAGCTCCATTTCAGATATCACGAGTTGGGAGAATCAAGGCAACTCGCAGCTGAATATCCGATGTGCGAATTCACAAAGCACCTTTTGGATAGGCATCTGATCACAGCTCATGGTCACATGAAAGGAAGGGGCTTAGCTAGAAAAGAGAGCGCCCACTGTGTAGTTTCCTCATAAAGGGAAAAGGCACCAAAGGCATGAGCGCGCGAAAAAGTATCGAAGACTGTAACTTCCAGAGAAGCCAAAGAATCTCAGCATAATGACTACTGATGATGAACAGATTCAGTATAACCGCAGAGAATACGAATATTTGCCAAGATGATATGATAGAGGAATTGGAATGATAAATATACGCAGAACAAAGAAGATAATGTTGAGAGTTATTCATGCGGGTAAAAGCATGTTGTGTGCAGCAGCTGAAACGCACAAAAGATGCGTATAACATAGAATAGAAATGCATATCTGAGAGAGGAAGAAAAAACCAAGGTGTGCATGCAGAGACAGAGCAGAAGAATAGAAAGCTCAAGAATATGTGAGCAAGAAGACACTGATGCAGGCATAGAAGAGAAGTGTAACAAAACAATGATGAGACTGGTAAGCCATTGATAAACATTATATCACTGTAATAAATTTTAGTAAACGAAGATTTATATCTCAGGGTGTGTTGACGGGCGAAATTGACCGTCCATCAACTGGAAGAGTGGAACCGGTCTGGGGTTGTCTAATAACCCAAGCAGTTTGGGATGAACCACCCTGACGGGTTTAGTGGCTCCGTTAGCCGATCTAAGGTCCTAAGAACAAAAAGAAAAACTACTCTAAACTAACTAATCTAACTAAAACTAACTATTAAAACAAACTAAACTAATCTAACTAAAAAGAAATAAAACAAACTAATAAACTAAACTAACTATTCTATATACAATCTACTATCTAATACTATATTTTGTGAATAAAACCTGAAAAACTCATTTGCATTCTGCCCTAAGACAGAGAAATATATTTTTTGTTGATTTTATAATTTTATGAACAAGAGATAAAACAAAAACTAACTAAACTAGACAAATAATATACTAATTCTAACTACAAATCTAACTAACATATATCTAACTAAACTACTAATATTATACTAACAAATTAATCAAAAAAATAAATAACAAACTGACCTGGAGAAATGCTCCAGGTTTGCCTGTGTATGATGATTGTCTTAGCTGATCGGAGGGAGGAAACCCGCTCCAAATTATCCAGGCGCTCCTTGTAAACAGAAAGCTGCAGTGCTCTTTAATATAATTACAGGACAAACAAGACATAAAAATTACAACAATCATATGATATATAAATCTTCACAGTTAGATAAACATGTATGCAAAGACTTGTACAAAATAATTCAATTGATGAAGAAGAGAAATCTGTCATTCATTAACTGAACAAAGTAATTGTTGTATTTTTTAAGTATTGAAAAAAATAAGATATGGATAGCACATTAATTAAATCATATCATTCTGCAATAGACTATGATAGCTAAAGTAGTCTATAATCAACTACAAATGACATGCATAAACTTGAAACAAAAGATTGATATATTGAAAAGCGAAAGCTGTAGCAAAAAATCAACTCCTGTCTCAATTTGTATTAGAAATCCATAGCCTGGTTCTCCCACAAGTGAGGATGCCCCTTATTACAAAAAATAATAAGTATTTAAAGACCTTCCACAGGGTAAAACATCCCTGTGGAAGTTATCAAAACCGTTTACATAAAATCTGGGAAGATGTCCCAAGTCTGACTAAACTAGGAACCTAAAACAAAACTAAATCACACAAATATCTCCTAGACTGTCCAGTATGTCCAATGCAATTCGGATGTACCTGAAAGGTGTTCAAAATGGACCAGTTAGAAGGGTATTTTATTAATAAAATGATAAAAAATCTAATTCTATAGACTAGCTACAGAATCTTGCGATTATGTAGCTGGTCTAAATAAGACACAGAATCAGCATTAAAATCAACTCAAATCTTTTAAAGAATTAAATTCAACTAACATCCAATAGCTATTTGAAAACGAATCATTCAAATTGAAATTGTTATACCATTTTGAACTTAAACAAGACCAAGATCAATCAAATGACTACAGAGATATGTGTACTCTGTTTCGTTTGTTACCACAAAGTCGGGTGAATAAAATCATATTGAACAACAATGAAATCGTTTCATATCAAATTGAAATCGATACAATTAAAACAAAACATAGGCAATTGTTATGATGCCTCCTCAACAGGAAACATGATCGAATCCAAACAAGATCATTTTCAAATCGACATAACTGTATAACAAATGATCCATGCCATGAGCGAATTAAATCAAAACTGACGCGTAAATGTTCACAAACTAAATCATAATGATATCAATCAACAGGATCTGTAGGATTAGTTCAATCGTTTTTTATTGCTATTTGGGGCAAACAAACTCGATTGATAATGAACGAAACCGTTCATTTCAAAATGAATTATAACCGGATTTGACAGAGATAACGAATGTCGATCAATTCGTTTTGCAAATCCAACAGAGCAACATCTATAATACGAATCCAACTCATAAAACAATCTTTCCAACTCAAGATATGTGATACTCCAATCAAAATAAGAGCGAATCGAACAGTTGGGGTTTAACATAGTTATTATGAATCAAAACCGCTCCATGATTTGGGCGTGGATATCATTTGCATAGGCTTAAATGAGAGTATCGTTTTCATAAAAAGCAGAGTTGTTCTTTCCAAATCGAAATCGAACAGAGTTGTATTCCTGTTTTAGAAGATTACATGACACATCATATTAAAAGATCGTAACAACCAAACTCACGAAATCGTTTCGAAAATCAAATCATCAAAACTCAATTAGGGTCGATGTGATCCGACTACAACGAAATCATACCAAATCAAAATATGATCATGCTCTAAATTTAGCATGAAAACCTCCTGTTCAAGTTGGATACAAACAAATTCAATTGAAAGCAAACCATCGATTTTCTTAACTTAACAGACAAACGAATCAAATCCGATGAAAATCTATCAGTGGCTAAACTGGGTATGAGCAAATCGTGTATCCAAATCGAAACTTGATTTATTTTTAGCAAAGCGAAAACAATGTACAGGATGAACAACATTATGACAGAGCCATTTCGAATGATAGGCAGAGCTATTTGAAAACGAAATTCAAATCATTATATTAATCCTAGTCATTCACAAAACTAAAATGATATCAAAATTCATACTTGTATGACGAGCAAACAGCTTGATCATGGAAATTTGGAGTTGACAACGACTATGGCCGATTCAACATTCTTAAAAATGATGGAACCAGTGGTTCTCTGCTTCCTATCAGTTGCTTGAATTTTGTCTCTTTGGTTGGTCAATACTGCAACTTGGTTTTCCAATGATTGGATTTTCGATTGAAGTAGGGGAACATCTATATAGTATCGTTCCAACCACAAATCACATTGGTCATAGGACGACTGTCCGGGCTTCAAAAGTGCAGGTGAGGGTTTGGTTACATTGTCGAGAGTTTCATTAGGTAGTTTGATCCCAGGGTAACTAGGATTATTCTTTATGCAAGGGGGAATATTGGAAACGAAGTCATAAGGTGGCTCAGAGCACAGACCTTGTGAGTAAGGGTACTCACTAGCTAGGAAGCGTTCTATGTCAGAGTCCGAATCCTCACTAAGGACTATGGGCTTCTGCTCAACATTAGGTTTAGGCTTATTCCTAGCCATTCTTGAGATAAGCCGAGCATTCTTTTTACCTTTTCCATCAACAATAGGGTTACCCCCTAACCTTTTTTCTCATAGGCTTTTTTATAGCCTCGGCCTTGTCTGTTAAGACGTCGAGTAAGTCAATATTAGGGTCGATCGAGAGTTTAGGAGAAGGAAGTAGAACATGGAAGGGCACGGGTGGCTCGACCTTGGTTTCACTGACCATAGGCTTGTCAACTTGGACGGGCTCGGCATCAGAAAAACCATTTCGATAGATAAAAGATTTCCAGCTATCACCGTGGTGATTCAAGTGATGAACAACAATGAGTCTGATTAGGCCATGGTGGAACAGGATACTATGGGCCTTCTCCCTTTTAAACCTTTTTGACATTTTATATAGGCTACGCTGGAGGTAAAAGGGCATATTCAATGGGTATCCCATAAAATTCATTAACAAACGAAGGTGTTAGAGAAAAATGAGTCCATATCGACCCTCACAGGTCACGAATTGTTTTACCACCATCAAAATATCATGCCATCGTGGTTTAAGCATGGATATGGGCATACCTCTGTCACAGGATGTGACCTTTCGCGAGACGAACAGTAGCGGCCATAGCACCTCCTCGACCTTAGTGTTTTTAAACCAACGTTGGCCCGAGGATGGTAACCCTATAGCAGAACTAATAAACTCCTCATTGATTTCCAATTGAATGTCACCGACCTTGGCTCTACAACCATCAAAATTCAGGGCGAACTGCTGTGCAAGAAATAAATTAAAACCCTCGAAACATTGTACAAAGGTGAGCCAACTGTTATCCTCTAAGTCTTTCCGAGCATTGTCGAATAGTAGCAAGGCTTGGCTACCGTTCGGCTCAATTCGCACCACTGGTGCCATGGAGCTGAGCACACGGTAAGTCCATGGTTTGGATCATAGCACACACAGGAACAACGTGCACAAAGGGTTACCCGAGCTAGCAGAGGTAAAACAGGGATAAGGGATAGGCATAAATGACATCGTGCGTAGGTGGTGGAGCTATTTGCTGGCCATGCATAATAGTTATTGCCAATGGTACAACTGTCGACGCTTATAGCTGTTCAACCCAATATTGTATGGTTTAACAATCATGTCATTTGCTCGACCAATGAAACCAATGGTAAGTGTATTAATCATTTGCACAAGCAATGGTTATACCATAGTTTTAAAACCAATCATACAAATTGAAATCAATACCAAGTGTTTAACCAATGTGACATGCGTTGTATCAATTCATATCAAGAGTTTAAGCGAGGTACCAATGCGTTTTGAACTAGGTGTCATATCAAATGAAATATATCAAGGGTTTAACCATAACACCTATATATCTTATGAAACCAATGTGCAAATTAATTTGATCAAATAACATGTAAATCCAACTGCCAATGCATCACAATTTAATGAAACGAACATACATAATCAGTTAAAGAATGCCCAATGAATGCAGATCAAAAGGTCTTGCCAACTGTATAATGATAAGTAAAATATAAGCTCAATAGGCATATCGACAAGAAGGATAACAATAGTTCAATAATGATTTTAATGTGATTTTGAAAGACCAAGTTTTCACGCTTACAACCGTGAAAACAAAAATGAAGGTAAATGTGCAAATGTTGCAAAAATAAAAGTGTCATTTATTTGAAAATTGCGACAAAAAATTGATGTTTGCAAAACATTGGTGTAGGCAGCTTATAAGACAATGGAAAAATGTGAATTGGCTGCCAACAGGGTGGTGCTATGGAGGACTATTGTCCTCAGAGTTTCAAGTGGGTTCTTGAACACAGGGAGTCGTAGCTTCCATCTGGTTGCAACCAGAAAAACCAGGGAGGTAGGGTGGTGCAAGGGAGAACTATTGTTCTCTGTTATATAGGTTGGTACCTATGTGACTGGAATTTGGTGCTACCATCTAGTTGGTGCTTCCATCCAATTGGTGCTAGAACGCTCAGGGAGTTAGTGCTTCCTTCTAGTGGGTGCTAGAGAAACCAGAGAGTTGGTGCTCTCAGCAAGTTGTTGCTTGTAAAACAAAGGTGGTAGCCTCAAAAGGAGTTGGAGCTCATAAGAATGATAATGTACAGAAAATAAAGACTACTTATCATATCAAGAAGAAGAGGTTTTTCCCTTTATGGGTTTCCTTAGGAAATATCTGTCTCTATATATTTCATGTGTGTGATTGATGTTGAATATTCTATTGCTTACTTCCCCGCATTATTTTGATCATCATTGAGTGTTCTGTAAAGAGTTTAAAATGGGCATAATTGTTTAAGCACAGTAACAACTAATTC
>JASDQU010099984.1:94019-114977 GCA_032191745.1 Picea mariana | reverse complement strand
GGGTCTCAGGGAGGGGGACGATTGACGACCGAGGCGCGATGTCACGAGAAGCGAGACCGCGGGATCGGCATTTCGGGATTTCTGAGTCCGGGTGTGGGAGGACACATCCCCCGAGTTGCGAGAAGCGAGAGAAGAGTCAACGTTGACTTTCCTCGGTCTCGGGAACTCGGGAAAAAAGGCATTCGACGTTGGGACTCGAGAGAGGCGAGACTCCGATTCTTTCCCCAGGCAAGTTATAAAGGGGGAAGCGTGTGTGAGAGAGACTGTGGGTTGCGAAACCCCGAAAGGGGGAGCAAGAGTGTCAACTCTTCGGGCCGTGGATTTGTGAAGGTCCTGGTGGGGCGACCGTGCTCGCGAGGGGCAGGGTGACGTCATAAGTGATAAACAATGATAAGTTTAATTAGTCCATGGTGGAACAGGCTACTATCGGCCTTCTCCCTTTTAAACCTTTTTGACATTTTGTACAGTCTACGCTAGAAATAGAAAGGCATATTCAATGGAGACCCTATGAAATTCATTAACAAACGCAGGTGGTAGAGAAAAACGAGTCCATATCGACCCTCACAGGTCACGAATTGTTTGACCACCATCAAAATATCATGCCATCATGGTTTAAGCGCATAGATGGGCATACCTCTGTCACAAGATGTGACCTTTCGTGATACGAACAGTAGCGGCCATGGCACATCCTCGACCTTAGAATTTTTAAACCAATGCTGGCCCGAGGATGGTAACCCTGTAGTAGAACTAATAAACTCCTCATTGATTTCTAACTGAATGTCACCCACCTTGGCTCTACAACCATCAAAAGTTAGGGCGAACTGTTGTGCAACAAATAAATTAAAACCCTCAAATCGTTGTATAAAGGTGAGCCAACTATTATCCTCCAGGTCTTTTCGGGCATTGTCGAACAGCAGTAAGGCTTGGCTACCGTTCGGCTCGATTCGCACCACCGATGCCATGGAGCCGAGCACACGGTGAACGATCCAGGGTTTGGGTCATAGCATACACAGGAGCAGAGTGCATGACGGGTTACCCGAGCTAACAGAGGTGAAACGGGGATAAGGGATAGGCATAAATGACATCGTGCGAAGGTGGTGGAGCTTATTTCTGCCATGCATAATAGTTATTACCAATGTACAACCACCAGTGTTTATAGCTTTTCAACCCACTATAGTATAGTTCAACAATTATGTCACTTGCTCGACCAATGAAACCAATGGTAATTGTATTAATCAACGCGCGCAACAATGGTTATACCATAGTTTTAAAACCAATCAAGTGTTTAACCAATGTGACATGCGTTTTATCAATTCATATCAAGAGTTTAAGCAAAGTACCAATGCATTTGAACTAGGTGTCATGTCAAATGAAATATATCAAGGGTCTAACCATCATACTTATATATCTTATGAAACCAATGTGCAAAGTAAATCAAATCAAATCAAATAACATGTAAATCCAACTGCCAATGTATCACAATTTAATGAAACAAAAATACATAATCAGTCAAAGAATGCCCAACGAGTGCAGATCAAAAGGTCTTGCCAAGTGTATAATTATAAGTGAAATGTAAGCTCAATAGGCATATCGACAAAAAGGATAACGACAGTTCAATAATGATTTTAATGCGACTTCGAAAGACAAGTTTTCACGATTACAGTCATGAAAACAAAACGAAGGTAAATGTGCAAATGTCACAAAAATAAAAGTGTCGTTTATTTGAAAACTGCGACGAAAAAATGATGTTTGCAAAACATTGGTGTAGGCAGCTTATAAGACAATGGAAAAATGTGAATTGGCTTCCAACAAGTTGCAGCACTTAGGAAAACACAAACCAATACACCCGAGCCAATAATCATTTCGTAACCAGAGCAGAGTCACAAATGGCCAAAAAAAAGACATACATGTGTTCAAATTCCTTAAAAAAAGAGTTGGTCGAGCGGTTCCTTCCTTCTAAGAAATCAGAGCATAACCACACCAACAAGACCAAACAATAGCTCGACTATGGTGGTGGATAATGGTAGGAGTAAAGGTGACGTGCAGTAAATGCACATCGCCTCCACCCACAATTCATTAATTCAATAGTACATGCCAACGGTCCCTCCATTAACACCATCAATCAACCCATGCATCGAGACCATCACCACATTTAGAACCAATAGACCATACCAGCGTTCTAACTTATGCCATAGCATAATCCAAGTTCCATATAAAAATTCACATAACCATTAGCACTATGACCTTGCCAAATGTGCCACCAACATTCCATAACATATGTGCATTAAACATATAACTCAATTAAATCATATAATCATCACTTGTTAGCTAGGATCCAACCATAATCGTTAAGACTTTTATGCATGTAGTATAGTATATGGGGTGGTTAAAATCCCATCCCTTTGCATTGTTTCTTATTCCTTCCTAATTGTTTGCATGTGGTATTTTCCGAATTAGGTCCCTTTTCTTTACATTTGTTATAGAATTTTGCCTCTCTCAAATTTGTCCTTCGTGTAATTTTACTAACATGTTTATTGTGCAGGTGTGATAAGAACAAACAACAATGGCATTAATGAATAGCATAGGTCGTAGTAACATAAGGAATCAACACTTCATAATCTCAAATCATAACTGATAACAATAAGATCTTCCTCAACCATATAAGTCGTGTCGCACATCATCATAACATAAAAAAAATGAATAGATCTGATCTCCAATGGTTCGAGGGGGTCCCACCTACTAGTATTATTTAGTTTTTATAATAATAGGCTTTAGCAACACTTTGCGGGTGGAACTTCGTTGAAAATTTTAATCGTCAACACCCTCAATTAGTGATGAGGTTTGGACCTTCTAGAATCTTCTTGAAAGTCAACACATGGCTATCCCCACACGTTTTGAGTAATGGGGGCTAATGTGGCATCCATTTGTACCATAGTGGTAAACATGGTAGGTCAACTTGCAAGAGGCATAAATTTCGCATACGAACTCTAATTGAGGATATTATTGCACCGTTGAAAATTTCTTGGTGTGTAGAATATGGAATATTCCTCGAAAGTAAGTTTGGACAAAAAAATCAATTTGATGCCTCAAAATGGATCCGAAATATTTCAAATGGTTTTTTGGGCCCAATTTCTCAAATTTGGACCTGACACTAAAATGGCTCTGCAAGTTGATTCCTCCATTCTTTTCCACCCAAAAAGTACCAAGATAGATGAAAAAATATATAATGATCTAATATGGATCATTAATGATCATTTTTTTGAGCTCTCCATAATCTAGACACATATATAATGAGCCTTCCTTTTTGTAAACCATCACTACTTGATCTATAAAATGTCATGGATATTCCACTAGAACAGCTTGTCACAATAGATATTACAATATTGTGAAATCTTAGATTATGCAATTTATTTCCTTAGATCCTATATTAATTATTACTAGCTTATTTCACATTTATGGAAATAATTGAATAAAAAAATGAAAGAATAGACAAATATACACACCATCCACATAATTGAACACAATATGTATCCTAGGAAACCCAATATGGGAGAAAACATAGCTAGAAGGTGAGGCCTATACTCTTCTCTCTTTTCTTCAGTTATGAAAATGAAAATACAAAGAAAGGGGCACTCACTATGGAGTTGCTTATGACTATGTGTCTTGAATGGCTGCTACAAGATCTTCTTCCTACCTTTTTCATGCTCTCAAATCCCACTCCTAGATGCTCTACTCAACTATGGAGCAATTACAATACTAAAGAATGGAACCCCTTTCTCCTCCTAATGGATCAATATTTAACATAGGCCGATAGCCATCTAGGGTTAGGGTTTTTACATCCTCAACCCTTAATTAGTGATAAGGTTTTGGAAATTATAGAATATTATTGAAATTTCACACATGGCTATCGCCACAAGTGTGAGTAATGGGGGCTGATGTGGAATGCACTCATACCATGGTGGTGAATAAGGTATTTCAACTTGCATGAGGCATAACCTCCACATATGAGTTGTCATTAAGGCATTTTCTACACTGTTGGAAAGATATCAATGTGTAGAATACCATCAAGGGGATACAGTTATGCTCAAGAAGTTTTTACCCTAAAAAATGTTGTTTGATGCCTCAAAATGGATCTAGAAGGTTTTGGATCCCAAATATCCAAACTGGGACTTGCCACTAAAATGGGCCCTATTGGCCAATTCCTCCCATTTTTCCACCCAGAAAGTACTAATATAGATGACAAATTATTTAATAATCCATTTTATATCACTACTAGTGAAGAGAAAGTGCTTTGGCTAGGTTCAATTATGCCAACCTCCAACATTTCTTGAAACATACACTCATTCTCACTCTTTTGTCCATGTGGGTACCTGTAAGGTCTAATTTTAGGTGGTTCACTTCCTGGTTGTAAATGAATAGCATGGCCATTATCTATAACAAGTGGAAGACCCTTAGGCATCTTTTCAAATACTTGTAATGATTGTTGAAAATGTTTTGGAGATCCATGGGAGTAGAGGGTATAGATGCTTGAACATATAATGATCACAATTGTGCAATTACACCATGGTGTCCCTTTTTTAGCAATTTTATCATGCTATTAGATATTAACATTTTCGAGGGTTTCCCTTGGACACCTTTAAGTTTAATTTCCTTGCCTTCCAAGAAAAATCTCATGAAAAGTTCCTGGAAATTAATAACCATTATTCCCAATGATTGTAACCATTGGGCCCCTAATACAACATCAACACTGCACATTTGGATTGAAATCATGGGATTATCCAATAAATACTACCCCATAGTGAGATTAATATTATGTAACATTCGCCCAAAGGGGTTGGATCCAATGGTGGAAAGCAAGGATTTTTTCACCGTTGGGCAAGGTTCAATACTCGTGAGGGATTTACCTGGAGCCATGGGGACACCTAGAGGTAGTGGTTGAACATGTGGATGCACCCAGAGATACCATATTAAATGGTATCGTGACCCGTGCACACATAAGTGGATCAAAGCCCACCCCCATGTCCTTCAAATTTTTAAGCCTGCACGGGTGTAGACGGATTGGCAAGTGTCGTGTAAATGGAAGGAAATTTTTAAAATGAAGTCTCATGTTCTATTCTCACCCGGATTTACTCGTGTGCCATTCTTGCGGGCTGGGTGGTTGCACCTGGGGTTATAGTGGTAGTCGACGGGGATCGACCCCATGTCACGCGAGTACGAGAACCGCGAGTTGTCGATTCCCCTAGTAAAATATATATATATATATATATATTATGTAACATTCCTAAACAATTTATGGTACCTCCATTTGCAACAGTTACTTGAAACTCTAGTGTTGGATCTATAAAATAGTTGAGAAGTTTGGTAAATTTGCAATTAATGAACTTATGGCTACTACTAGAATCAATCAACATTGTTACCTTATTGTTTTTTATATATCCTTCTATCTTGAGAGTTTGAGGAGTGTTAATGTCGGCCAATGAATGAAAAGATATGGTTGGAGTAGTCTCTTCTAGTTCTAGATCTTGCAATGGTTCTAGTTCTTGATCTTCTTCCTCTTTACAATATATGTATAATAATTTCCTCTCATCGCATGTATGCCTTTTACTATACTTTCTATCACAATTGAAACATAGTCCTTTTCTCTTCTTTCATCCATTTGTTGAGGTGTCAACCTTGTAGGTTGAGTGAGGTTAGGAGAGGGAACATGGTGCTCTCTATAGTTGTTAGTGTCTACCCTTCTAGTAGCCATATTTTTAATTTCAACTTTCATTGCCACATTGACAACATGATATAGGGATTTAAGTTCCAAGAGATGCACCACATGTTGAATTCTCTCCTTTAAAGTGACCCTAGATAGATCTACCAAATTATCATGTGGAATGTTCTGTACTCTGAGACTAAAATTTTGAAATTGCTAAATATTCTTTGTAATTTGACCTCTTTGATGGATATTTATCAATTGACCACAGAATGTGTTTATCTTAATATCCAAATAATGTGTTATCAATTCATCCATAAAAATGGAACATGAGACAATAGAATTCCTTTTTCATTCACAAATACATTGGTACCAAATGAATTGGTCAAGTTCTAAATACAAGGATGCAAGAGTTACCTTTTGTAAAGTTGGCACTTGGTGTAGATAAAAGAATTTCTACATCTACAATAGTCATGTTATATGATCTTTACCATTGAACTTCCTCATATCTATCTTGGGAATTAATTAGTTCCTAGGTCCCAACAAGAATCCCCAATGGTGCATATCTTGGAGTGATGAATGATCATGATTCTAGGATTCAATATTCATTCTCTTCAAATATGTTGAAATCTTCCTCATATGTGATTGAGGTTTAACACTATTGTTCTCCTTATTTTCATTATTTAATTATATCACAATAACTCTTTTAGGGAACCTTTGTAAAAGCATGGTTTCCATGGAATTTTGTAATCATTCCATCTTTTGATCCATAAAATTTTCCATTTTATATTCCATTTCACTTTTAAGTATTTCTTGAGAGCATGAGAAATACACCATTTTCAAAATACTATCACTCATGTCATGAACTTTGTTCTTCAATTGGGATACCTTTTTCTCTAAGTATTCACTTTCTTTAGGCATCATGCCTAAGTTCTCTAGAGGTTTAATAAGAGTAGAAATTACTGCAGAACCCTTTTCTGTGTGGGAAAACAATAATAATCCTCTTTTTTCTCGTTATCGCAACATTTTAATCACCAAAAATATATCTTATAACCAAAAGTTATGTTAATTTCAAGTCAATATACCTTGAAAAACTCTAGTTTGTAGATTTTCTTGTTGGCCAATATTTCTCCTAGAGTGTATTTGCAATTTCGGCCCCTCTAAGTCTAAAATTTTGATCTATAGTATCCTAATATGTCTTCTCTTCTATGTCATAGGTTTGACCAAATCAAATGTTCCAAGAGAAATTTATGTTGACTTTACCAAAACTTATTGGTTTGGTCCCTTTCAAGAGAGAAAACGTATATGTCCCACCATGTGTCCATTTTTTTAGATATACTTATGAAATTTGGACCTGGATTTATATGGTCTATCTTATTTCCAATGGAACTAGTGGCACTCAATTTGGAATTTTATATCTTTATATATGGCAGTTTTACCGAGAACACCTATTTGAGACTAGTTTTAGGACTAGTCCAAAACCCTAATTTCCATAGCTTGTATTTCAAAAACTATGGAGAACCAGACCTTGAAATGTTTACCACAAGTATCTCCAATATATCCCAAAATATTTTATATTTGAAAAATCCCTAAGAAGGATTTATAGTAAGAATTCCAATACGACTCATTTGAGACTAATTTCGGGATTATTCACAAACCCTAATTTCCAGAGGCTATATATCCTAAAGTATATATATATAAAAAGAACCTAAAATTTTGACCATAGGTACTTTTATATGTCTCCTAAAGGTACCAAAAATATTGTGTTCTAAAATAATCTTAAAAAAATGTTATAGTGAAAATACCAAGATGGCTCATTTGAAGGAGCCAAACCCAAGGATCATATGCTCTAAAACCAAATGTTATGCACCAAACACCAAAATAGAATAAACAAAAGAAAGAGAAGTAACTCCATGCCTTGAGAGTGAGAAAGAAGAATGTTTGTGAAGTGTCTTCAAGGTAGAAACCTCCTTTACAATAGAACAAATGTACAAGATGAGATGATTTCTAAAACTAGGTCTCTTTGGTATATATATATAGAAAGCAATGGGTATAATTACTATTAAAGGGTCTAAAAGAAAACACTAATATAACAATAGAAATATAATAACTCAATATCTAGGATTTTATCTATGGATTAACATAACTCCCCACTAATTAGGAACCCATGTAATGAGTGTGATTCATGATATATGCACCAACCATTTATGTATTCAACCTCCATGTTTTATTATTGAGTTGTGTTTATTTTCATGTTTTGAAAATGTTTGATTCTAGAGTTCCTTAAACCTTCAAAATTATTCATTAAGGGTAGCTCAGTGAGCCAATCTAGGCAATTTGGAATATATCCTATTTTTATTATTTGATAATATTTTGTTGTTGGATTTTACTATAATGATATCTTCTTTTTTGGTCGACTCAAATGGATATTCCCCATTATTCTATTACAAACTGTGGTGTTTATTTGTGTGCTAAACTTTGTAATATAAATGTGGAAATGTATTTATTGTATGCTTCAAAGTTTTATGCTATATGTAGTCTTGATTTTTGCTAGATTACATAATTTATCCATTAATTTTTGTGATATACTTGGAAGGTGTTGTTGTTTCATAAATTCATATTTTTTTCAGTCCATTTTTGTTGAATCAAAAACTTATTTTATGGTTTTTTTTTCAACGTGTAACAATAGTATAATGCCAACAGTTATTTCTTTAAAGTGTTTTTGTAATAAATTATTATAGTTGAAAGGAGTCAGAATATTAAGAAGTTATGATGAAGGAAATGGATGTGGAAGAGGGTGGGGGATGAAAAAAGGAAGAAGAAGGGTTCAAGATATCTACTTCTCACCCAAAGTATGAAGGATGGGTAAGAGGAAATGGAAGGAGTGATTGATGGAGATAATGGATGGGGTAGAAGGAAAGGAAGAAAGAAGGCTCACGAGCTCCACTTCTCGCCCCAATGAGGGTTGGGGTAGAGGGAGGGGGTGAGGGAAGGAAATAAAGGGAGACCAAGATCTCTTCTACCTAGCCAAAGTAGGAAGGATGGGGTGGAATAGTGTAATGCTAATAGCTATGGTTCTGTTCAATAATTAAACATAGTGTAATACCAATAGATATGTTTTTTTCAAATATTAAAAATATTGCAATGCCAATAAATTTGATTTTGTAAAATAATTAGAAATAGTTTAATTCCACTAAATATTTTTTTAAAGTGTTAAAGGGGTCAAAATATGAAAAGATGAATGTAAATCTAAGCAGATGGATTGGGTAGAAGGCACGTGATGAAAAAAACAAGGAAAGGGAGTCAGGAGGTCCACTTTCCACCCAAGGGTGAAGGAGATGGATGGGGTTAGAGGGAATGGGATGAAAAAGGGGAAGAATATGGGATCAAGAGACCCACTTACTACCAAAATATGAAGGATAGAGAATAGGATATTGAAGGGGTGATATGTAGAGGAGATGGATGGGAAAATGGTAGGGGATGACAATAGGGAATAAATGAGGGTCATTATCTCTGATTACTACCCTAAATATAAAGGATGGAGTGGAGGATATGGATGGGGAAAAGGGTATGGCATGAAGGAAAGAAAGAGAGGGGCATCAAGAGCTCTACTACCCACCCAAGGATGAAGGATGGGAATAATAGTGTAATTCCAATAGGTATGATTTTGAGAAATAATTAAAAATAATGTAATGCTAATAGTATTTTTTTTAATTGTTAATGTAATAAAGGATGTTGGTGGAAAAGAGGAAAAGGAGATAGATGGGGAAGCATTCATGTAATTTTGGATGCTAGTGGAAACATGCCAGAATATGATTGGATGAAGTTAGGGTAGAGTATATGGAGGGGAAAAAGGTGGGGGGTGAAAAAAGAGAATAAATGGGGTCACAATATCTACTTCCTAGTCAATGTATGAAGCATGGGATAGAATAGATGGAAGGGGTGATGGATGAAAGTGATAGATGGGATAGAGGGAATGGGATGAAGGCATAGAAGAAATTGGGATAAAGATTATGATTTCCTCCCCAAGGACAAAGGATCAGGTAGAGGATGTCGATGAGGAAAATGGTATCATTCCCAAACGATGAAACATGGGGAAAAAATATTGAAGGAGTGGAGGGCAAGGGATGTGTAAAGGAAAACGACAAATTTAAAATCCTATGAATAAAAAAGTTAAAATATCCTTAATTGGATACCAAATTCCAAATGATAAATGAGTGTAAAATAGTGTAGTGTGTATCCTCTTTCAATAAATCCCATCAATAAATTTATAGACAAGTCCTAAGCAATCCATAATGCTAGAATGCACTCACTTTTCTTGTTTGTGCATAAAAAATGAGAAAATAAACACGCGTTTGTTTCTATTTTTCTATGGACAAAATTCAAATGGATTTTAAAAGTTTTTTGTGTTATGTAACACAAGTATATTTGTTACAATCACAAGTGGCGTGGAAGAACATTAAAATGTGCATGATTTACTAATCTTGGAAAGAACAAAATGTGCATATGGTATTAAGCTTATTCATATTCTGCTTACATTATTTGAGAAGTGCACACATATTGTTATAAAGTGAGTTGGATGGAAGTGAGTTTTCTCTTTGAAAATGCCTAACTATGTGTACCCAACCATCCTTATAGTGAATCTATATAAGACATATTTTGTTATAGGAGAAAAATAGTTTTAATCTCTAATCTACATTTTTGGTTGATCTTGTTTGAGTAGTTAAATCTCTCAAGAAGGGGGTTATAGTTGCATACTATTTTCATATTGTTGTTTAAAACTACTCCATAATATATGGAATTTATGTCATGTTAATTTGTTTCTATCAAAAGTACTTGATACATTCAACATTAAGTTACGTGGGGATGTAGTGTTATAGCATGTTTGGAGATCCAAACTACTAAAAACCCTGAGAATTATAGCATCACATTGTGAATTTGAATCTAATATTTCTATAGTATTTGATTTTAATATTTCAAAGTGATGCATAATATAAAACTTCTTAATTGTTTCATGATGGTGAGTTTTTTTTCAAGTGTGGCATAGCATAAAATTTAATAGTAGTAACATGATGGAAATTCTTTTGAAACAAAACTAATAGTTTGTATAGAGTCCAAGGATGAACATGTTCTGCTAGTAATATGAAAATCAAAGATCCTTTGATAGTACATAAAGGACTTGTTGACTGCCTCTCCAACTAGGGGGTCAAATACATGTGCCATGAAGACATGCATCATCAGATTCTCATTTGACGAAGACTATTTGGTTCTACAGGGCATTTTTGGCCCCAACACTTCTTTTTGTAAATGGAATTTCCGCACCCCCGCGTGGGTCAATAATGTAATAGGTCTACATGAGTCATATTTAGGTCAGTTAGTTTGGGATCAGTTCATTGGAAGAGGTCCTTTCACCGAGGGTTTTTTATCCTCAGGTTATCAATTGGGCTTTTCAGTCTTATTGATTTCCCTTGAGTTTTTCTTTCACACTTGCAATAATTCCTCCAAAGTGGTGAACGACATTCTAATGGGCTTATCTTATGGTAACTATTGTTTAGGGATGATGTAAATGACCATGAAAGACATATTAGAAAGTTTCGCGAAATTCCCTTGAGTCTAGATTAGTTTTTTTTTAATTAGTTAATTTTTAATTAAATTTCCCTAAGTTTGGAGGTTTAATTATTTAATTAATTAATAATTTTTGAGAAAAAAATGTAAAAACTAGGTCCTTGGATTTTTGATAGGGGTCTTTGGGCTCAAAATAAATGGAATGAGACCCCCTACACCCTTGGACCAAGTTTCAGCTCAATCGAACAAATTTTTCTATGGATTTGTCCACCCGGAGTGTCAGTCAGTCAAAAACAACAATTTTAATTGCTAAGTCCAAACATGGCAAAAATGTAAAAATTGTAATAATGAGTTAAAAGGATGTTGTAAAGGTGTATAAATTTTGAGAGACGTTACCTAGCCATTTCCTAAACCACCCAACTTGTCCTAACCTTCTCCTAACCCCTCACCCACCTCACTCACTCAACCTTCACGCCCTCCTAAAGAAGTTATGGCCCCCTTGTGAGTGAGACGTTGTAAATTGGGTTCTCCTTGGGTGGTAGACCCTTCCCTTGTTAGGTGTGCTCTCTCGCACCGCCCATGTCACACCCTAACTCACCTCCACTCCCCTCCTAGCATTTATTTCCTCCCTTTCTTTCCCTCTTCCCCAAGTGGTGCGCCCTCCTAGAGACGTTACGCCCCCCCTCATTTGGGAAAATTCTAGAAAATTGTTTTAATTATTTGGGGCCTCTCCTCTCACTTGGAATGCATCCCCTATCCTCCCACTATCCTTTTGTGTGATTCCAACACCCTACCACTCATCCAAACCCTAGATCCATCTCTCAAGCCCTAGATGGTGCACCCTACCCTTGGGATTCTAGCTTGTGCTTGGTGGTGGAAACTTGGCATTGATAAAAGAGGGATGAGTTTGCCTCTCCAAGTATAAATAGATCCCTCTCCTCACTTTCTCATTACCATATCTTGAGCTATTGTTATGCTACTTGATTTTCACCAATCTCTCTCTCTTTCTTGTTCCAACTTTCATCCATTCTTTGTCTCTTAGGGTTTTGGAGAAAGTATTTCTCCAAGATCCATTTCTTGAGTAATAAAGGAGAAACTTTGGAGGATTATTGGAAGAGAAACAATTATTTTTGTTCTTGCTACATATGAGGTAATATTGTGAAAGTTTGGTATGATGCTTGCATAGGTAGATCTTGGGTAAAGTATTTTACTTGGGTAGATCTAACAACGAGTAATCTTGTAGATCTATATGTGTGGGTGTGTTAGATAGGGTGCAAGTATTTCATCTTATTAGCATATTCATCCATATTATCTTGTCAAGTTTTTGTAGGTTTGGCTTCAAGGGTTTTATTGGGAATGCCTCAAGGAAGAGTCCTCCTTTAAAGCACATGTAAAATCCCTCTTTCTCATTCTTTTCTCATTCTCTTATTGTTGTTCATTCCATATATATTTAAGCTAGCCTAACATAGTAGATTGGTCATCTAAATCTAAATTTTTCATCAAAAATTTTTGTAAAAATATTTTGCCCTAAAAAGCAAAAGTTTTTCTTCACTTTGAGTGTTGTGTGTAGCTTTTCCAGCAAGTATAACTTGCTGGTTTTTGCAGGTTCAGATCTGGTTGAGGGGGTTTTGCTACCCAAAAACATCTACACAACATTCCAAGGCCCTCCTACAAGTTGGTAGCTATTTCTCAACCTTTCTCTTCTATTTTTCTAGCTTCTTGTGCATAGATCTACTTGCTTTTGTTGATTTTTAGTTGCTCATAACTTGGGAGGAGAATTGGTACGGCCTACCTCCCAAGTGTGAGCTTAGGGTAGCTTAGGGTTAGTGCTAATTTCAAGTTCTTTCATTTCTAAAGCACTTCCTTGAGCTAGGACGTGGGGTTAGTGACCTCTCTTTCTTACCTCTCTTGTTTGTCTCTCTTTCTTACCTTTATCTCTTTCTTTCCGAGCTATTTTAAGTTTAATAATTGCCTACAGTTTGGGAGAGGAATACCCCAAATTGTGAGGCTAGGGTTTTAATGTGCTTTTGATCTATTTGATCTGTAATGGTTAAAATCATCTAGATCTAGATCTCTTCACACATTAATCTTTAATCTTAAGCCCTTGGGGCATAATCAACTTACTTAGATCTATTTGCATGGTGTAATCTCTTTCAAGATCTATCTTGTTTTGCATGCTCTAATCCAACACACTAAATGGTTAATGATTTCATTGTTTAGTAAATGGTTTTTTTTTTCATGTTATAACATCCTTAAGGCCATTTTCCATCACACTTAAGTAAATCATTGTTGGATAAGTTGATAGTGTAGACACACATCTAAGTCTTTCAAGCTTCTCTTTTACACTTAATGATTTTCCCTTAATTCTTTAAACAAACAAAATATAAGTGGTGTAAGCTTGAGTTCTTCTTTCTCCTTTGGGCAAGTTGTTCTTGCTTTGTGCTTCAATTCTCTTTCATAACAAGATTCTCATGTTGGTGATTTGATAATGGTGATGAACTAAATCATTATTTCACTTGTTTTTACATTGCTTATATGTGTTAATGCTCTTCATTCTCATGCTTAAATAACATAATTTATAATCTCACTAAAAGTTTCGGTTTTGGTCTAAAATCACCAATTTTAGGCATCTTAAAGTCACTAAAACACTTCAAAATACACCTAAAAGTCTAACCAATTGATATACATACTTGATAGACTTAATAAGGTACTTTAAACCACCATATTCACCATCTAAAACAAGGATTGAGGAGGTAAAAGGAAGGTGATAGGTTGGGGATGGTTTCACGGCGCGAAGGAGCATCCTTTCCATAAAAACTCAATTCTTTGGGCTAACCTGCAAAACTAGGGTAGGCCTCGTTGCCTCACTTCTTGAGCATCCAGTAGCTATTTGGAAATAGGGGGAGGAGGTTTTTGGTTGAACACTAAAAAGGGCAATTAAAAACTTTTGCGATCTTAAGAAACCCTTAACTCACTAAGTAATTAAACCTTGGGCTTAATACTTGTAATTCAATATTTGATCTAATAATACTTTGTGGGTTAAATAACTAAAGTGTTGAGTATCATAATCATTGTGGGACACTTGTGCTTTAATTTCTAAATATTCTTAGTATCCATGTGAATGTTGATGATGAACTCAATGTGTTGATGATGCTAATGCCTTGATCTTCTTTAAATTCTGCACGTTGAAATAACATGGTTAGCTTCTTGTGTAGTATCATTGTATCTCTAGCATTCTTTATTTGTAAGTACTTGTAACTAATCTTGTTGTGAAATATTTATTCTCTTGCAATCTTGTAATCATATTGTATTGAAACACCCTTTAACTTAGTTGACCCCTTGCCTAACCTTAGGCACTAGTCTTAGTTGACTTAGGGAAAGGATTGCTTAACATACTAACCTTTCATCTTGCATTGTTGTCTTAGCATCATAGGTTAGACTCCCCCAAAACCTTAACAAATTAAAATCAACTCCTAGAACTTAAATGATAAATCTTATCTAGTAACTAGGGTCTACCCCCCTTGGCTTCCCTAGGAGTAAGCCTAGACAGAAGAGGTTATGGTCAAAGTGACATCATGGGTTGTGAACCTAGGCATTATGCCTCCAAGGACACACTAAGTGAGCTGGACTTAGCTCATGTCTACAAGTGTGTATAAGTATGGCAACATCTTTGGCATTTTTGTCGAGGATGAGTCATTTATCCTTGGTCAAAACGACTTAACTTAGTTCTTTAAGAACTAAACAATTTTTTTTTTAGGCCTTAAAATTCTTTGAGCTTGCATTGGTTAGATTTGTGTGATTCCTTTCCAAGTGGCGACTCCATTGAAAAAATCTTTCAAGTATACCACTAGGAGCACTTCATAAGGAGTGATTTATTCTTTTCTCGAACCTGAAAAGGTTTATAGGAAGAGATTAAATTGCCTTGCTCCTAGAAGGCTACTTGAAAGTCTTGGGGAAGAAGCACTCACCGATATCCAATTCTTCTTCCAAACTAATAATCAACCAACTGTTAATAATCCCACTAATAATCCTAACGCTACAATGAGTACCTTTTTGAGTCCTTTGAACTTTGCAGCAATCCAAGGTGTCCCTCGTGATGTTCTCGAAAAATCCATTCAAGTTGCCTATCTTCCAGGGGAGAAATGCTATAAGTGCCAACTCTCATAGCTCAAGTTTTCATAGGTGTGTGGAGAAGTATTGTAGAGTTCATAACGAAGAAGATGTGAAGATGACCTTGTTTGTCTTTTCTTTAGAAGGAGATGTTGCCAAATGGTTTACAGATTTTTCTGCAAACAAGTTTAACACCCTTAATTCAATACTGTATGAATTTAAGAAGAGATGGGGTGATTAGAAAGAACATAGATTTCAGCTTGTTTCACTTACCACTAGCCATAAGAAAGAAAATGAAGTTGTGGTAGAATTTAACACTAAGTTTAATAGCGTGGTGAAAAACCTTCATAATGACATCAAGCTTTCAGATCTTGCAATCCTAATTTATTATATTGAGACATTTGAAGGAGAGATGAGGTATGCCTTAAGGGATAAGGATCCTCAAACTTTGGAAGCAACACAAGCTACAACTATAAGAATTGAACAAAATATGCTTGAGGCTAGGAAGTCCAATATTCCTGGTTTTACTAGAGGATCTTCTTCCCAACCTTATGAGGACAAGAAAAAGAATGTTAAAAATAAGAAATCCTCTAATGATGGCATGAAGGAACTTACTCAATTTATTAAACAAATGGAAATTAATCATGCCAAACAGATCAAGCAAATGGAAATCAACCAGACAAATCAAATCACTGCATTACAAAACAGGTTGATAGTCGTCGAAAGGGGTCAAGCTAGTAGGCCCCCACATAGGCCAAATGACAAATGGCCTAAGAAGATACCTCCCCAAGATCAAATACCATCAAATCCTTTTGAATCCACTAATTGGGTTGACCACCAGGCTATTCATTATTGTAGACCTTGTGAGCAATTTCATGATGAATCTACTTGCCAAGTCTTCCTTCAACTTTATGATGACGCGAGACCCTATGGATCTTCGAATGAACAAATTAATATGTTTGGTCATGAGTTTAATGATGGCATGTATCATTGGATGGATTCTAATGAACCTTATAGGGGAGTGGAAGACATGAATTGCATGGGTGATGTTGTGGTGGATAAGGCAACATAAATGTTTGGTCCTAAGCCTACTCCACAACAAATATCTGAAATGGCTAAATTTAAAGGCATTACCTATCAAAGGAATGGGAATAAAAGTCAATATAAAACCAAGTAACAATTCCCAAGGTAGCTTCAAACCCCCCTAAGTCAAATGTGTATGCAAATTCAGAATTAAGTATTGACTTAGGAGGATGGTTAAGTAATGCGAAAATGTTGGTGCATGTGTCCGAAATAATGAAGATTCTTTCTCAGAGGGAGAAATTGCTCAAAGCCATAGATTGTCCTTCTCAGAAAAGTGTTGACATTCCACCAACGACAACTTATCAGGATGCACTAGTTATTCTGCAAAATATGGATAGGGGAAACGAAAAGAATAGAACTTTCTTCCTATCCTTGCTCGTGAATGATTTTATTCTTCATAATTGTATGCTAGATTCAGGAGCTACCTCAAATGTTATGACTAAGAAAGTAATGGAACAATTGAACGTAATAATATCTAGACCTTATCATAACATTTTTGTTATGGATAGTAGGACAATTGAGGTGCATGGTTTGATTAAGGGGTTACAAGTACACTTAGCTGCATTCTCAGATATCATGATTGAAATGGAAATTGTTGTTGTTGATGCGCCAAACGCTTGGGGTATGTTTCTAAGCAGAAAGACAACTGCAGACTTAGGTGGTATCTTACAAATGGACTTAAATTACGCCACCATTACAACTCCAAATGTGTTAGAGGTTAAATTGAATAGAGAGTTGGAAAGAAAGTATCATGTGGAAGATATTAGCAAAAAGAAGAATGAAGTTGTTTTTCAGGAAGTAGAAATGGGATGTTATGAGATAGAACATACCCTGTGGTTTTCTAATATGGAACTGGATGGCAAACCCCCAATCACTTGCAATGTTTGGGACCCCATGGATTCTTTTGATGGGATTTTTCTTGAGGAAAATTCCGATAAGACATGTAATAATGTGCCTCCTTCAGAGTTAAAGTCATAGTTGGATTTATCAATTGAAAATGTGTCATCAGCTCAACCTTCATCAACAGAATCAGTTAAATGTCAGAAATAGTCAAATGGAATTCTCGGGCCACACCCTCCTGGTTTTTCAAAAATTGGGAAAGTGAAAGATAGAATAAGTAATGATCATCTGATGGGAATTACTAAGGATGATAAGGTTAATGTTGATAAAGTAAAGTACACCATCCCTAGTAAAAGGTATGCCAAGCCTTTTAAGAAAAGATTAAGTTCAAAAATTTTTCACTTGGCACCTATGGAAAACCATCAGAAATGTTTTAAGGGGAACTTCCCCAAGTGGACTAAGGATAGAAACAGGGATTCACATGAAAAAGTAAACAGTCAACATAAAGTGTATCATCCTTCTAGCAACGCTTCTTAGCCAGTAGGATGACATAAGGCCAAACATGCTAGTGAGAGGAATCCTCCTTGAAGTGTTTCTTCATGTGGCAACTTGGTGTCCGAAGGGACACCCACTGTAACGTATCTCTAACACTTTTTATTGTATTTTAAATTTTGTATTATTTCATTCATTATGTCTGTATCATAGATTTCATTTTGTAAAATTATAATGTTGTACTTTAGTTATTGCATTATGTAAATGTTGTTTATGGCATTTGTTTATTTCATTATGTATATATGTATTCTTATGTTGATTATTGGTGAGCACTCTGTTTTGTAGGTGTTGGATTCTCATATGCTCTCCGTCTCAATTCGAGAATATCGAACACCCGTCCCCATATGGAGCCAAATGTTGACCGAATATCCAACTAGGGGGTAAAATCCATGTTCCATGAAGAGATGCATCATCAGATGCTCATTTTATGAAGACTATTTGGTTCTATGAGGCATTCTTGGCCCCAACACTTCTTTTTGTAAATGGAATTTCTGCACCCTTGCGTGGGTCAATAATGTAATAGGTCTGCATGAGTCATAGTTAGGTTAGTTAACTTAGGATCGGTTCATTGGGAGAGTTCCTTTCACTGAGGATTTTTTATCCTCAGGTTATCAATTGGGCTTTTCAGCCTTATTGATTTCCCTTGAGTTTTTCCCTCACACTTGCAATAATTCCTCCAAAGTGGTGAACGATGTTCTAATGGGCTTATCTTCTAGTAACTATTGTTCAAGGATGATGTAAATTACCATGCAAGACATCTTAGAAAGTTTCACAGAATTCCCTTGAGTCTAGATTATTTTTTTTTTAATTAATTAATTTTTAATTAAATTTTCCTAAGTTTGGAGGTTTAATTATTTAATTAATTAATTATTTTTGAGAAAAAAATGTAAAAACTAGGTCCTTGGACTTTTGATAGGGGTATTTGTGCTCAAAATAAATGGAATGAGGCCCCCTACACCCTTGGACCAAGTTTCAGCTCAGTCGGACAACTTTTACTATGGGTTTGTCCACCCAGAGTGTGAGTCAGTCAAAAACAACAATTTTAATTTCTAAGTCCAAACATGGAAAAAAATGTAAAAATTGTAATAATGAGTTAAAAGGATGTTGTAAAGGTGGATAAAGGTTGAGAGAGGTTACCTAGCCATTTCCTAACCCACCCAACTTGTTCTAACCTTTTCCTAACCCCTCACCCACCTCACGCACTCAACCCTCACGCCCTCCTAAGGAAGTTACGCCCCCCTTGTGAGTGAGACGTTGTAACTTGGGTTCTCCTTGGGTGGTGGACCCTTCCCTTAGTAGGTGTTCTCTCCCTCACCCCCCACGTCACACCCTAACTCACCTCCACTCCCCTCCTAGCATTTATTGCCTCCCTTTCTTTCCCGCTTCCCCAAGTGGTGCACCCTCCTAGAGAAGTTATGCCCCCCCTCACTTGGGAAAATTCTAGAAAATTGTTTTAATTATTTGGGGCCTCTCCTCTCACTTGGCATGCATCCCCTAGCCTCCCACTACCCTTTTGTGTGATCCCAACACCCTACCACTCATCCACACCCTAGATCCATCTCTCAAACCCTAGATGGTGTGCCCTACCCTTGGGATTCTAGCTTGTGCTTGGTGGTGGACACTTGGCATTGATCCAAGAGGGGTGAATTTGCCTCTCCAAGTATAAATAGATCCCTCTCCTCACTTCATCATTGCCATATCTTGAGCTATTTTTATGCTACTTGATTTTCACCACTCTTTCTCTCTCTTTCTTGTTCCATCTTTCATCCATTCTTTGGATCTTAGGGTTTTGGAGCAAGTATTTCTCCAAGATCCATTTCTTGAGTAATAAAGGAGAAACTTTGGAGGATTATTGGAAGAGAAACAATTATTTTTGTTCTTGCTACATATGAGGTAATATTGTGAAAATTTGGTATGATGATTGAATAGGTAGATGTTGGGTAAAGTATTTTACTTGGGTAGATCTAACAACGAGTATTATTGTAGATGTATATATGTGGGTGTGTTAGATAGGGTGCAAGTATTTCATCTTATTAGCATATTCATCCATATTATCTTCTTGTATGCATATTATCTTGTCAAGTTTTTGCAGGTTTGGCTTCAAGGGTTTTATTGGGAATGCCTCAAGGGTCCTTCGTTAAAGCACATATAAACTCCCTCTTTCTCATTCTTTGTTCATTCTATTATTGTTGTTCATTCCATATATATTTAAGCTATCTTAACATAGTAGATTGGTCATCTAAATCTAAATTTTTCATCAAAATGTTTTGTGAAAACGTTTTGCCCTAAAAAGAAAAAGTTTTTCTTCACTTTGATTGTTGTGTGTAGCTTTTCCAGTAAGTATAGTTTGTTGGGTTTTGCAAGTTTAGATCTGGTTGAGGGGGTTATGCTACCCAAAAACATCTAGTAAACATTCCAAGGCCCTCCTACTAGTTGGTATTTATTTCTCAACCTTTCTCTTCTATTTTTCTAGCTTCTTGTGCATAGATCTACTTGCTTTTGTTGATTTTTAGTTGCACATAGCTTGGGAGGAGAATTGGTACAGCCTACCTCCCAAGTGTGAGCTTAGGGTAGCTTAGTTTTAGTGCTAATTTCAAGTTCTTTCATTTCTAAAGAACTTCCTTGAGCTAGGACGTGGGGTTAGTGACCTCTCTTGCTTGTCTCTCTTGCTTACCTTTCTCTCTTTCTTTCCAAGCTATTTTAATTTTAATAAGTGCCTACACTTTGGGAGAGGAATACCCCAAATTGTGAGGCTAGGGTTTTAATGTGCTTTTGATCTATTTATGCTTTAATGGTTAAATTCATCCAAATCTAGATCTCTTCACACATTAATCTTTCATCTTAAGCCCTTGGGGCATAATCAACTTACTTACATCTATTTGCATGTTGTAATCTCTCTCATGATCTATCTTGTTTTGCATTCTTTAATCCAACACACTAAATGGTTAATGATTTCATAGTTTAGTAAATGGTTTTGTTTTTCATGTTATAACATTCTTAAGGCCATTTGCCATCACACTTAAGTAAATCATTGTTGGATAAGTTGATAGTGTAGACACACATCTAAATCTTTCAAGCTTCTCTTTTACACTTAATGCTTTTCCCTTAAT
>JASDQU010099984.1:71236-88738 GCA_032191745.1 Picea mariana | reverse complement strand
CTTGTTTTTACATTGCTTATATGTGTTAATTCTCTTCATTCTCATGCTTAAAAAACATACTTTATAAGCTCACTAAAAGTTTCGGTTTTGGTCTAAAATCACCAATTTTAGGCATCTCAAAGTCACTAAAACACTTCAAAATACACCTAAAATTCTAACCAATTGATATACATACTTGATAGACTTAATAGGGTACTTTAAACCACCATATTCACCATCTAAAAAGGGGATTGAGGAGGGAAACGAAAGGTGATAGGCCGAGAACGGTCTCACGGCACGAAGGAGCGTCCTTTCCGTAAAAACTCAATTCTTTGGGCTGACCTGCGAAGCTAGGGTAGGACTCATTGCCTCACTTCTTGAGCATCCAGCAGCGATTTGGCAATCGGGGGAGGAGGTTTTCGGTTGAACACTAAAAAGGGTAATTAAAATCTTTTGCAATATTAAGAAACCCTTGACTCACTAAGTAATTAAACCTTGGGCTTAATACTTGTAATTCGATCTTTCATCTAATAATACTTTGTGGGTTAAATAACTAAAGTGTTGAGTATCATAATCATTGTGGGACACTTGTGATTTAATTTCTAAATCTTCTTAGTATCCATGTGAAGGTTGATTATGAACTCAATGTGTTGATGATGATAATGCCTTGATCTTCTTTAAATCCTGCACATTGAAATAACATGGTTAGCTTGTTGTGTAGTATCATTGTATCTCTAGCATTCTTTATTTGTAAGTACTTGTAACTAATCTTGTTGTGAAATATTTATTCTCTTGTAATCTTGTAATCATATTGTAACAAAACACCCTTTAACTTAGTTTACCCCTTGCCCAACCTTAGGCACTAGTCTTAGTTGACTTAGGGAAAGGGCTTGCTTAACATACTAACCTTGCATCTTGCATTGTTGTCTTAGCATCATAGGCTAGACTCCCCCAAAACCTTAACAAATTAAAATAAACTCCTAGAACTTAACGCTAAATCTTATCTAGTAACTAGGGTCTACCCCCCTTGGCTTCCCTAGGAGTAAGCCTAGACGGAAGAGGTTCCGGTCAAAGTGACAGTGTGGGCTGTGAACCTAGGCATTGTGCCTCCAAGGAAACACTAAGTGAGTCGGACTTAGCTCACATCTGCAAGTGTGTATAAGGAAGACAACAGGGCTTTAAAAGTTCATTTCTTGAGCCAAGGAGTGTTAACTAAGTGTTTTGCAAGAAAAATATATTGCTATAATGTTGAGTAAACTATCCTTGTAAGAAAACATAAAGAAAAAGATTAATACATTTTAAATAAAGACTAATACCCACCCCAAGCACTTCCTATGGATTCCATTTTAATGGTTGAACCTAATATTTTTGTTTATTATGTTGGGTGTGCGAGATATTGTCATTTCCGTGGTATCAAGACTTCCATTGAGAAATTGACAAAGGTATATAAACACAATATCAATTCTTCCAACACTTTCACAACTTCTTCCAATTATTCTTCCTTATCGTTTAGCGGGGCAATGGAGAATTGCACCTCTATCTCTCATTATTTTAAATGGTGGATGTGACTTTAGACCACTTGTAATTCAACTAGGATACCATGTCATTCAGGAAATAAGGAATAGAATTCTACATGATCTTCTAGCTAACACCATGTTCATGGATTAAGATGCCAATTACATGGTAGTGTCATCTCTACTTTTATTGGAATGGTCCATGTTATCATCCATTTTTAGGGATAACTAAGGAGATGATGTCTTGAGGCCCTCAGGTTGCAGACATGGAGTGTCGAGGGATGGATTGACTTGTGATGTCCACTTACATAGATGAATACCCACTTCACTACTGCACTTCTTTGGTTCATCATGATGGCATCCACCACATCAACCTGTTTCTGGAAGACAATGGACCTTGCTTCGTGAGATACAAGTCAGGTATTGTGGTAATTGTTACTTTAATACTTGAGGAATTTGAGTATGTTTCAGTTAAATTTGCTTTTGATTATAGAACATATGCATGGAAATTATGCTTTTTCCCCTATTTCACCTTAGTGGTTGACATTGTGCCCTAGTAAGTGGTCACCCTTGGAGAAATTTTTGATACTGGGAGTTCTCCTCGATGAGTCATCGTACCATTCTTGATTATACTTGTCACTTTCCACACTTTATCCTTTTCGTATCCCCACCTTTTGGGATTTTCGGGTGTACTGACCCAAGAAGGGATTGTAGCTCATTTCATGGGAAGAAGGGGTTGAAGGCCCAAAGGCTTGTAGTTGGAAAAAGATAAAAGCCAATCATAAACCTTTCAGATGCTTTCCCAAGGATCCCAAGGACAATGAAATGTCTCTCATAAGAAACTAATGGGACCTATGAAAAAATAACAATACAAAAATCCAACTAAGGTAGAGCATGTGTGGGCAATGTTTTCAATGCTTAGGTAGAAATCCCATTCATTGTCTTCAACTTGGGGAAGCATAGTGTGACCAAGGTAGAGTCAAGGTGGGAATTTTTTTATTATTCTTAGGTAGAAGTCCCACTTTGTCTTAAACCTAGAAACACTTTAAATAATTAATGGAAATAAAAGGGCTTGGAGAAAATTTGCATTCAAAACAAAGGTGAAACACACCCTCTACAAAGGCACCCATAGCTGAGACAATACGAACCATTATATGTCATGAACCTCATGCCTAAAATTATTACCCCCATCCACTCCATCTTATTTGCATGAATTAGAGAGGGTCCACCTAAGAAACACTCCTTGACTTAAGGAAAGACTCGCCCAATAGGTCGCCTTGACAACCCTCCCATACCTAAACTTGGCAATTTTCATAGAGTCTTTGAGCACCTATTTAATTTGAGAAGGTAGTTTTGATGCACATGTTTAGGTGGATCTTGTATTAAATGTGATTTTACTTGACATGATACATTTGACTCGAGGCCCTTGGAGGGAACACTCAAACATCTTTGTAGGACCTTGCTTGGTGGACAATTTGGAGGAAAATCCTAGCTTGGGCCTTTTTCGGTGCAGGAATCCCATAGGTTGGATTCCATGACCCACACACTGGTAGTTGATAGATGATGGATGTTTCCTTTATAGGAAAGATAGAACACCTTGGAGGTTGACACCTAGCCATTTCTACCCCAGTGAATTTACTTTAGAGGCCTTACACCACACTTCTTGGGCTTGATGTCCTGACTAGGCCTGGGGTTTGATGGTGGTGGTGATGACTTATTGGAGGATTGGCACATTTTTATGGAGTGAATCCATTGAACCATGGATATATGGCCTTTGGAGACCCAACAACTTCCTCTGCAAGCTCAATGACTTGCCTAAAGTGCCAAAACGTCACCCAATTAAGGATTGACGTCACATTTAGGGTTTTCTTTTGTGTAAAAATCAAATTAAATTTGTAAATGGGAAAAACTAAGGGGTTCACCCCCCTTGTTTTGTGGTTTACCCTAATATTATGTGCACAAACATATTTTTGAGGTCTTGTATAAATAAATACCATTTCATTTCATTTTTATCATAGCTCTCTCACTTGAGAGGAACTACTTGGATGAAATGTTCGCCCCTCTTGGGAAAAACTCATCTCTCTCTCTCTCTCTCTCTCTCTCTCTCTTTGATGTTATTTGGATTCTTATAATTTGTCTTGTGGAGATAATTGTTGTGCTATCTCTTGTAGGCTTATCATTTTCTATGGTGATGAAATTATCTTCGTAGATAAGGGTATATCTTGCATGTCTCCTGGAATTGGTCAAAAATTTATGCATATTATTGGTTTTTCTTCCTTTTTTCAAGGTTGTTCTTGGATTAAATCCTTAGAGGAGTATAATGGAATACACCCTCCACCAAGTTTATCATTGTTTTTGATTGAATAATCTATTGCAAAGGTTGCTAGGTGGAGTAAAAGGGCTTACACCCTCCTAGACTTACCTTGTTAGATTTACTTTCTCTAGGGAGTAAAAGGGATTACACCCCTAAAGAAGTGGTAGACATAACTTTATACAAGAAGAATTCACAACCCATTGACAAGGCACTAGTCTAAATTTTCATTGGAGAAATAAAATTATCTACATTGGTACACGTGATTTTGAGAGATATTGATTTTGTTCAAGTTGGAATTGTTTCTTAGTGTCACAAGGTTGCTTCAGCCACCAAGGCGTCTAGGTTGGATTGGTATTTCTCTAGTTATAATCAATTAAAAGCTACAACCATTCGGGCTGCAGAAAAACACATTATACTCTTTCCTTAGGTTACTTTCCACCATTGAAATTTGCTTGGAAGCTACTATAATTAATGTATTTGTAGTTAGCTATATTTTGGGTGGTTTACTTGCTCATTTTGGTGGTTGGATTTTGTTGTTGTAGAAAAATATTTCTACATCCACTTCGATGTTACAATAACTTGTTGATAACACCATCTAACAATCATCTATTGTCACTAAAGTCTCGTTTTATTTCCTAGAGTTAAACTAGTAATTGCTAGCTTAGTCTCTTACATAATTTACTTGACTTTTTGTGATAGATTTTGCAGCCATTTTTATCATTTACTTACTGATATATATTCATGTTTACTATTTCAACATAGGATAACAAGCTTCACTTACTTTTCCTTTTGATTATTTGTCTTTTATATCTATTTTTTGTCTTGTCTTGGGAAAGTATAATACTCTTTTATAGGTACACTCCACTTTGGCAGTACCCTTTCCAGCAAGACTCTTATCCAAGCCATTTTCCACTTATTTCTTCGACCTATAGGGGTTTCACATTCCATTATATCACTTTTCATCTCAATCCCCCTAGGGTCACTGGGATTCCTCCCTTATGTAGGATTTCTCCTTCACTAAAGTGAGGGGATTATCTATCTAAGGTGACAGTGGGTAGTCACTCCCATAGTTGTCTCAAGTTTGTGGATTGGGTCAATCTTTTCCCAACCTACAACCTGTGTGATAAAATTTTGGCATAGTTGTCAGGGAGGATTTTGAATCCTCTTTCATTCCCTAACGACACTTTGGCAAGCTTTGATCCCAAATCCTTTACACATAGCTTTCCTAGCGACTCCACTTTAGGGAAGTTCCCTTTCCCTTATTTCCTTTGATGAGTTGAAGCTCATCTAGTGGCTCCACCACCCCAGAATCTTTCTTCCAAAAATACCCTCTCCCCTAGAAGATTCAAACCTTTCAAGGTTTACTGAAGAAAGCCTCATTTCAACTCCCTCATTGTCAAAACCCTTTTCCATGGTAATCTTCCCTTTGCACCAATGGCTCATCCTTGGGAAAAATACCTCTACAATCCCTTGAACATGGCTTCCATTGTTGGGTATCCTAATACCATGCCTAAAGAAACCAACAAGTGGTTGCCAAATTTTTCAGGAAACAATGTGGTCACAGTTGAAGAACACCTCTATGCCATTGGTCGAGACATGGAAAATGAAGGAGTGGAACATGAAGATGTAGAAAATATGTTGTTGGCCACATATCTGACTGAAGATGCTCAAAGGTGGTTCAAAGGTTTTCTTGATGATCACCTAGATACATATGAATATTTCACTGAGTTGTTCAAGACTAGATGGGAAACAAAAAAGGATAGTGGAATGATAATGACTCAGTTCAACTAAATTACAAATAAGGAGAATGAGACACTGAGTGCATTTGATACCGGATTTGATAAGATACACAACCAAATCCTAAATTATTTGTGCCCATCTGAAGCAGTTGTTCATCTTCTCTATGTGAATTCCTTTGAAGGGAAATTTGGCTTCATCCTAAGGGATAAGAATCCCACCACTTTGGCACATGATAAAGAATAAAGTGCAGAGATGGAAGAGAATATTCTCTACTCCAAGATTGATCGCTTTCAATATCCTTGTGCCCAGGCAGAAGAAAAAATGAAAGTGTCAAGAAACATTGCACCAGATCCAATAGCTCTCATAGCTCAAAATATTGATCAGATGAATACTCAGTTTGTCCAGACTCAGAATCATGCCATGACCTGATTAACGAATTTGGAGAGAAATCAATATGATCCAAGACCTCCTTTTGTCAGATAATAGAAGGATTCTACATGATGGAAGGAAAGGCCTCAACAAGGGGCAAAGGCTCTTGATACTCTAAAGCCCGTTGGGATGGTAAACATTGATGAAACAAAATGGTTCTCTCCTTGTCAAGAACCTCATCCAGAGGAGGAATGTCCCAGGAGAGAGGAGTACTCACCTAACAATATGAACTTCATAGATACAATTTTATCCTTTCACGATTAGAATGATGACGATGAGTATGTGGACATCACAGAAGAACAAATTGATGAAGTCTGCAAAAGGGGAGATAGAGAAGGCCAACTCATAGTACTTAAATAGGTGACTGGGGATCAAAGAAAAGAATTGAAGAAGAGGGAAATCCTAACTTATGCTAGAAGGAAAATTTTTCCTATCCATACTTCAATTCATCCACAACCAGAGAAGCAAGCTCCATCATAGTCAAGAAACAAAGCTCCTTCTCATCTGTCAAAGAGAGATGATCCACCTCTCCCACCTCCAATCCATGATTTTCTTCCAAAACCAACAGAGACGAATGAAGAAATTCTGTTGAACATAGATGTCCAGACATGATCGGTAAGATGGATATGTCAGATCTTGTGGTGGAAATGTGCACGATTCCTTCCATCAGAGGAGAAGTCTTGAAAGCACTGAATGTGCCAACTGAAGAAGAAGATCCCCCTGTGATATTGAATACTATGTATCATGTACAGTGAGAGGATGATGCCCTTCCTTTCTATCTTTATCTGGATACAAATGGTCTATGTTTGAATAATTGCATGTTATATTTAGAAGATTTAGCAAATGTGATGTCCCTGAAATTCATGAACCAACTTGGCTTGAAGACGACATGCCCATACGGAAATGTTTGTGGCATTTATTCGAAGAAGGTGAAGGTCTACGGTCTCATAGAATATTTTGAAGTGTATTTTCTAGACTTCCCTCATATCAACCTCATCATGAACATAGAAGTCATTGATGTCCTATATGCATGGGGAATTCTTTTGTATAGGAGTTGGGCTACCAACCTTGGTGGTTTTCTCAGAATGGATCTCACCGATGCACACATTCCCATGGGAGATGGGACCTTTGAGATCTTATATAACAAGAAGGTGGTTACGAAATACATGATGGATCTTTTTATCCCTGATTATCATAGTGAGTGAAAATTTGATGTGCCCCACTAGATCATTGAGTATGATCCCCAAGATATTCCTTTTCTACAAGAAGATTGTATAGACACCTTGCTTCCAAAGATAGATAAATACAAAGAAAATATTGCAAAATTCCAAGGAAAAGAGCCAGGTTCAATCAAGATATTAAAGAAAGAGGAAGATAAAGGAGACAAGGAATGTGAGAAGGTCATTAAGGATGCGGTTAACATAGAACCGCCTTTATATCCTTACATTGAGAATATACCTTACATTAACCACAGTGAAGGAAGTTTATTGCTCATGTGGGATAAGAAGAGGGGTGAGTTGAAGTATGATTAGAGGAATTATGTTTTATGGATTGGTCCTTATATCGTCAAGAAAAAATCCAAGGAAGGAAAGTATTACTTGTCTACTATGAGCGGGAGAAATATGCCACTGTCAGTGGATGAATATTTTATCTAACCTTACGTCAACGAAATTTGACTTTTCCAGGGCCAGGGCCCAGGCCCTAAGTAAGTAGGTAGTTCATCTTTCTTTCCTGCATTTGCATCTTGATTTCTCATGATAGTTTAGTTTCATTTCATTTATTATATTCATTTCACTCTACTTGCATTATTGATTTACATATTTTCCTTCATCATATTATATCAAAAAAGTAGAAAATTTTATTTTCTAGATTAGTTGTCAATTTTGAAATTTTGGATTTTGTCATATGAGAAAAGGGTGAGTAAGCCACCTTAGATTTTAAAATTTTTTGTTTCAATGTAGGCATAGGTATGACTAGGAGATGTTGAGGTTTTCATGCACTCTACGATGAGCACATGTCCCCGAGTAGGAGCCAGATTTAATCTCCAATTTCTAGGGATAACTAAGGAGATGATGTCCCGAGGCCCTCAGGTTGCATACATGGGGTGTCAAGGGATGGATTGACTTGTGATGTCCACTTACATAAATTAAGAACCACTTTACTACCACATGTATCCGGTTCATCATGATGGTATCCACCACATCATCCTATTTCTGGAAGACAATGGGTCTTTCTCCATGAGTTACAAGTCAGGTATTGTGGTAAGTGTTACTTTAAAACTCAAGGCATTTGAGTATTTTTCATTTAAAGATGATTTTGATTATATAACTTCTGCTTGGAAATTATGCTCTTTTCCCTATTTCACCCTGGTGGTTGACATTGTTCCCTAGTAAGTGGTCACCCTTGGGGAACATTTTTCTACTGGGAGTTCTCCTAAACGATTCATTGTATCATTCAATATAATACTTGTCACTTTCCACACTTCATCCTTTTCATATCCCCACCTTTTTGGATTTTCAGGTGTACTGACCCAAGAAGGGAATGTACCTCATTTCATGGGAAGAAGGGGTTGAAGACCCAAAGGCTTGTAGATGGAAAAAGATAAAATCCAATCATAAACCTTCCACATGATCTCCCAAGGATCCTAAGGACAATGAAATTTCTCCCATAATTAACTAATTGGACTAGTGAAAACATAAGAATAGAAAATTTTCAACCAAGGTAGAGCATGTGTGGGCAATGTTTTTCATGCTTAGGTAGAAGTCCCATACATTATCTTTAACTTGGGGAAGCACATTGCGACAAGGGTACAGTCAAGGTGGCTAATGTTTTTCATGCTTAGGTAGAAATCACACTTTGGATTCAACATGGAAACACTTTAAATAATTAATGGAAATAAACGGTCATGGAAACATATTTCATTGAAAATGAAGGTGCAACACACCCTCTACAAAGGAACCCATTAATGAGACAATACAAACCCTTCTATGTCATGAAGCCCATGCCAAAAAGTCTTACCCCCATCCACTCCATCTTATTTTCATGACTTAGAGAAGGTCCACCTAAGAAACACTCCTTCACTTGAGGAAAGACTCACCCAATAGGTCACCTTGACAACCCTCCCATACCTAAACTTGGCAAGTTGCATAGGGTATTTTAGCACCTATTTAATTTTAGAAGATAGTTTTGATGCACCTATTTAGGTGGCTCTTGTATTAAATGTGATTTTACTTTCCATGATACATTTTACTTGAGACCCCTAGAGGGCACATTCAATTGTCTTTACATGACTTTGCTTGGTGGATGATTTCGAGGAACAAGCCTAGATTTGGACTTCGTTGATGTAGGAAGCCCACGGGTTGGATTCCATGACCCACACACTGGGAGTTGATAGATGATGAATGTTTCCTTTGGAGGAAAGAGAGGATACTATGTAGTTTGACACCTATCCCTTTCTATCCCAATGACTTTTCTTTGGAGTCCTTACACCACACTTCTTGGACTTGACGTCTTGACTAGGGATAAGTTTTGATGGTGGTGGTGGTGACCTATTGGAGGATTGGCACCTTTTGTTGGAGTGAATCCCTTGCACCATGGATACATGGCCTTTTGAGGCCCAACGACTTCCTCTCCAATCTCAACAAGTTGCCAAAAGTGCCAAAACGTCACCCAATTAAGGCTTGATGTCACATTTAGGATTTTCTTTTGTGTAAAAATAAAATTAAATTTGTAAAGGGGAAAAACTAAGTGGGTCGGTCCCCTTGGTTTGTTTTTTAACCTAAGATTATGTGGAAAACATATTGTTGAGTTTTTGTATAAATAAAGACCATTTCATTTCATTTTTTTCATAACTCTCTCACTTGAGAGGAGCTACTTGGCTGAAATTTTTGCCCCTCTTTGGAAAATATTATCTCTCTCTCTCTCTTCGATGCTATTTGGATGCCTACAAATTGTCTTGTGGAGCTAAGTGGTGTGCTATATCTTGGAGGCTTATCGTTTTCTATGGTGATGAAATTATCTTGGTAGATAAGGGTTTATCTTTCATATCTCTAGGAATTGGTAAGACATTTCTTCATATTATTGGTTTTTCTTGGCTAAAATCCTTGGAGGAGTATAAGGGAATACACTCTCCACCAATTTTATAATTGTTGTTAATTGAATAAGATATCTCAAAGGTTTCTAGGAGGAGTAAAAGGGCTTACACCCTCCTAGACTTACCTTTTCAGATTTACTTGCTCTAGGGAGTAAAAGGGATTACACCCCTAGAGAAGTGGTAGACCGAACTTGATAAAAGAAGACTCCATAACCCATTGACAATGAAATAATCTAAATTTGCATTGGAGAAATAAATCGTTTTCATTGGTACACATGATTTTGAGAGATATTGATTTTGTTCAAGTTGGAATTTTTTCTTAGTGTCACAAGGCTGCTTGAGCCAATAAGGTGTCTAGGTTGGCTTGGTATTTATCTTGTTATAATCAATTAAAAGATACAGCCATTAGTGCTGCATCAAAACTCATTATACTCTTTCCTTAACTTACTTTTCCACCATTGAAATTTGCTTGCAAGCTACTATAATTAATCTATTTGAAGTTAGTTATCTTTTGGGTGGTTTACTTGCCCATTTTGGTGGTTGGATTTTTATGTTGTAGAAAAATGTTTCTACAGCCACTTGGCTGTTACAATAACTTGTTTATAACATCATCTAACAACCTTCTATTGTCACTAAAGTCTTATTTTATTTCCTAGAGTTAAACTAGTAATTGCTATCTTAGTATCTTACAATTTCATTTACTTGACTTTTGGTGATATATTTTGCAGTCAGTGTTATTATTTACTTGCAGATATATATTCTTTTTTACTGCTGCATTATATGACAACAAGATTCGCTTGCTTGTCCTTTTGATTATTTTCCTTGTATATCTTTTTTTTGTCTTGTCTCAGGCAGGTATAATACTCTTTTGCAGGTACAGTCCGCTTTGGCAACCTACCCTTTCCAACAAGACTCTTACCCAAGACTTTTTCCTTTCTTACTTCGACCTATAGGGGTTTCACCTTCCATTATATCACTTTCTGTCTCAATCCCCCTAGGGTCACCGAGATTCCCCCCTTGTGTAGGATTTATCCTTCACTAAAGTCAGGGGAGTATCTATCTAAGGTGATAGTGGGTAGTTGTCTCACATTTGTGGATTGGGTCATTCTTTTCCCAACTTACAATCTGTGTGATAATAGGCTACACCATAGACCTCTTTAAATTTTTCCTCAATGTTACACTTAAAATGGTGTGGGTCTATGCTTCTAGAGTATTGGAGGAGATACATTTTTACACACTATACTATGATGAAGATGACACCTGATGGCACAAAATGACAAAAAAAAGGCCAATAGGACTTGATAAAACAACTCTATTAGGACAAGCTACAAGGTAGAATGGTTTTGAATCTATCTCAGATTAATGGATTCTACATATGACATAAGTTTCCAGCCAATCACATCTACTTCTGTAATTTTTTAGTAGAAAATGAGGAGGGTATATATCTTAGCTCTCACCAATAGGATAAGAAATGAGAGTAGCATGATTGAAGAGTTGGATTTGAATGCCACCTACATTTTCATGTGAAAGAGAGAGGATAGGATTTAGGGGCCTTGAATTCCCCTCCCATATCATTAGACAGAGTTGAGAATCTACAATGAGGGAGGCTAGATGTTGTTGCCACAACACCACCACCTCCACTGCCAACTCTTCTTGCTAAAAAAATCAACTAAGTTATGCATCATGGAATGAATTATTGAGACACAAAGTTCCCCTCCCTACCAAGTTTTTTCAACTATTCTTCGATAAGTGTTTTCATGTATCTTGCATTTTTCTCTGGATTATTTTCTTGGAGAACATGAAGGAAGTGGAACTAAGTAAAATGATGGGACAAAGTTTGGTTTTGATCATTATTTTTCGAAGGACACAGAAGCACCAACCCTCTCTGATCTTAAGGTGTTGATGACTAGGCATGGAAATCCAATAATTGTTATGGTGTTCCTCGTTATCTTAGCAAGGATTCTCAGTCCTTGGAATATTAACAAGGATTCAACCTTGTTATTGGTGGTAATGAAAATGCCTCATGCACACTAGGTCTCGGTGTGTTATTTGGAAATATAGATACCTCCCCTTGCACTTGCCACCCTACATATTATGGTGAAATTTTAAAAGCTAACCCAATCATAATAACTAGATTTTATGCACATGTGCATGGTTTTACTTGATTTTCATTTGATATTATTATATTTGTTTTTCTATCCAAATCTATATGGTGTATTACTGCAAAACCATAATCTTCAAAAAAAAAAGTTCTTGGAAAGAAAGAATAGATATGCACATTTGAAAGGCATTTTTCTTTCCCTTCCCGTTGAAAAATGGCTCGAAGAGCAAGATAGAATATGCACATGTGAATGGTTTATTACTTGCCTTTCACTTCCTATTATTAGATGAATGTTTATGTAAAGTATTTTTTAAATTGTTGGGTATGTGTTATATTCTTTGCACGACTAGCCTTAGTGTATGTTATGTTGCATGTGCATGCATGGGGGGGGTGGTTGAGGGGGGATGCTAGGCCCCCACCTTCGGGAAACATGTCGTATTTTTTCCTCACTTTTCATGTTGCCTCGATTTTCATGTCCATTCTTGGGTGGTTTTTCAGCACATGTTTTTTGTCAATGGTTTTCTATTTCCAGTTAAGGAATTAGGGTTGTTGACTAATCCAGTTCATTGGGTTAGGGTTTTGGATGCTGCTAGCTCCTATATGTATATTGTATTGTAAATAATGTATCACTATGAATGAATATAGAATATGTTGGTTTTCTCGGTTTGGGTTTCCAAGGGAAAAATATCTGCGTAATGTGTGTATTTTCCATTGTATATTTTTCGTTCTTTTATTGAAAATTTGTTTGCATTAAAATATTGTACAAGGTTAAAATTATACATTTGGTATCAGAGCTTTGTTGGCTTTAGGGGAATGCCTTTGTGGTCAAGGGTTTGGCTCGGGACTGTGATAATCCTTGTTACAGTGGGAGATCTGTGGTATTGATTTTTTAGGTGAAAAGAAATGGAAAGAAGTTAAAAAATGGAGATCAAGAAGTTTAATGGGAAAAGTTTTTAGTTGTGGAAACTCAAGATGCAATATATCTTGGTGGACAAAGATCAGTGGATCGTGGTGGATGTAGGTACTACACCTACAGGAAATTCAACAAATGACTAGAAAAAGTTGGACCAGAAGGCGAAGAGCACAATCCGACTATGTCTCTCAGATTCAATATTACTGAATGTGTTAGAGGAAGCTATAGCCAAATATTTATGGGATAAGTTGGGGAAGTTGTATCAGTCTAAGTCCCTAGTAAATAAACTATTCCTGAGAAAGAAGTTGTATAACCTGAGGATGAAAGATGGAGACTCGGTAGTAGAGAATTTGAACACCTTCAATACTATGGTAAGTTAGTTAGTATCTGTTGAGATTAAAATTTCAGATAAAGATAAGTGTATCAATTTATTGTTCTCTTTACAAGACTCTTGGGATAGTTTGGTTGTGGCCATAGGTAGTAATACAACTTCCTTGGATTTTGATAACGTGGTCTCATCCTTGTTGTCGGAGGATATGAGACGGAAGAACATGGAAGGATAGAGAATAGATGCATTATTTGCAAGAGGATGCTCCCAGGAAAGAAATAGATTGAAGTCCTCAAGTGGGAGATCTAAGTATAAGGGAAGATCTAAGTATCCTGGAAAGTTTGTAAAGGTATGATAGAGATGTGGAAAAGAAGGGCACTACAAGAAGCAATGTAGATCCAAAGTTGAGAAAAAGAAGGGATCTGAAGAATCTCCTTTTATAGAAGAAAATACCTCTAGGGAAGAAGGACGGGATGTGTACTTGGATTCTTCAAGCACACATGCAGATCATGAGGCATAGTTGGTTGAGTTAGGTTCATCCTTTCATATGACTCCCCATAGGGAGTGGTTCTGTGAATATGAAAGGTATGATGGAGGTGATGTTTTCCTAGGTGGTGACTCGACAACCAGAATCATAGGTCGAGGAAAATTCAAGTTGAGACTCATAGATGGAAGGATTAGAACACTACCTAGTGTTTTTCACATCCTAGGATTGGCCAGAAATTTGATTTATGTAAGAAAAATGGATGATGCAGGGGTAAAAACAATATTTGAAAAGGAAACATATAGGATGGTTCGAGGAGTAAAGGTGTTGTTGAAGGGAGTTCAGTTTGGAACTCTGTATAAGCTGCAAGGAAGAACTATTAGTGATGGGTGTAATAGTTCCATTATTCCTGATATTGGAGTTGAAGAAGAAATAACTCCTATAGTCTCTAGAGAAAAGGTTATGTTGTGGCATCAAAGACTGGGGCATATTGGAGAGAAGGGTCTTCGACTACTACACGGTAAAGGTATGGTTGAAGGTATGTCTAAATGCTCTCTAGATTTTGATTTCTATAAACATTGTGTATATGGGAAGCATAATCGAGTAATATTCCCCTCTGGTGCATTGAGGACAGAAGGAATTTTACAACTAGATCAGAGTGATGTGTTTGGACCTGTGTCGGTTCCATCATTGGGAAAATATGTGTACTATGTCTCATTTATAGATGACTTCTCGAGGAATACTTGGATATATTTCCTCGGGAAGAAAATGAAGTCTTTGACAGGTTTAAAGAGTTTAAGGCTCTTGTTGAGAATCAAATAGAGAAAAAAATTAAGGTGTTGAGGACAGATAATGGTGGAGAGTTATACCAGAATGAATTTGAATAATTCTGTAATAAGTGTGGTATATCAAGAAAGAAGACTACTCCATATAAACCTCAGTAGAATGGAGTTGTAGAAAGGATGAACATGATGATGATGGAAAAAGCAAGGTGCCTGCTCATTGGTGCCGGGTTAGGGAAATAATTCTGGGTAGAGCCAGTGGCTACTGTATGTTACCTGATCAAAATATCACCCTCATCAGCACTGGATGACAAGACTCCATAAGAGGTATGGACTGGTAATAAACCTTCTCTCACACATCTCAAGGTATTTGGCTGTGAGGCCTATGTTCATGTTCCAAAGGAAAATAGGAGTAAGCTAGATAAGAAGGATAAAAAGTGTATCTTTATTAGGTATAAATATGGTATCAAAGGTTATAAGCTTTGGAACCCAGAAACTAAGAAATTTGTGTATAGCCGAGATGTGGTATTTAGAGAAATGAAGGATGTTGTTAAACAAGAAGTAGTAAGGAAGAACTAGAGAAAATAGAGTTTGATTTAAAGGATGATGAATCAAACTCTACAGAATAAAAGGAATCAAAAGAAGAAGATCATCATACTCCAGTATTGAGAGGACCAGTTCGAGAAAGAAGGCTATGAGAAAGTTATACTCCATCCTATTTGCATTCAAATTTTGATTTGTCTATTATTAATGATGATCCTAGAATTGTCAGGGAGGTAGTGGATTCATAGGATGGAAAAATATGGAAAAAGGCCATGGATGAAGAAATGGCATCCTTAGATAAGAATGAGGCTTAGGATCTAGTGGAGTTTCCAACTGGAAGAAAGCCCATTGAAAGAAAATGGGTATTTAAAAATAAGATGAATGCAGAAGGAAAAGTGGTGAAATACAAAGCTCGCTTAGTAGCAAAGGGTTATTCCCAGGTTGAGAGAATTGATTTTGGTGAGATTTTTCTCCTATTTCCATGTTAACTTATATAATATTTATGTTATCTATTGTTGTTGAATTTGATTTTGAAGTAGAATAGATGGATGTGAAGACAACATTCCTACATGGGGATCTAGAAGAAGAAATCTATATGAAGCAACCAGAAGGATTTGTTGTGAAGGGAAAGAAGGAGATGGTATGCAAGCTGATAAAGTCTTTGTATGGTTTAAAACAATAACCATGGATGTAGTATCACAAGTTTGATACTTATATGTTGGGACTTTGATTCACAAGAAGAAAAGAGGATCACTGTGTGTGTTTTAAATTAATTGGTGATCATTTGATTTATTTGGTCTTGTATGTGGATGACATGTTGTTGATAGGAAAAAACAAGGAGATTATCCAGGATGTGAAAACTCAATTGTCCTCTAAATTTGACATGAAGGATATCGGTGCTGCAAATTTTATTGTGGGCATGGAAATTAAAAGAGATTGGAAAAAGAGGAAACTATGGTTAAATCAGAGAAAATACGTCGAGACAATATTGCAGAGGTTTAATATGCAGGAATGTAAACCGATCAAGGTCCCTATTCATGTTGGTGTAAAGTTATCTGCGGATTAGTGTCCCAAGACACATGAATAGGAGGAGGAAATTTCTCGTACTCCATATGCGAGTGAATTTTTCAGTTTGATGTATGCAATGATCTATACCAGACCAGACATTGCACATGCAGTGGGAGTTTTGAGTAGGTATATGTCAAAACCAGGGAAGGAACATTGGACAACAGTAAAAAAGGTTTTCAGGTATTTGTGTGGCACTGCCAGCAATGTATTATGCTACCAAGGAAGACCAAGATTGGATAGAGTGTTGGACATACATGGCTTTGTGGATGCAGACTCGGTTGGAGATCTGAATCATAGGATATCTACAAGTGGGTATGTGTTTAACCTGTTTGGAGGAGCAATCAGTTGGATGAGAAAAATACAGGTTGTAGTGTCACTTTCAACTACAGAAGTTGAATACATGGAAGCCACTCATGCAAGTAAGGAAGCAGTATGGTTACAAATATTATGTCCAGGTATTGGGTTGTCCAGGTATTGGGTTGGTACAACAAGTTGTAAGGATAGATTGTGACAGTGAGAGTGCATTTTTTCTGGAAAAGATCATGGTTTATCATTCAAAGAAAAAGCATAGTGATATTCAATATCACTTTGTAAGAGACATGGTTGAAGAAAAGAAAGTTTTGTTGATGAAGATGGACAGTTTGAATAATGTTGCAGACTCATTAAAAAATCTTTGAGCACTGGGAATTTATCTTGGTGTAGAGGATCTATGGGCATTGCTTCCCTGGATTTTTGACTATGTAACCTTGTAACCCCCTCTATGCAAATAAAACAACAAGTGGGAGAATATTGGGTATGTGTTATATTCTTTGCACAACTAGCCATAGTGTCTACTACGTTGCACTAAGTGCATGGGGGGGTTTGAGGGGGGAAATACCCCCTGTGTGGGCATTCAGGGGTAGTGGCCCCGTGAAATTTTTTTTCCCTCAGGAAACGTGTCACATTTTTTGCCTCATTTTTTGTGTTGCCTCGATTTTCATGTCCATTGTTGGGTGCTTTTTCGGCACATGGATTTTGTCGATGGTTTTCTATTTATGATTAAGGAATTAGGGTTTTTGACTAATCTAGGTAATTGGGTTAGGGTTTTGTATGTTGTTGGCTCTTATATGTATATTGTATTGTAAACAATGTATCACTATGAATGAATATAGAATATGTTGGTTTTCCCAGTTTGGGTTTCCAGGGGAAAAATATCTGTGTAATGTGTGTATTTT
>JASDQU010099984.1:31816-70565 GCA_032191745.1 Picea mariana | reverse complement strand
AGATTAATACACCAATTTTCCTTATTCATGGAAAATTAGATTGTATTGTTGGTGAAAGGGCATATTTTTTTAAGGCTTTTCCATTCCAAATTATTAAGGTATTGTCTACAAAACTACGGTGTTGTGATTTGGGAATTGGATAAGAAAGACAAGAACATTCGATGGATGCTATTTTTTTTTAATAAATATGGGGATCTTCGAATTTGTATTGTCTAATTGTTAGTTGCAAAAAATATACAAGAAAGAAAATCAATGCAATTATTTATTTAACAAAATGGCAATCGGTATAGTAAAAACCTATAGAGATAAACTTGATGAATCAAATTTATTTCTAATAGAGACATTGAAACCATCCTAAGTTATTTCTTTTGGTTCAAACCACGGTATAGTAAAAACCTATAAAAATGGTAGAAAAAAAATACTTCTCTAGAAAATCCTATTCCCTTTTTTGAACAGGATTCATCTTCTTGAGAAGAAATGCCAATATGTTAAATTGTTCAAAATAATGTTGGTTTCATTGTCCTACATTCAAATTTTGAATATATTTTTGGCAATATTTTTGGAAATGTGTATCTATAATATAGAAATATTTTTCAATCTATCGAATTGACAATTGAATAAGGAAATATGAATAATAACCATCACATAAATATAATGGATGAAATATATTGATTTTTTATGGTATATTGTAGTGGTGTTACATAGTTGATGGTTTTTCACTACTTTTGTAAATTTGTGCTTTTTAATTATTTTTTACTTGTAATCAATTTTCAAATTCCTTTAGATAAGAAAAAAACTTTGTTGTAGTACAGTCAAAATTCAAATTTTGTTAAAGTACATTCAAATTTTGAATATAATTTCTACAATATTTTTTTAAATGAATATTTATTATTACACTATAAATGTTTTTGAATACATAGATTTTACAATTGTTTTTGAATATATAGATTTGATCATTTGAAAAAATTATAAAAAATAACCATCTCATCAATATGATGGATGAAATGTAATATTTTTTGATTGATAGTGTAAATGTGAGATATTTTATGGTTTTGCATTGATTTTGTAAATTTATATTTGTAATCGTTATGTTTATAACCAATTTTGAAATTCCTTTGGATAAGATAAGAATGATACTTGGTTAAAGTAATAATTATTCTCCTTTTTGAATATGATCCATTATAATACATCAATTTTAAATATAGCATGAACGATATTTTTGGAAATTGTAATGTCCCCAAACACCTAGGTTGGGCCACGTCACGTTACCTCAACTTTTGTAGCTTTGAATCAATCAAACTGTAACAATCCTGGCATACTACGGGGCCATGCTACTCTAAAATTTCACTGCGCATTTTCTACTATACACAAAAGTCTGCACAGTATCATTTGAGGTAATGCACTCGACCCAAATTGAGTCACACCACATAGCTTATAACAGTGGAAGCATCATTATCTTTTTAACACAGCCTTATGCATCAGAAGTAACTCAAACAACTACGCACACCATCATATTGACCACACTATACAACTGTGCGAACAACCATCTTGGTGCCATGCGACAATTCCATTTTCATTGTGCATGGAGTCTATTTCCTTGAATGCATATACGAATTCCATCCTCTTGTGCACGCAAGATACTTTTGTGCACACCTAGCTACCCAATTCTCTTCTTGAAGACTCATAACCAAATTCACAAGTTTAACTTATCAAGCAAAGATATAGTCAACTAACATACTCATGCAAAACTATAAATATAGGCTATAAACACCATACTTACATGTGCAAGCAACATTAAATAGAGTAACAAAAATTACATATATGCAACTACATACAAGAATTATCCCATATTAAACATAGACAAATATACACATAGTAAACAAGACAGGCACATAAGGAACACTTATATTTTATAAAAGTCACCAACTGCGTGCATAACTCATATGTTCCTCCCAACCATAGACTCTATTGCTCATAATCTTTCAGCAACAGGTCACCCCGAGCTGGGAATTAACTCCACCAGGGAAAAAGGGTTCCTAATGACAGCTAAAGTCTAAAACTCAATAGAATTGCTCAATCCTAAATGCTTGCTATTGCAACTAACTCGCAGTCCCTCATTCCCCACACACCTATCACACCCAAGGAAGTGTGCCCCTTCTCTGTGCAATAGTCCTTCGGTTTCCCCAATTCCCTTCCCAGGGTTACCAACAACAGGTCAAACAGGAAGTCTCTGAGCCCTGCATCTAATGCTCAATGCACTAGGGAACAACTCTCATCAAAACTCTCACCTGGAGAGTATGCTCACGGTTCTGACAACCACTCCACAACATCCAATCTCTCACCTGGAGAGATTGCTCATGGTCTTTCAACCCAACTCCTTGACAGTATAATTCTAGTTATAGCCCCACAACTCCCTATAAGCTTCTCTGGGAAGGTAAGGTAATAATCAAATTTTCCATATAGTCTGACCCCCTTCTCCTCACGAGAACCTGCTACATGAGATATCCTCACAATAATGGATTATCCCCATGTTGGCAGTTGAATCTGTTAGGACCGAAACGACAACCTCATGAGGACATTAGTCCCCCTTCATTTTTAGAGGGGAGGAGGGAAAATTGTGGCTAGCGGAAGTCAAGGGGGTAGTTTGTAGGCTTCGAGGATGGACAAGAGAGAATTTGAATAGAAAACTTTTCATGAACCCTCCAACTCGGGAACCCATGAACCCGCGGTTTTATAGATGATAAAAAATATACTAAGTTTAGAGGAATGGTCGATAGGATTCGCATGCAAGAAGAATGAAATACTTTGGATATTGGCACCCACAACAAGGTTGATGGTCGAAATTTAGATCATGGAACTTGGGGTGCAAAGTGAAGGTCATGGAAAATGGAGTATGAGGGCTTGAACCCGTGAAACTTAAAGAATGGCTAAGTGTTAAAAGGGACTTATGAGATAAGCAAGTGAGTGGAAATGAAGGCCCTCCAACCTGTGAACCCACGAACCCGATGAGGAGATGAGTAGTTAGGGGGGAGGGGAGAAATCTAGACAATGGAAGTGAGGGAGGAGAAATGTAGATATTAGGAGCAGGGGTGTGGAAGGTGAGAGGGAAGGGTGAAGGAGTGTGGTGGGTATCCGCCCCCCACCATAGATTGAAATATGGCTTGAAATATGGCTAAGTATGGGAGGATAAGGGATAAGGGAATGGAGAGGGTGGATAGATAAGGAAAAAAATGGTTAAGTGTTTACATGGATAAAGGTGAAAGGTGAGAGAAATAAGCGATGAGAATACTTAGCCAAAATTTGAAAAAGGATAGAAGAACATGATACTTAGAAAGATTCTTCAAAATTGGATCTCTGGACCAGATCTTGAATAAATTAGGCATACATAAACAAATTTTTGATCTGAAAAATGTGTGGCTAAGTTGAGACTAAGGGTTGTAGAATCAAATTATAAAAGTTCAAAAATGTCTTCTTTTAATATAAAAAATTATGAGATATGTTGGGACTTGTACCAATTATTTAGAGGCACTCTCAATATCTACTGGAGAAAAAATATACCAAGCATGGGGAAGATTTGATTGTGTTGTTTGGCCAACAATGATCTGAAACCATAATTAAGGAAAATCAATTCTTGGTCAAAGATTTTTCGACATAAGAATGCATTCATCCTTTTATTTATTTACAACCACTTCGAAGGTTCTTGATTCATCAAAAATCTCTTGAAAAGACTCTTCTTTCTTGTAAAGGTGATATTGCTCATCATTCTTCTCAAGATTCATTTCTTCCACAATGATGAAATATCCTTGTTTATTTGGTGGAGGCTCTTCAATTTCATTTTCAAATTTGTTGCTTGAAATATCTTCATATGGAGAATATAGGAGGCTGAAATTTTCTTCTTGTAATTTGGAATTTTCATCTTCCTCTTCAGCAACGTGACTTGTCTTAGAAATTTCATCCACTCTTTGATTAGATTCTTCTTTAAAATTGGTCACTTCGTTATCTTGCTTCCATATGGGAGAGGATGGGTGGGAAGTAACATTTAAAACATCAGCAAAAAAATATGAATGCACCTTTGGGATGAACATTTCTGCAAATGAATCTTCTAACACATCTCAACTAGTAATGGAGTTAAGCATTAATGAACTATACCATTCAAGAGCATCCTCTCATAGAGTTTGTAAGAATAATCTACATGTAGCATTGTCTTCAGTGAGGTTGAAATCATAACATGTACCTTTAAAATTAATCAAGTGTTGTTCTGCATCTTCTGAAGCATCCCTAAAGAATGCAAAAAAAAATTCAATAGCAATATTGGGCATTTGAAAGTCTATTTCTGGTAGATTTAAAGGGGTATTATGAAATCGTCTCCTTCTTTGAGTATTTCTCCCTTTTGTTGAGTCTTGCAAAGCCGTTGATGGGCTTGATGAAGAATATAAAAATCATTCTGACATGAATGAAACCCTTCATTTTGAATTCTTTCAATGGAGTTTCCAGGGAGTTCATTCTCATGAATCTTTGGTGCTTCTCATTTATTTTTGAAATTACAAAAAAGGTGATCCATGCTTAAAATAAGCAACAATTTTCTTTAATCTTATTCTTGAAACTTTGAGCCATAGAGATTTTTGGTTCCTCAAATATATTAAAAATAAATCGGTCCCGAGTATGGTTGCCAAAAATGTTGACACTTGAATCCATCAAGACTGAAATGACAACCTCATGATGACATTAGTCCCCCTTCATTTTTAGATAGGTGGTTCTCCTCGTTGGCTAAAAGATATATCTTTGAATATCTTGGATTAGAGAGAGTGCTCGGAAGCAAACCCCAAATATTTATTTCTTGGATTTATAAGAAAATGGTTCTTCAATGACCCAATATGATATTTATGTGTAGCAAAAGTCTTTTTACAATAAGAAAATATTGAAGGAGGGCTTCATCATCAGAATTAAATTGTGATCAGCATTACACACAATATTTTTAATAGTATATAAACACATCCATATATTCTTCATGAGAAATAGAAGAGAATGATTTGATCATTTCAATGAATTTTAATAGAGTACTACAATTAGTAATAAAAAGATAAATCGATAGGTCAACCTCAAATATTTCATATTTAAAACTCAAAGTTATAAGATACAATCAAGATCAACCCCGAAGCAATTCTTTGTGGAGTTTATTCATGAGAAATGTTCTTCATTACAAAAAATTTGACAGTCATGGATGCAAATACTCCATGATTATACAAGAAAAATATGTAGAAGAATACAATAAAAACACTCAACAACTCATCCTTGTGCCCAACTCTAATATTCAAGCATAAAGCTATGAGAACTAGTGTAGAAGAATAAAAAGAATGGAGAAGATGGAGATTTCCTTCTTTTGATCAGAATCTTGATTGTGTATCCATGGTTGTACCTTATTCTTCCTCTATTATTATGTCCATCCCCTCTCACAATACTGATTATTGGAACACTTGATGAAGCCTCTCTTCTCTTTTTAAGAAGAGATTTTCTAACTACTTGAGTAGTTAGGGTTTTCTTCCTCTCTTGAAATCCCCATACAAGTTTCTTCTTGAAACATTCCATTTAATTAGTGTCTCATTAATTCCTCATTAATTAAATTATATCATCAATATATACATATCTAAAATGGGTCCCTTACCCTTTTTAATAAAAAAAATTAAGTAAACTTTTATTTTCACAATTTAATTAATTTACCATTTAAAATAGGAGGAATGTGTTTTAGTTTTCTGGGAATGATAATCACATTTTTTCCATGTAAATCACTTTTGATGTTATATTCATCATCTTATATTTCCAACTATACAAATTCTCCTCAAATATGTCACCTGGATCTCAAGATATGAGCTTATGAAGTTGAGTTGTCGCGCAGGCCCATTAAAAAATGAAGATGACTGATATTTTAATTTATGAGACAAATGTATCACCTTTCAGCACTTTAAATCTATACCACCATATTCTACATCTAAATACCTTTCCAGTGGCATACATTTTGCACAATTCCGACATCCAAAGCTCAATTTATGGCCTCCGCAAGATCAATGCTCAACCACCGTCGATCAAAATTGATGGGCAAATGTGGGCCCTTGGATGAATTTCGTGTTTTCCTTCATAAAATTCGACTTTTTGGTTTAAAAGTCTATCCCACATGCATTAGGATATTAGATTCTTCATGATATATAATACTAATTTTTTGATACACTTAGCAAGAAACACGAGAAGAGAAGAAATTATGGAGCTTGGAGGATTCGACCCTTGGAAAATTATTGAATAAAATAATATTTTTTTGGAATCCAGTCATCACCCACCTCATGCCCGATCACCATGATGAGTCATCCAATAATATCATTCCATGTGTCTCAAATTGTATGTTTCCACATGTCTCCAATGTTGATTTTCCATGTGTCATGACCTCATTCATTGCCATGTGTCATATTCTCATTTGTTGGTTTCCATGCCTTGGAATAGCTTTGAGAATTTGGCTAAGTATGGGAGATGGGACGAGAGGGGAGGAGGGAAAATTTTGGGTAGAGCAAGTTTAGGGGGTAGTTTGTAGGCTATGGGGATGGACAAGAGATAATTTGAATATAAAAATTTTCATGAAATCGTGAACCCGCGGTTGTATAGATGATAAAAAATATACTAAGTGTAAAGGAACGGTTGGTTGGATTCGAATGAAAGAGGAATGAAATACTTTGGATATCATCACCTGTGACGACGATAATGTTCGAAATGTAGATCACAGAACTTGGGGTGCAAATTGAAGGTCACGAAAAATGGAGAATGAGGGCTCGAACCTGCGAACCCGCGAAACTGAAAAAATGGCTAAGTGTTAAAACAGACTTATGAGATAAGAAAGTGGGTGGAAATGAAGGCCTGCCAACCTGTGAACCCGCGAACCCGATGAGGATATGAGTAGTTAGGGGGGAAGGGGAGAAATGTAGACGATGGAAATGAGGGACGAGAAATGTAGATAGCGGGAGTGGGGGTGTGGAAGGTGAGAGGGAAGGGTGAAGGAGTGTGGTGGGTGTCTGCCCCCCGCCATAGATTGAAATATGGATAAGTATGGGAGGATAAGGAATAAGGGAATGGAGAGGGTGGAGAGATAAAGAGAAAAATGGTTAAGTGTTGAGATGGATAGAGGTGAAAGGTGAGAGAAATAAGTGATGAGAATACTCAGCCAAAATTCGAAAAAGAATAGAAGAACATGATACTTAGAAAGATTCTTCAAAATTGGATCTTTGGACTAGATCTTGAATAAATTAGGCTTGCAGAAACAAATTTCTGATCCGAAAAATGTGTGGTGAAGCTAGGATTGAGGGTTTCAGAATGAACTTATAAAATTTCAAAAATGTCTTCTTTTGATATGAAGGATTTTATGAATCCAAGAGAAAGAAAATATAGATGACCAAATTTTGGTCAACACCCCCATACAATAATGACCAATATACACTAAGGCCAACAATATATATTGCATGCCTTCCACTTGACACTTGTCGCCTCCAAAATTATCTTTAAGCCACTTGGTGACCCATACCCAACCCTCGGGAACTTAGTATAAAATAATTATCTAACATTACATTGTTTTGGAAATATTATTAAACTATTCCCCAAGACTTACAACTCACCCCGTTTTCCCTTTTTCTAGTGGAGTTGGCCCCCCATCTCTTTTCATCTGAATCTATATCCACGTAGCGATGAAATATTATATTAATAACCATTATTATAATTACATGGATAGGTGCACCGGCTTATCTATGTCTAGGCTCACCATCCTCATAATCACATAGGCTCTTTGGCCTCAATACATGTCCAGTCATAAATATATACATATATATAAACAAATTTTACACACTTCTAGGTCATTACCCTGCACTTACCCAAGTGCACGCAACATGGTGCAATGTGCACATTTACCCAGGTGCGTACAACACATAAAAATGTGCACACCTTGTTCTTGAGAGAACTTCTTTGCACACTACTCAGATCATGTGTGAAATACCAAAACCAGGTGACATAGGATCACTAGCCTAAATGTACATTTCATTCATGCATGGAATCTACAGCTCACCAGCCTATATGTACAATTACAAAGGGTTCTGTATCAGGGACATTACATTCCCCTCCCCCTTATTTATGCATTGTCCTCAATGCATCATATACACATGTACATACAAAGATTCAAACATTTTCAAAAAGATGAGGATACTCTGCTCGCATTACATCCTCATGCTCCCAGGTTGCATCCTCAGGATTGTACCAGGTCCATTGGACTTTTACTGGCTCCATGGCTCGATTCCGAAGCTTCTTGACTTTTTGATCCAATATGCAAACTGGTCACACTTAAAATCCACCTTTTGGCTCCACATGAATCACATTCCAATCAATAATATGATTAGCATCAGGTACATACTTATTAAGTAATGACACATGGAAAACATTATGAATACACAAGGATGTAGGAAATGCATGTGTATAAGCGACAAGACCAATCCTCTCTATGATTTCAAATGGCCCACAGTAACATGCCGCTAACTTAGAACATTTTCCCAACTTCAGGGAAATGTGTATGGCCTTCACTTTCATAAACACGTGATCACCCACTTTAAACTCTTTGTGGTTTCTGCCTTTATCTACGCAACTTTTTTTCTTGTCATGGGAATCCTTTAGATTCTGCCTTATCTTTACCATCTGCTCCTCCATTTCCCAGAGTTAATCTAGCCCAACTACTGCGCAGTCTGTTGGGTTGTCCCAATTCACTGGTGTGTTGCACTTTCTACCATAAAGTGCCTCAAATGTGTTCTTCTTTAAATATTTATGATACCCATTATTGTAAGAAAACTCTACCAAATGAAAAAAGTATTCCCATTTTGATGGCTTATCCATCACATACATCATCAGCATGTCTTCAATCCCCTAATTTACTCTCTCTCTTTGACTATCTATATCAAGGTGATATGTTGTGTTGAAATTTAGATTTGTTCCAAATCCTTTGAATATCCCTTTCTAAAAGTTCAAAATGAACTTGTAATCTTGATCAGACACGAATGTTTTAGGTACACCATGAAACTTAGCAACTTCACATATGTAAATCTTAGTAATGTCGATTGCCTTCTGTACTGACTTCAATGGAATAAAATGGGAAGCTTTAGTAAGCTTATCCACCACCACCATAATAGAATCGTGTTACTTAGAAGTCCTGGGAAACTTGGTTATGAATTCCATGGTCACCACTTCCCACTTCCACTCAGGAATAGGAAATGGTTGCAGCAAACTAGCTAGATGTCTTTGGTCAACCTTGACCTTATGACATTCAAGACTTCTTGCAATAAAATCCACAACTTCCTTTTTCATACCTGGCCAAAAGTATTGCTTCTTGACTACGATAATGGTCTTTTGGTAACCTAGATGTCTAGCATAAGGAACCTTATGCATCTCTAACAATATCAGGCTCTTCGACTCCTGATCATTCGACACATAGAATCTATGTTTATACATGAGGATTCCATCCTCTCTTAACTCATAACCTTCAACTTTTTGTTGCGACATACCTTGTTGTAAAGTCACACTTATATCCATATAGTGTAGATATGATTTGGAAACTTCTAAAAGAAATTTGCACAAATTTTTCTAGTATATGCTAATGGTTGTAGTATGCATTTCATACATCCTCCTGCTGAGTGTGTCAACCACCTTATTTTATTTTCCTCTAATATGCCTTATGTCGAATTCATACTCACTAAGGAACCCTAACCAACTACTTTTTCTGGAATTTAAACTTGGTTGTCCAAACAAATATTTCAGACCACAGTGGTCTATTCTCGGTTCAAATCTTTTATCCATGAGATAATTTCACCACATCTTCAAAGCATGCATTATGGATGCCAATTCCAAGTCATCCGTAGCATAGAGCCTTTCATGCTCTTTCAACTTCCTTGATTCATAGCATACTACATGTCCATTCTAACTTGAGACTCCACCTAATCCTTCCTTGCATGCATCTATGCACACAACAAAGTTTGCATCAGCATCAACAATTCTAAAAAATGGTGCACTTGTTAGCAAACTCTTCAAGTGATGAAAACTCCTTGCACAATCCAGAGTACAATCAAATCATACACCTTTCTTTTGTAGGGATGTAATTGGATGCACAATTTGTGAAAATCCTTCCATAAATATTCTGTAGTACCCTACCAAAACAATAAATGATCTCACTTCTACAACATTTCTTAGAATTAGCCATTCCTCAATGACTTTTATCTTCGTTGGGTCTAAAACTCTTCCTTCTTCTGAAATGATATGACCCTAGTAATGAATATTTCATTGATTGAATGCACATTTGATCAAATTTGCATAAGGTTGATGCTCCCTCAATACCTGCAACACCATCCTCAAGTGTTTCTTGTGTTCTTCTTTTGACTTTGAGTAAATAAGAATGTAATCCAGAAATACATTGACAAACTTATCTAAATACTCTCTGAAAAACTCCATTCATCAAACACATGAAGGCAGCTAGTGCATTTGAAAACACAAATGGCACCACTGTAAACTTGTAATGACCATAGATTGTTCTTAAGGAATTCTTACTGATGTCTTCCTCTTTTATTCTCACTTGGTGATATCCAAATCTGAGATGTATCTTGGAAAATATCCTTGCACCCCTCGATCAAGAAGGTCATCTATCCTTGGAAAATGATACTTGTTATTCATTCTTACCTTGTTCAACTTCCTAAAGTCACTACAAAGTCTCAGCGTATCATCCTTCTTCTTCATGAACAAAACTGGAGCACCCCAAGGTGACACACTTGGGCATATATATCCCTTCTTCATAATCTCTTCAAGTTGCATATGCAACTCCTTCAACTCTTGAATACTCATTCTATAAGGAGTATTGGATATAGGAGCTACTCCAAGCATTAGATTTATAGAGAAATTGATGTCTCTTTTTGGAGGAAATCTCAGTACCTCTTTAAAGACATCATCAGATTCCCTTAGTATTGCACAGTCTTCCGCACTTGGCACTTTATCCTTAGGTGCCTCTTCCATGTGTGTTGCAAATACTTGACATCCATTCCTATATATTTTTCTCAACTACAAATTGAAAACTTCTTTGATATTCATAGCTCTTGGAATTCCTTGAACTGATCTCAAATTTCCTTCCTCATCCAAACAATTGAAAGCCTTATTTTAACAATCCAAGACAACATGGTGCTCATGCAGCTAATCCATACCAATGAGGAAATCATACGAGCCCAAAGGTATAATATTCAACTTAGCTCTAGTGCACATTCCATTCATCTCCATTGGACATGTCTTAACCATCTCATTAATTTTCCTCTTTGCTCATGTAGCTAATTGTACCAACCAATATTTTCCAAGCTTGCTTCTCAGCAAATGGAATATTTCCACCATCTTAGGATCTAGATAACTATGACTAGCTCTTGATTCAATTAAAATAGCAATGGGTTGGTCATTAATCTTACCTTCCACCTTGATCATATGCGAATGAAACTCAGCCTAATTGTTATCCACCGTGGCATAAATACTTGGAACATTTCTTCCCATGTCCTCAATTGTTGCATCTTGTTGTACAATGTGCCCAACCCTCACTTTATCACCTCTTTGAGGGAAATCTCTATGCATATGATTTCCGCCACAAACCCAACACTGCATAGGTTTCTACCATGAATTTTGTCCCATTTTCTCTGACATTTTAGGCTCCTGGAGAGTTTCCTATCCTTGCATAGTGTTTATGAAAAATAGTGGCTTAGCCCCTTTCTTCATATGTTCCACCTTGATTTTCATCTTGTCTTCCCAAGCCTTTTGGAACGTCTATTTTCCCCTTTGTTTCTCATAGCGACAATTATCTCTCCTTATGGTTTCTTCCAACATATTAGGGTCATCATATTGTATCTTGTCACTAATAAATGAGGGTATCCCACTTAGATACCTATGAATATTCACTTGTTCATCCTTGATAAAAGGCACATATTTCAACAACTCTAAAAATATTCTTTCATACTCGTCATTCGTCATACTCCCAAGCTTGAGTTCGAAGAAATCCTTCATTTTTTTGTCACAGTACCTCTTGATTAAGTATTTCTTTTGGAAATACCTCTTGAAATCCCTCCAAGTCACTTTCTTCTCATCAATGTGTTGCACTTATACATATTAATCCCACCACATTGATGCCTTCCCCCTGAGATGAGAAATATCAATTATCCCTTCTGCATGTGCAGAATAATTATGTAGTTGGAAGTACTTCCTCATACACAACAACCAGGTCTCTACATATTCATCCTTCTTGTGATCATAATCAAATATAGGAGGCTTAATCTTATTCATTCCCCACTATGGCTAGTCCACCCCAATCCTTCTCTTATTCTTTTTGATAGGATATGGACTCAAACTATTGCACATTTTCCTGAAAGAATGCTTACCAACAAATCTTTCTTCTCTTCTTTTCTCATCATGAGACCTGGGACTTCTTGATATACTTGACCTTGTCTCCTTATCCATCTTATTTTCTATTATGTCCAGACTTTGCATCAATTTGACATTGAAGTCATCTTGTTGTGCCTTGGCTCTCATAAGCCTCTCATTATCATCCTTATAACTCTCGACATCTTTTTGCAGTACTTTTACATCTTTTACCAAGTTTGTGCGCTCCTCCTTAGATTATGTACCATCAACACCCAAGCCAACATATAAATTTATGAATTCATCATCAGGATTGTAATTTCTCTGTGCATCTTCCATGCTTTTAACCTTTTTCACTAACTATGTCCTGCTCTATTCGCTGAAAGTTCTGCAAAGTGTGTAGGAAATCAAGATTTGTTAGATGATTTCATGAAACAACTCCATGAAAAATATGCACCATCTCATCAAAATCCTTCATTTTGAAGCTCATGGGTGCCTTGATATTCAACACACACCAATTTTTGCTTTCAATTTTTAACTTGTACATCGCGTATCAGTAATGCACCTACACCACAACTTTGTCATGCGTAGTCCCAACCCTTTACGACACACACCTATGCAACATTATTTATTGCACAGTTCCAGTGTTGCATTATACAATATCATAAACTTATCATGCACTTATGCACATTCTTACTTGATGTGCACCATGGCCACACTAAAATTCCAAATTCGGCCACTTTCTAGTCCAAATTTTGTCTTTAGTATAACTCAACTCATGCAAGATTTAGTGTTGAAACAAAAGCTCTACAACTTCTTGTTGACCTATAGAACATAAAACTCCAGTGTTGAACCCATTTATCATATACCACTTTTTAACATCCCCAACCGCCCCAGGACAGGCCACGTCACATCACCTCCACTTATGTAGCTCTGAATCAACCAAATCGTAACAACCCCAACATAGTATTGGGCCATGCTACTCTAAAATTTCACCGCACAGTTTCTACTATACACACAATTCCATGTAGTATCACTTAAGGTAATGCATTCATCCCAAATTGATTCATGCCACACAAATTATAACAGTGGAAGCATCCTTCTCTTTTTAACACATCCTTATGCAACGGAAGTAACTCAAACAACTGCGAACACCAACATACAGACCACATCGTACAAATTTTCACACAACAATCTTGGCGTCATGTGACAATTCTGTTTTTGTTGAGTGTGAAATCTATTTCCTTAAACGCACATACAAATTCTAGCCTCCTGTGCATGCAGGCTAATTTCTTGCACACCCAGCTATCTAATTCTCTTCTTGAAGACTCATAACCAAATTCACAAGTTTAACTTATCAAACAAAGCTATCATCAACTGACATACTCATGCACAGCTATAAATACAAGCTATAAACACCATACTTACATGTGCAAGAAATATTAAACAGAGTAACAACAATTACTTATATGCAACTATATACAATAATTATCCCATATTAAACATAGACAAATATGCACACAGTAAACAAGACAAACACATAAGGAACACTTATCTTTTATAAAATTCACCAACTGCATGCATAACTCAGACGTTTTTCCCATCCATAGACTATGTTTCTCATAATATTTCAGCAACATGTCACCCCCGAGATGTGGCTTAAATCCACCAGCGAGAAAGGGTTCCTAGTGACAACAAAGGTCTAAAAATCAACATAATTTCTCAGTCCTAAATACTTGTTGTTGCAACTAGACCGCAGACCCTCATTCTCCATGCACCTGTCACACCCAAGGAAGTGTGCCCCTTCTCTAATCAATAGTCCTTTGACTACCCCACTTCCCTTCCTAGGGTTACGAGCAGCATGCCAGACAGGAAGTCTCTGATCCCTTTGACTAATGCTCGACGCACTAGGGAACAATTCTCAACAAAACTCTCACTTGGAGAGTATGCTCACAGGTCTGACAACGACTCCACAACAACCAATATCTCACCTATAGAGAATTCTCATGGTTTGTCATCCTGACTCCTTGATAGTATAATCTGGTTACAACCCCACAACTCCCTACAAGATTCTCTAGGCAGGTAAGGTAATAATCTAATTTTATATACAGTCCAACCCCCTTTTTCTCATGAGATCCTGCTACATGAGATATCCTCCCAATAATGGATTATCCCCCATACAATAATTCCCAAAATACACTAAGGCCAACAATATATATTTCATGCCTTCCACTTGACACTTGTCACCTCCAAAAGTAGCTTTAATCCACTTGGTGACCTGTTCCCAACCCTCGGGAACTTAGGATAAAATAATTATCTAACATTACACTTTTTCTAAAATATTATTAAAATATTCCCCAAGACGTACGACTCACCACCTTTTCCATTTTTCCAGTGGGGTTTGCCCCCCGTCTCTTTTCGTCTAAGTCTGTCTGCACACAGTGATGCATTATTATATTAATAACCATGATTATAATTTCATGGATAGGCGCACTGGCCTATCTACATCCAGGCTCACCAGCCTCATAATCACATAGGATATCTAGCCTCAATACATGTCCATTCGTACATATATATATACATATATATAACTAAAGTTTGTGCACTTCCAATTCGTTATCGCACAGTTACCCAAGTGCATGCAACACGGTGCAATGTGCGCACTTACCCAAGTGTGTGCAACACATAAAAATGTGTGCACCTTGTTCTTGATAGAACTTATTTGCACACTACTCAGATGCACGCAATACCAAAACCAGGTGCTATTAGATCACTATCCTAAATGTACATTTCATTCGCGCTTGGCACCTACGGCTTACCAACATATATGTACAATTACAAAGGGTTCCAGATCAGACACATTACAAAAATGGATATCTATAATTATAAAAATATTTTGGAAATGAATGTTTATAATTATATAAATATTTTTTAATTGTGAAAATGACAGTGATATTGATATTATAGTATAATATTTTATTAAATTTTATTATTTTATTAATATATTGAAATGTATTTGTTGTATATTCGATCATTTTGAATTGGTTTTATAAATTTGTATTTTTTAATAATTTTAATAATATTTTGATATAAAAATCTACAAAACTCAACTTTGATTTAATTTTTTAATGTGGATTCTTAATACTTTGAATTAATAAAATATTAAAGACTACTAAAACCTCAAACAACTCAACAATGAAGTAGAATAATATATATATATATTAATTTTAATGAAAGTGTGGTATGTGTTATATCCATTGTGTGGTATATGAGTTGTAATTTGTTGTTAGATTATACATCTATGAAAAACAATTATGTGTGGTATATGAGTTGCAATTTGTTGTTAGATTATACATCTATGAAAAATAATTACGTGTGGTATATGAGTTGTAATTTGTTGTTAGATTATACATCTATGAAAAACAATTACAAACTAAACAAGTATTTTTTGGAATTATTAATTATGTGATGTCATTGATGGAAACATGAGTCAAATATGTACAGTAATCAGAGAGAAAGGAAGATCACCTTGGGACAGAGGAAGATCACCTTGGGGTAGAATAAATTTGTGATCATTGTTGATCACGATAGGATCAACAAATGATCCTATGTTCCTAAAGATCAGAAGATATAGTGGGGAGATTCTACAAAGAATACCCACACAGAATCAAAGTATGGAAATGATGAAGGAAAGATCATAAGGGAGAGCGCATTACAGAAGTGATATCAAGAATGAAATTCCCATATTAAACTTCAAAATAATCAAGGAATAATCTTGTTCATTGATGTAGTTCTCAAGACAATCATGGACCATCAGATCGCACAGAATCCAAAGCTTACACAGAAGAAACTCTTGTATAGGATCGAGTTACATAAGTCATTCATTCTCAGTTTGGGACAATCCAAGATCGTTAGATCAAGGTGAAGTCAGAGGTTGGGAAGGATTAAATCTCAAACATCAAATCTGAAGCAGTAGTAATATGGACCATTGGATCAAGTAGCGGACAAAATAACTTCGCCACTTTAGTGAACATTGGAGACAAGGAAGGATCACGAAGTCATGAAATCCCACCAAATGTTAGATCAAGCAGGGACTTCGAGTGAATTTTCAACCATCTGATCGAGTTTAGTGGAAGGATAGGGTAAGCCACAATATCCCAGAATCCCATAGTAACCGAACTCATGGAGACTATCGATCTAAGATCCCTACGGGTGAGCTCTCAACCATTGGATCAAGTAGTCAACTCCAGAATTGACCACTCCAATGAAAAGAAGTATGAATCATGTAGGAATACTCGATGGCCAAATCCTTGAATAAATAAACTCTCTTCGACCGTTGGATCAGAGGAAGAGTTGGAAAATCCTGTTGACCATTGATAAAAAAAAACTAGAAGGATAAGATAAGTGAGGCCAAAGGCATGAAGTCTCATAGTAAATATAGGTCATTGGATCAATACAAGGAAAGGTCAAATGGTGGAAAAACCTATTAGTCACTTCGGAGATAAATGGATGTGGAAAGGACCCATAATATCCCTGAGTCACAAAATCACCAAAATCTCGCTAGTCTTCCAATCAAGAATGAGCTTCGGATAACTAAGGTTCCCCTGGACCATTCGATCGTGCGAGGGAAGGAATATTCAACCTCGCATTGACCACTCTGGGATTACGAAGAGTCCCAAACAGCTAAAACTCTTGAGGCCATGAAGTACTGAAGCCACGAAGTGTAAAGCCATGATCCAAGAGGGAGACATGTGGCAGAAGACAAAGATGACATGTGGCCCAATCGACTGGTGGCAAGTGTCAAGGTCTAGTTGACACATTAGGTATATGAAATTCACAAATCAAGGTGACATGTGGAAACCATGTTGAAGTTTTACTTATACAGCTAGCAGTTACGATTCTTCTTTATTATTATAATGATTTAGCACATTAGCTACATAAATAAGATCATTGAAAGAGAGGCAATCATAGAAAAAATAGAGACACACATATTATCCTAGGAAACCATCATGGGGAATAAAACCCAACAAAAATTCATCAATATAGATAGACCAAATACCGAACATAAGATCTTCCTCTACTCCTTCACGAGGAAGAGTAGCGCACCACTTGAAAAATAAATACCAAGAGATAGACCAAAAACCCTCCTTGACGTCACCCCCATTTGCAACAGCTTCTCCTCCAAGACTTGTTCACTGCAGAGCTAGGTGTGTATGTGTCCAAATGAGGCATTGGCCTCTCTTACAAATAGTTGTTTGGCCAACCTATAATTAGGTCTGGGCCAACCTGTCACTTTACCCTATTAATTTACAATTATCTGTCAATGCAAAATAGGGCCGACTTTTACTAAGGAACAATAGGGACTAATTAAATATAATATAATAATATTATTCGACTCTCTCTTAGGTAGAATATTCTTCAAAGTTACAATATTTCAACACTCCCCCTTAACAAGAAGGGTATTCTACTGACAACATTAATAACAACTAACTGGACTCAATACATCATCAAGAGGAGGGGACATCATCATTAACATCGAGAATAGTGTCGGTCATATCTATAGGTCATCGAAATTTTTTCTCATCATCAACATCAGTAGAAACTGAAAATCATCATCATATGCAGCATCGAGTTGGAGTAACATCATCATCATCAATAACATGAAGCCGGAACATCAAAAACAACAACACGAAGCTGGAATAACATCATCATAATCAACAACATGAATTCTAAACATCAACATCTATGTGGCAACATAATGAGGAAGGTTCATCAACAACAACATCAGTGGTACTCTGACAGAACGTCCTTGCTAGATCTTCGGGATTTTCCCAGGAATAATAATATTCCCTAGGATATAGAATCGTAACAGAGCTACCACTACTAACCATAGCCTCCATATACATGAACAGGTACTCTGACAGACCATCCTTACTAGAACTTCGAGATCTTCCCATGGATGATAAGTCCCCTAGTATATAAAATCCTAACTGAGCTACCCGTTGTTGGTCAGGATACCATAGTATCATCAACATCACTCCCCCTTTCAAGGGAGATCCTTTTAGACTACACCAAGCTTGTCTCATAAGTACTAAAACTTCACATGAGACAGAGGCTTAGTCAACACATCTACAACCTGCTCATATGTACCAACATATTGGAGCTTTACAGCTCCCTTCTACACCATTTCATTAATGTAGTGATATCAGATCTCTATGTGTTTCATCGTATCATGGAACATTGGTTTCTATGTCATATTTATGCAACTATAGTTATCACATAGAATCATAGTAGCTTCCATCTCCAGATCAAACAGACCTGTCAACAACTTCTGAATCCATATGGCTTCACAACTGGTAGAGCATGATGCAATGTACTCTACTTCTGACCTCAAACAAAAACAACATCTTGGAGTGATTTTTTTGTCTAAAGCCCTTCCATCCCAATCTGGATCAGTATAGCCATACAATCTGAAGTCACAATCTCCAATATAACATAGGCCATAGTCCAACATACCCTTAAGGTATCTCATCATATGCTTTGTATATACAAGGTGAACACGTTTGGGCTCCACCAGATATTGACTCAATATGTTCATAGAAAATCATATATCTGGCCTGGTATTCATCAGATACATCAAGGAACCAATAATTTTTCTGTATAGAGTAGCATCAACTAAATCTAACGAAGTATCAACCAGGAGCTTCAAATTCGTCTCCATGGGTGTGGCCATGGATTTACATTCCAACATGTCAAACTTCTCCAGTATTTCAACTGCATACTTCCCTTGGTTGAGGAATATTTCTCTAGGCTCTACCAAACTTCAAGACCTAATAAATAATGCATCGGGCCTAGGTCTTTCATCTCAAATTATGCATTTAGCTTCCTTTTGCGATCTGCGATGATCGTTTCTTCTCCTGTCAAGAATAAGTCATCCACATATAGTAGCAATACAATTGGCTCATCATTCATAACCTTGAAGTAAATATTATAATCAACTTTACTCTTGTTAAAGACCAAGCTCATCTAAAAAACTGTCAATCATGTCATTCCAAGCTCTTGGAGCTTACTTCAACTTGCAGACATGAGTCTTCCTATCTTGTACTTTGAAACAAAATTTTTACATCACATTGTACCAACCTGGTACACTTGCTTAGATGAAGCTTAATCTACACTTTTCATGTGCTAGCTCTATGTTCTTTCTGCAAAACATTATCTGTCTCACTGGCTGAGAGTATGTTCTCTACTCTCTCTGCAACTGTTCCTCTAGGACTGGGACTTTGCACCTCTAGTTTCTCTGAAGTTGAGAATGACTACTCCATTCCCATTGTGGCTGCTGAAATCTAAGAGTAACTCCTCTACTCTATCACAACAATAGCTTCATATTAAACCGAGAGTGGCTCAATAACTGACACCGAGGGTAGCTTATCCTCTTTCTCTGGAGGTAAAATAATCTTCTATTGTAGTCATGTCTCCATGGCCCAACTCATGTACTACACCAACTAGCACTGGAGATAACTCAATCTCAAATAAAGGGATTTTCATACCTGGTCCCTCTGAATCTCATATTGTGTCAGCTTCTTTTAATGAATCATGTTTTTTCTATATATACTTATTCTGATTACTGGAGAAAGTGTCTCATCGTATTCTTCTCCCTCTTGCTGGGATAATCCTCCAGAAACAAATCATCCTTTGTACATCTTTATACTATTATTTGCAGCATGCTTAATCTATTAGATCAATCTTGGAAGTCACCATTAACTTCCCTTCTGGTCTTAAGGAAAAATCCATATCCCAGTCCTTTTGAATGGCTTCCTCCTTTGTCATTGAAACAAGGAAATATTCTCAGGATATTTCATGTCCCCTAGAGGTCTCTGAAGCTACGATCTAGTCTTCTTAACTCATGGCATCTATCTGCCAGTCCTGGAAGATGTCTATTTTTCCCAACTGATCCTTTCGGAGATCAGGCTTACTCTGAGTCTTGATTTCTTTTGAGTTTGCAAAAACTTCATAGTCTTTGTAGGATATACTTGGTGTTGAATACCAAGTCTTAATATGAAAATTTGAGTCATACTTCAAACGAATTATGCTTCCTGTCAAGGTGGATTTATTATCCATTGACCAAGTCTACTTTGAGTTATATTCTAATGTTTAGTCATCTTTGGAGCCTTCTTCTCCTTACAATGAATCTCCATATGAGATACCATGTATCTCAAAAGTATCTTGGTACATGGATGCATATGGTCATGTATACAAATTAGATAGTCTGCATCATGTCTCATCTAATATGTTTCCTCCTACAACCATCATTACAGCTCCCTCAAGGTTATCACATGTGACATGCCTAGAGAAAGAACAACAAGGAAGAAACAATAGACAAGGATAATACTCTTTATAATAATAATAAAAACAATAGTGAGAAGAATCATCATAGTAGCTCCTTCAGAGTTATCACTTGTAACCTTCCTGAAACAAGGGTAAAAAGTAAGAAATACAATAATAAGGAATGAGAGAAACACTCTTCTAGTGTTGTGATCAATCATTCCTCCATGGTAACCTCGAAATAAAACAAGAAGTTTCTGCTAGAGGAGATGTTAGTTATATTTAGTAAATGATTATAGTAAGCATTTATCTCAATAGTGCTAACATGCTATCAAGTATTCAATAATAAAACTTTTCAAATATTGCTATCACAAATATAATGTTTAGCAGTAATCAAACTTTATATGTGTAAATTTGAATCTTATCAATTTAAACAATCAAACCTGGAACCTAGAGTCTTGTCCTCAAGAATGAGTATGTTGTTTTTCTTCTGAGTCTCTTTCACTCAATATGAAAAGTATTTTCTTCAACCTATCCTTTGTACTAAGATAATATGCTTTCTTGATAGAAAATTGGGTTAGAGAATAAATTCTATAATCTCAACTTTAATCAATCTAATACTTTGACTTTAATTTTGAACAATGATTAGTATGATAGTCATAATTTCAATAGATCAAAAATACAACTTAGATATTCATAATATCACAATAATTCCATAAAAAATAGAGGCATATCAAATTAATCAAACTTGGGATGTATTGTTCCTCTAAATGTGTTGGATCTGAGATCCTTCTGGATCTACGATTTTTGTTTAGACAAAAGATCCTTTCTCTTGCAAATACCCTTTAAAATAATGATATAGTTTAAACATATGTAAGTACATACCTATGACATCATTGAAAGGTAGTGGCACCATCCGACAGTGATGGAAATCAATAAAGAACCTTTAAAATTTCAAAGGTGTTGCAATTTTTAATCTAAAGGTAGCTGGAGATTTTCTAGGGTAAGGCTCACTAGGGCAATAAAAATCAATCCCAATGCCTCATAAAAACTTTCAATACAATTGGTACTGCAAATGTTGTTGGCACTACAACTGGTGTTGCAACTAGTATGAAGGAACTAACATGAAGGAAATTCCACTGCAATTGCAACTGCAACTGATATTGCAACTGCAACTGATACTGCAACTGCAAATGCAACTGGTACTTCAATTGCAACTGCAACTTAGGGTTTTATGAGGAAACCCTAATTTTTCAAACTTCAAATTTTGGAATTATGATCCAAGGACTAGATGCACCCTCCTAGGGAGAGCTCCTATATGTGGTTACTTCCCCCAACATCCTCCTTAAACAGGGAAAACATCACACTTAGGGTTTATGTAGAACTTGCATAATGTAGAGCTTGCATAATGTAGAGCTTGCATAAACATCACACTTAGCTCCTCCTCTAGGACTTGCATAATGTAGAGCTAGGTGTGTATGTGTCCAAATAAGGAACTAACCTCTCTTATAAATAGTGGTATGGCCATCCTATAATTAGTTATGGGCCTACCTTTCACTTTACCCTCTTAATTTACAATTAATTATCAAGGCAAAATAGGCCCGACTTTTACTAAGGCACAATAGGGCCTAATTAAATATAATATAATTATTTTATTCAACTCTCTCTCAAGTAGAGTATTCTTCAAAGTTACAATATTTCAACAAGCCACTCAGCTAGTTCCACGTCAACAATGATGTCAGAAAGCCATGTCACTATGGGATTATAGCCTCCAGGGATGTTCAACTTCTCCTACTAGAAAAAATGGTCGAAGTTCTGAAGGGAAAAGTCGTGAACTAATGTTGGTCGTTGATCTAAGATCCTTTAGGTTCTCTCATGATCGTTAGATCAATCGTAGTGGAAGGATAGAGTAAGAATGAGATGTTAACCGACAACAAGCAGTCAACATCGTGTTATGACTTATTCAGTAGGTAAACCTCTGGAGGAATTGAACTACTTCAAGTTTCGAGTAACCCAAAGTGTTGAAGCCCTGAAGTAATATCTGACCATCCATGGAGGAGGAATATCCATGGTAGAGGTCCAAAATTTCACAATGGGAAGGCCACTAACAAGTTACCTTGTTCGAAACGTGCCAACTGTTAATATAAAATCCTAATTAAGTCATGATTGTCGATTTTCTTTTAGCCTCTATATAAGCAAGAATCATCCATTCAACAAGATATTAACTCCACACTGTCAAGTCAAGAGAAAGAGATCAACGAATAATATCTCATCACAGTGCAAATTACACAAGGATTAGACTAGACTGTCAATCTAAGAACTTCGAGAGTAATTTTATCCATTGGATTAACCAACATGATATGTAACCACTCTTGAAGGTAACACTCTGGAAGATATCTCTTCTGCGATAACAAGAGTTTGGTAAAAGAGAAAAAGTTATGAAGGGTCAAAGCCCAGATGACAAGGTTATGCAATTGGTCATGTGAGTAGTCAAGGTAACAAAGGCGCAACACTAGCACTAAGGATAGTACTTATAAGGTAAGCCTGTGGTTTGAGCCTACGGTCATAAAGAAAATAATGGTTTGAAGGAAGTGTCTATCTGCAAATATTCAAATCTAGAACAAGAAAATAATCAGTGAAGGATTAAAATGTTGAACAATTTGCAAGGGATTTGAAGTCTTTAAACTATTAATAATAATAATAATAATAAAAGTTATTATATTTAATTTAAATGAAGAGGTTAATTGGTTCAAACAAAGACACACAATGCTTCAAATCTCACACCAATTGGGAGACTATATAAGAAATAAAGAACAATGAAGAAGAAGGTGTATCTGCAGTCCATATCAAAAGATCAAAAGCAGAAGTAGATTCCAAGAAGGAAAACTGAAGATACTTATGCAATAAGGGTGGAAGGGAGGAGAAAGGAAGTATTCATATCCTTTTCTAAGTAAAGTGTGAAAATAATGGATTTGGTTCTTCCTAGGGTTGGTTCCCTAAAACAAGCGAGTTGGGGCTTCCTAGGGTTGGTTTCGTAAAAAAAGGGAGTTGGTGCTTCCTAGATTTGGTTCCCTAAAACAATGGAGTTGGTGCTTCCTAGGGTTGGTGCCTTAAAAACAAGAGAGTTGGTGCTTCCTATGGTTGGTTCCCTGAAGAAGGGGATTTTTCTCTCCAAGAGTTGGTTCTCTAAAGAGGATTGGTATCCTTCACAATCACAAATTATTCTTTATAAACTTTGTAATTATTGTTAAGTATACTTATATAATTGATTCTTAAATACAAGTCCATTGTTGATCCACTGTGATGATAAATAGAATGAAAACAAAATTAATAACTAATTTTTTAAAAAGTTAATATTGATTCACCCCCCCCCCCATCAATATTTCCAACAATTGGTATTAGAGCGAGGTTCCTTCAGCATAGTCTAATAACTAGNCTTTATAAACTTTGTAATTATTGTTAAGTATACTTATATAATTGATTCTTAAATACAAGTCCATTGTTGATCCACTGTGATGATAAATAGAATGAAAACAAAATTAATAACTAATTTTTTAAAAAGTTAATATTGATTCACCCCCCCCCCATCAATATTTCCAACAATTGGTATTAGAGCGAGGTTCCTTCAGCATAGTCTAATAACTAGAAGGTAGATCTTTAAAGTAATGGATTAGCAAGAGGGAATGTCTTCCAACAAACCACCATTGTTTAAAGGAGATGATTATTCTCTCTGGAAAATAAGAATGAAAATCTACCTCATCAATCTTGGTATTGATGTTTGGCAATCTATAGAAAATGGGTACACTGCACCAGCTACTCCACCCACAAACACTGCAGGAAAGAAGATTTGCAATGACAACTCAAGAGCAGTCAATGCAATTCTAGGATGGTTAAAAAATACTATATTTTTGAAGGTAATGCATTGTAATTCATCTAAGGAGATCTGGTAAAAACTGGAGGTTACCTATGAAAGAGACAACAAATTCAAGGAAGCCTATAGAGCTCAGTTTGAAAATTTGAAGATGAAAGAAGAAGAGCAAATTGTTGAATATCTTCATAGAGTATATGTGTTAAGGACCTAGCCTACCTAACCCCTAAAGTGGGTAGAATAATATATATCCATGTAATAAAGGTCAATATTAATAAGGCCTAGAAATAAGGAGGAATAAATCAAAGGTAAGAAGACCTAATAGAAGCTTCCACTTCTAGAAGGATCTTCCTCTAGATTGTTCTTTTGGATAGATAGATTTAGTATAAATAGGAATAGAAGGGTATGAGAAGTTTCGTCTTGGATATTATTGTAATAGAGCTCTACTCTGTTGCAGGTTTCTCCCTCGAAGAGGCAAGTGAACATTGATCTCAGTAATCAAAGTGCTCTTTCTGGTGTTATTTTGTTATTATTCTGGTATTATTGTGGTATTGTTTTGGTTATATCATTGTTTCTCTTCCATTTCTAGATAATTATTTAGGTTTTGAATACTATTTTATATCTGGAATACTACAAGTGGTATCAAATCACCTTCCTCGGCAGAAAATTGTGTGTTAATTTTTTTCAGGGTAGAGACGTATTCTGGCGTCTTAAAGCAATAGAGATCTGTCATTACACACATAAAACTGTGATCAAGGATTCATACATGCAAGAAATACAAGTGGTACTTAATCACACATATGTTCTCCACCCTTGTAACCCATGTTGGTACCCCTTTGAGTGGTAGCGCATCAGGCAACACCTGTATAGGAATCACCCTAGATCTCTTGAAGCCCTCCATAGATAAACCGATCGGTCGCCTGACTGCTATAGTGCCACCGAGAAAAACACTCGAGAAGATACTCTCTAGTACCTGGGTAGTCGGGTAGTATGGCTAAGGGCACGGTATAGCCTCTTTAGTTGGTGCCCTGAGATATTGGGCCGAGTACCACTATTGGACCCCACACATATATCAGAGAGCTATAGCATAGGAAAATCTTTGTCTATAGAACCCTTGAATACTCTAACCATTGGGATGAAAAAACAACAGAACAAACAAGATCTATTGTCGCGCAACTGTGTCTTCTGCATTTGGGTTGTGAAATTACTACACATTTCTTCTTTTTAAGCATTTAGGCATTTCGTCACTGCATTATTCTTCAGGCCAAAGTATAACTTGGAACACTTATTTGGAACCTATTCCATTGGATTCCATTTTTCTCCCTTATCGCAACCATCCCATTCCTTTTTAATCCTTTTTGTTTATGTGGACCCTACCCCTTCCCAGTTTCCCTATTTTTCCACCTATTCCATTATATTTCTTTTCTCGCACTCATCGTTGTGGTACCTATCACTTATAAGTCCCTTTTTTTGGTCCCAACCACCCATTATTCCTTACCTGCACTTCTCCTTTCCAAATGGACACCACTCGCAACCAAGAACTCCAAGCTTCCATCAATCAAGCCCATGCCTACATCGAATAGATGACATCTGAGATTGGCTCTACCAATCCCCACATTAAAAACGTAGATCACAAATTTGACACCATGGAAGCCAACTTCACAACCCAATTTACCGTCGTCCAGTCTGTTGTCAATCAATTGTTGAACCACCCTATGGGTCCTTCCTCATCAGACCAACCCAATGTTGTTGATTCCTCTCGGTCTCTTCATTTTCAATCTAACTCCTTTCATCATGAACCTCATATTCCCCATGTAGAGGTCAATAAATTTGATGGCTCTGATCCTATGAGTTGGGTCACTCAAATGGAGCATTATTTTTCTCTACATGGTATTACTTATGAGTTGGCCCAACTTCACTATGATGTCCTCTATGTAGATCTTGAACATTGGCAATGGTGGCAATCGCGTAAAATTTCATGTCAGGGGTATATTTCTTGGACCCACTTTGTTGCAGAGCTCTATGCCCGCTTTGATACTAATACCCACTATCTTAGTCGTTTGACCAAGTTGAAATAGTCATGCACAGTGGAAGACTTTATCAATACTTTTGAGCATTTGGCCTTTCGAATAGAGGGCATGTCAAATGTGTTTTTTTGTGAATTCTTTATCAGTGGCCTCAAGGATGAAATCCAATCCTAGGTTATCATGAACCACCCTCAGACTTTTTTGGAAGCTAATAAATGTGCTAAAGAGGCCTAACACGTCTTTTTTTCCCAGAACAAAATACCCTCTTTTGTTCCTCTCCCTTGACCCACTAATCCTAACCCCCCTGTCACTCCCCTCAAGGTACAAAAACTAACTCAGGCTGAAATGGTTGAACACAAACTAAAGGGTCTTTGTTATAATTGTGATGAAAAATATTTTCTAGGGCACAAGTGTAAGGAACAAAAACTTTTTATGGCCATTTCTGAAGATGATCCTGAAGATGATGTGACAATTCCCCTTGTTGAAGAGCCCACCCTTCTCGATTCTACCCAGGAGCCTACTGACCCACCTGAAGTTGAACCAATTATTTCCTTGCATGCCCTCACTAGATTCTCTGCCCCTCAAACCCTCAAGATCATTGTTTATATTAAGCACAGGAAGGTCATCATCCTTGTTGATAGTGGTAGCACCCACAATTATATTCATTGTCGCATTACCAAATAAACCAATTGTTATATTCATGTTGTCAATAATTTTAAAATCATGATAGCCAATGGTGGGTCCATGAAATGTGGTGGGCATTGTGAAAATGTTCATCTTCAAATTGGACATTACCACCTGAAATATCATATGTTTTCCATTGACATTGGCAGTTGTGACATTGTGCTAGGTTTTGAATGGTTACACACTTTGGGTCCCATTCTTATGGATTTTAAGGAATTAACCATGCAATTCCAAAAGGAGAGACAAAGGTATCAATTCCAAGGTCTCACAGTTGGTTCTCTTGAGATCATTAGTACCCATCGCATGGAAAATCTCCTCAAGAAAGGCCACTCTGATATTATTTCTCAACTCCATTCTATTCAAGTCGTTGAGACACCCTATGTGCATCCTGACCTCCAAGATATCATTTCCACACATCAAGTTGTTTTTTCCACCCATTAGGGACTTCCTCCTTCTTGTGTTGTTCATGATCATTCCATTCCCCTTGTTTCTAGAATTCTTCCTCCCAATGTTTGCCCTTATCATCATCCCTTTTCCCAAAAGAATGAAATTGAGAAAATAGTGCAAGAATTTCTCCAAGCGGGTGTTATCCGCCCCAGTACCATCTCGTATTCTTCCCCTGTCATGGTACTTAATAAAGAAGGTACTTGACACATGTTTCCTCACTTTCATGTCCTCAATAAACTCACCATCAAGGAAAAGTTTCCCATTCCTGTCATTAATGATCTCTTGGATGAGTTGAGTGGTGCTCAATACTTCACTAAACTTGATCTACGTTCTGGATACCACTAGATATGTATGCAAGAAGATGACATACCCAATACTGCCTTTTGAACTCATGAGGGTCACTATGATTTTCCGGTCATGCCCTTTGGCCTATGTAATTCCCCCTCCACCTTCCAAACCCTCATGAATCATGTCTTTCATCCTTTTCTCCATCATTTTGTCTTAGTTTTCTTTGATGATATTATTATCTATAGTTAAACTTGGTAATCCCATCTTTCCCATGTGGATCAAATTCTCCATCTACTCTCTCAGCACTAAATTTTACTCAAATGCTCTAAATGTGCCTTTGGCACCTCAGAAGTAGAGTACTTGGGTCATATTGTGGGAAAGGCTGGTGTCCGGGTGGATCCTAAAAAGATTGAAGCAATGTAGGATTGGCCTCACCCAAAGACTATCAAAAGATTGCATGGTTTTTTGGGTTTAATAGGATATTATCACAAGTTTGTTCAGAATTATGGGACGATTGCGGCCCCTCTCACTCCTCTCCTTAAAAAGAATTCTTTCTCTTGGACTCTCGCAGCAAATAAGGATTTTCAATATTTTAAGGTGGTTATGTGTACTACTCTGATCTTGGCCCTTCCTGATTTCACAAAGACATTTTTCCTGGAATGTGATTCCTTGGGTAGAGGAATTGGAGCCGTCCTTGTGCAAGAAGGCAGACCTTTGGCCTTTACCAGCAAAAACTTATCAGAACGTCATTTGGGTCAATCAATCTATGAAAAGGAAATGTTGGCTATTATGCATGCAATAGATCTATGGCACCTTTATCTCTTGGGGAAACGCTTCCAAATTAAGACAGATCATCAAATCCTCAAGTATTTTTTGCAGCAACGACCTTCCTCCCCAACACAAAAAAAATGGGTAACTAAGTTCTTTGGTTATGATTATGAGATCATTTATAATAAAGGAAAATAAAATATGGTTGTTGATACTCTTTCTCGACAATATGAAGATGAAGGGTCCCTTTTCTCCCTCTGATTCATTGTACTAGATTGGCTCCAGGCTATGCGCCAAGAATTGATACATGATCCTAAAATCTCACATCTGATCCAACAATTTCAAGACAACTCTCCAATTTCCCCAGGGTACTCTTGGCACAATGATGAGCTTCACTACAAAGGTCATTTTTATTTAAGTAAACAGTCACAACTTAAATCTAGGGTTCTTTCTGAGCTTCATGCTACTCCCATAGTTGGGCATTCAAGGTTTACTAAAACCTATGACTGGGTGAAACGTTCTTTTTTCTAGGATGGTATGAAAAAAAAAAATTTCACTTTTGTAGCAGAATGTGATGTTTTTCATCGCAACAAAGGAGAAACCATCAAAACTCCTAGCACACTCCAACCGCTTCCGATCCCACCTTCTATTTGGAGGGACATCTCTATGGATTTTATTGTGGGATTACCTAAATCAGGCAGTAAGTCAGTCATCATGGTGGTTGTGGATCGTCTTTCCAATTATTCTCATTTATGTGCTCTTCAACACCCATTTACCGCATCCATTGTGGATCAACTTTTCATGAATAATATCTTTAAGCTTCATGGCATGCCTCATTCTATTTTTTTTTATCAAGATCCCACTTTCACCAGCAATTTTTGGCAAGAACTGTTCAGACTATAGGGCACCCAATTGCATTTCAGCACCACCTATCATCCCCAGACTGATGGTCAAACTGAAGTTGTCAACAAGTGTTTGGAGACATATTTGAGGTATTTTTCCTCTGAAAGGTAAAATTAATGGGCTCAATGGTTACCATTAGTTGAATGGTGGTACAACACTTCTTACCATACAAGTATTTGCATGACTCCTTTTGAAGCAGTATATGGCCAAAAGACAGTTTTTGTTCTCTCCTACATGTCAGGTGTATCAAAGGTCCAAGAGGTTGACCAAACACTTACAGTTTGCGAGGATATTCTTCATACCCTCAAATAGAATTTGTTCATGGATCAAAATTGCATGAAGCAACAAGCTAATCAAGGTCGCTCAGAACTTCAATTTGTTGAAGGAGATTAGGTATTTCTTCAACTGCAACCTCATAAGAAAACTTCACTCAAGGCTGAACAGTGTAAAAAATTGGAGCCCAAATTTTATGGTCCTTATACATATCTCAAGTGCATTGGACAGGTGGCCTATCAATTAGATTTTCCCAGTCATTCTAAGCTCCATCCTATTTTTCACGTCTCCTACTTAAAGAAGGTGATTGGAACTAAGTGACAAAATCAAACCAACCTTCCCGAGTTGGATGAAAAAGGATCCATCCGGTTTCACCCACAATCATTTTTGGACCAGCGAGAGTGTCGTCTTCGTCAGCGTACCATCAAGGAAGTGTTAGTCTAGTCGAAAGATAGAACTCCAGCAAATGCCACCTGAGATCCCGCTAAAGTTTTGCAACAATTTTCTCATTTCAAGCCTTGAGGACAAGGCCGATTTTAAGGGGGAGGTAATGTTAGGGACCTAACCTACCTAACCCCTCAAGTGGGTAGAATAATATGTATCCATGTAATAAATATCAATATTAATAAGGCCTGGCAATAAGGAGGAATAAGTCAAAGGTAAGAAGACCTAATAGAAGCTTTTGATTCTAGAAGGATCTTCCTCTAGATTGTTCTTTTGGATAGATAGATTTAGTATAAATAGGAATAGAAGGGTATGAGAAGTTTTGTCTTGGATATTATTGTAATAGAGCTCTACTTTGTTGGAGGTTTCCCCCTCGAAGAGGCAAGTGAACATTTCTCTCGGTAATCAAAGTGCTCTTTCTGGTGTTATTATGGTATTATTCTAGTAGTATTGTGGTATTGTTATGGTTATATCATTGTTTCTCTACCATTTCTAGATAATTATTTATATTATGCATACTATTTTATATCTGGAATACTACAAGATGAGGTAGTTAACTCAATCAAAGCAACTTGAGAAGAACTTAATGGCAAACCCATTGTACAAAATATTTTTAGATCATTACCTATGAGGCATGATGCCAAGATTTCTACAATTGAAGACAAACCAGACCTTGAAAAACTCACAGTAGATGATCTCTATGGAATTATTACAGCGTATGAGATGAGGACGAGACAACAAAAATCATCAAAAGGAGAAACAACCTTTAAGGATTCTAAAGAAAATAAGAATCGGGAATAGATGTCTAATGAATATTAGTCAGAATTAATATCATATGTAGAAGAGCCCAACTTTATAAGCAAACTCCATAAAGGATCTAGAAAATATAAAGGAAAGTTACCCTTCAAATGTTTCAACTCTGGTAGAATCAGAAACTTTGCTAACAAATATCGCTATCATAAGCAAGAGGAAAGTGATGATGAAAGAAATTTTAAAGATCAGAAGAAGAGAAAAACCAAAGATAAAAGGAATTTCTACAACAAGAAGAAAACTTTATTTACCCATGAAGACAATAGCTCATCTGAAGAAAGTGAAGAAAATGAGCCAAAGCTTCTATTTATGGGAATGAAAACTCAAGATGATAATCATTTGGAATATAAAGAAGAAGTGAACCTTGAGGAAGAATTTATCCGTGCAATTGAAGAACTAAGAAAAACTAAAAAGAAAAACAAGTTACTAAGGGAACAACTTGTAAAGTTTGAAGAAGTTATAAAATCAAGAGAAAAGGAGGTTTCCAAAACCATTAATGATTCAAAACAATTGATTATTGAGTTAAAAACCCAACTCCAAGAAACCAAAAGAAAAGAAGAAATATTGAATAAGGAACTTAATGAAAAACAACAAACATTTAAGATATTGGAAGATGAAATAATTCAACTAAAAGGGAAACTAGAAAAAGAAGACATTCAATCTAAGTTTGAAAACATCTCAAAAATCCTAAACAACATTCTTAGTAGTCAAAAATCATCAAATGATAAGACATGACTAGGATATGACCCCTCTATAGAATAGAAGAATGACAACCAACCAATCAACTATGCAGATTCTCTTAAGAACTCCATAAGAAGAGAAGAAAATAAGGCAAGGACAATACCATTGAAGATTGTCCCAAATAAACAGAAATATGCACTCGCTACTAAAGAAAAAGATGATAAAAAGAATAGAATCATCAGAAGGAATCCCTCTAACATAAATCAATATATTTTCCTTGGATATTGTTATTCCTGCAATAATTTTGGACAAAAAGAAGTACATTGTAAAGCTTATAGAAAGTACAATCCAAGAAATGTTCAAAGATATGAAAACAATAAGAATAATGCATAAAGAAGAAATCATAACTCATTCTCTTCCTTGCAAGACTTCAATATTGAATGCCAAAAATGCAACAAGTATGGTCATAAGGCCAGTGAATGTAGTTTGTCAAAGTATTCCATGAAGGCAAGTATCTCCAACATTAAGAAAAATTATAAGAAGATGTGGAGAAGAAAAGCTAAAGTACAAAGGAAGAAAAATGATGAATATATTGCACCTGAAATAGATAAAATTGACAATAGGAGAATGATGGGTGAAGCATCTGATAAGGTATATGAAAATCAGATTTATGCATATGAAGTGGATCAAGCTCAAGAAAAGAAAACTCCTAAAGAAAAATGTGACACAATTGCAAAACTTGATAATGTCCTGCAAATAAATTATTCATTACCCAACAAATGGAAAATGCAAAAAGAAAATTCTCAAGAAAAGAATAAAGAAGCTTATGTTGCACAAGACAGTAACGATGATGATGAAATTTCAATAAGAGATCAATCAGAAGAATTAAGCAATGATGATCTTGGAAATTTTAAAACACTANAGAGAGAAAGAAAGGAAGGAGAAATTAGGGAAGACTTAAGATTGTTCATGTTGATACCCCTATGAGTATTGAAGCACATACGAATGAACAGTCTCTTGGGTTACAAATGAATAGATAACTATCATCATTTAAAGCAACATGGTTTGATGGTATAACTCTATTTTATAGGATCTAACATGAGTTGTTGCAGGTCTTCATCTGCCAAGGAACAATGTTGGTTATGTATTCTCTCAGTGAAGTTATGTGAATGGTTTCTGATGAAAATATGTCATGGTACATGGCTGGTACATATGTGAGCTCCATTGATATATCTTATGATAGAGGCATATCATGAGTGATATGACACTTGTTTAAAGAACATTGTTGGTACATTGATAGAGGCACTTGTTGATGATCCTGATATATTTTTGGTTCACTTTTGGCACATACTCTTAACATATATTTTGCTTCATGGTTGATGCATGATATAGTATGTATGATTGGAATACACTTGATGTATGGTGTGGCATGAGTTTAGATGGTATATGCATGGACAGGTCCAATGATCATTATAGGAAGAGAAGATCATTCTTGAGTAGCTGAACTATGTTTCAGTAGAGCAGTAGTATATTGAAGCGGAAGCAGATTGCAGTGGTAGCATATTGTTCATCTTGCATAAAAGATAGAGGGAGACATACCCACAGGGGGATTTATTCTTATTCCCGTGATTGGTTGCAACAACATGATTCCAGGCGGAGAGATGATTGGCATCCATGCCACCAGCATTGCCTCATAGGGATATCCCTTGTCCAAAGGGGTAGACATTCATAGACAGGGGGAGAAAAACCTCAGGGGGAGTGTCACCCTAAAGGGAGAAAGGAAACATCCCTTTTTTTCATTGATATCAAAGGGGAAGAAAAACGAGTAAAACAAATTCATTTCCCAAATTTAAATATGATATCATTGATAGGGGGGAGAAAGGGTACAAACTCATTTATTTTACAGATATGTTTCCCTCAATGCCAAAGGGGGATATTGTTGGAATTATTGGTTGTGTGTTGTCATTGATGGAAACATGAGTAAAAAATGTACAATAATCAAATAGAAAGGAAGATCACCTTGGGGCAGAGGAACATCACCTTGGGGAAGAAGCAATTCGTGATCATTGTTGATCACGATAGGATCAACAAATGATCCTATGTTCCTAAATCTCAGGATAGATAGCGAAGAGATTCTACAAAGAATGCATGCACAGAATCAGAGCATGCAAAGGATGAAGGAAAGCTCAGAAGGAAGAGAACATTACATAAGCTCTATATGGATTAAAATCCCCACAGTAAACTCCAAAAGAATCAAGGTAGAATCTTTTCCATTGATGTAGTTCTCGAGAAAATCCCGGACCGTCAGATCGTGCAAAATCTAGATCCTACACAGAAGAATATATTGTAAAGGATCGAGTTACATGAGTCATTGATTATCAATTCAGGACAATCCAAGATCATTAGATTGAGGTGAAGTCAGAGGTTGGGAAGGATTAAATATCAACCATCATATCTGAAGAAATAGCAATATGGACCATTGGATCAAGTAGCGGACAAAAGAACTTTTCCACTTTGGTGAACATTGGAGACAAGGAAGGATCACAAAGTCACGAAATCTTGTCAGTCGTTACATAAAGGAGGGAATTTGGGTGAATTCTCAACCATCCGATCGAGTTTAGTGTAAGGATAGGGTATGCCACAATATCCTAGAGTCCCGAAGTAACCAAACTCATGCAGACTGTCGATCTAGGATCCCTATGAGTGAGCTCTCGATCGTTGGATCAAATAGTCAACTTTGGCATTGACCACTCCGACGCAAAGAATTTTGAATCATGTAGGAATACCCGAAGGCCAAAGCCCCAAAGTAACAAACTCACATAGACCGTCAGATCAGAGGAAGAGATGGAAAATCCCGCTGACCGTTGATCGACATAAATTGGAAGGATAAGATAAGTAGGGCCGAAGGAATGAAATCCCAGAGTAAACATAGGTCATTGGATCAAGACAAGGAAATATCAAATGGTGGAAACAATTATTAGTCACTTCGGCAATAAATGGATGTACCAAGGAGTAATAATATCTCGAAGTCCTGAAATCACCAAAATCTCGCTAAACGTTCGATCAATAATGAGCTTCAGATAACAAAGATTCCCATAGACCGTTTGATCATGTGAGGGAAGGAATAGTCAGCCTATCATTGACCACTCCAGGATTACAAAAAGTCCCAAACAATTAAAACACTCGAATCCATGAAGTACCAAAGCCATGAAGTGAAAATCCATGATCCAGGAGGGAGACATGTGGGAAAAGACAAACATGACACGTGGCCCAATCGGTTGGTGACAAGTGTCAAGGTCTAGTTGGCACATTAGGTATACGAAAGTCACAAATCAGGGTGACATGTGTCAACCACTTAGTCGGTACCACGTCAACAGTGACCTCTACAAGCCATGTCACTCCGAGATTAAAACCTCCGAGGATGTTTAGCTTCTCCTACTAGAAAAAACACTTGAATCGTCGAAGGGAGAAGTCGACAACTAATGTTAGTTGTTGATCTAAGATCCTCCAAGTTCTCTCATGATCCTTAGATCAAGCGTAGTGGAAGGATAGACTAAGCATGAGATGTTAACCAATAAAAAGTGATCATTGTCATGTTATGACTTATTCGATAGGTAAACCTTCGGAGGAATTGAACTACTTTAGGTTTCTAGTAACCCGAAGTCCCGAAGTGCTGAAGCCTCGAAGCAATATCTAACCATTCGTTGAGGAGGAAGATCCACGATTGAGGTCCAAAAGTGAACAATGGGAAGGCCACTAATAAGTTACCTTGTTCGAAACACACTAACCTTTCATATCAAGTCCTGATTAAGTCATGATCGTTGATTTTCTTTTAGCCTCTAGATAAACAAGAATCACCCATTCAACAAAAGATTGACTCCACACCGTCAGATCGAGAGAAAGAGATCAACGAATAATATCTCATCATAGTGAAAATTACGCAAGGGTTAGACCAGACCGTCGATCTAAGAAATTCGGGAGTAATTATAGTCATTGGATTAGATAACATGATATGTAACCACTCCTAAAGGTAACACACCGGAAGATATATATTTGGTGATAACAAGAGTTTTGTAAAAGAGAAAAAATTCTGAAGGGCTGAAGCCCAAACGACAAGGTTATGTTGTTGGTCATGTGAGTGCTCAAGGTAACAAAGGTGCAACACTAGCACTAAGGACAATACTTAGAAGGTAATCTCGTGGTTTGAGCCCACAGTCACAAAGAAAAGAATGGTTTGAAGGAAGCACATATCTGCAGATATTCAAATCCAGAACAAGAAAATAATTAGTGAAGGAATAAATTGTTAAACAATTTGCAAGGGATTTGAAGTCTTTAAACTATTAATATTAATAATACTACTAATAATAATAATATAATTTATTATAGTTAATTGAAATGAAGAGGTGAGCTGGTTCAAACAAAGAGACACAATGCTTCAAATATCACACTAGTTGGGAGACTATATAAGCAAGAAAGAATGATGAAGAAGAAAGTGTCTTTGCAATCCAGACCAAAAGATCAAAAGCAGAAGCAGAGTCCACGAAGGAAAATTGAAGATATTTATTCAGTGAGGGTGGAAGGGAGAATAAAGGAAGGATTCATATCCTTTTCTAAGTAAAGTGTGAAAAGAAGGGAGTTGGTGCTTCCTAGGGTTGGTGCCCTAAAACAAGGGAGTTGGTTCTTCCTAGGGTTGGTGCCCTAAATCAAGGGAGTTGGTGCTTCCTAGGATTGGTGCCCTAAAAAAAAGGGAGTTGGTTCTTCCTAGGGTTGGTTCCCTAAAAACAAGGGATTTCGTGCTTCCTAGGGTTGTTTCCCTAAAGAAGGGGATTTCTGTCTCCAAGAGTTGGTGCTCTAAAGAGGATTGGTGTCCTTCACAATCACATATTATTCTTTATCAACTTTGTAATTCTTGTTAAGTATACTTATATATAATTGATTCTTAAATAAAAGTCTATTGTTGATCTACTGTGATGATAAATAGAATAAAAAACAAAGTAATAAATAATTGTTTAAAAAGGTGATATTGATTCACCCCCCCTCAATATTTCCAACAGTATTAATCTAGGATTTTTATATTCATACTTTTTAAATCTGATTTTGAATTTTTAGAATATGATTTTGCATGATATTCACACTTTCAAAAAAATATCCTCTTTTTAAATTTTTGAGTTTTCATTTTAAGAATATAGTTCTAGATTTTTGTAATTTATTTTTGCATATTTAGAAACTAATTTTGGCAGTTTTGAAACTCAATTTTGCACTTTTTAAAATCCAATTTGTACTCGTCAGCAAAGGAACTTAGCCTGGAATAAGACCAAATTTAATTAGATGGGAATTAAAGAATTGTTTCCTACAATTAAGCATGGTTAAATCAAAGTTTAACAATCAAGGGAAAATTTAAGTATCCATACTTATCATGTAAGTGTAGAAACCTTGGTTAGCCCAACGGTTTAGCTCAATAAGTTGTCACCAATGTTTTTGAAAATTTGACTAGTTTTGTGCTAGCATGTGCTCAGTTAGAATCTCCCCAGTGTAAGGTGCACTAGTCTACATTGATGAGTTTATTAAGGATACCATCCACAAATATGAAGAAGCATTCATTGGATTTTCCCACACGTTTTTTCTTGGAATAAAAGTGTTGAAACCTTGGCAAATCTGACTAATTCTTAAAATTCCAACTATAAACTCTAGTGAATTTTTTGTAAAAATATTCAAATTTCTAAGGATACTTTTCTAATTTATATAATTTTTTGGTGCTTTTTCATGTAAAATAATTTATCCTATAGCAATTTGGGTGAATATTCATTTTGAATTGGCTATTCTTTTTGGAAATAATTGGAGAAATTAGTCAAATGGAAAATTTTAGCCACTAAAGTTTAACATGTTTGATCACATTTCCCAAGGTTAACCATGTTCAATACAATGAATATGGGAAACCATGAACAATATTGTTTCTTATTATTATTATTATTCGATAAGCATGCAACTATTGAATATGGACATATTTTTAATGAGCCTAAGTTGGATTGCAACTTGTAATTGAGAAACTTTTGACCAAAAAGTTGTGGGTGGGGGTATCTATACTACCAAAGTTATTTACATTTTCAGCTTGTCCCAACTACAAATAACCTACATGTGCTAAAATGCTAACCCATGAAGGATAAATGTGTCACTAGGAGAATTTGAACCTTGGTGAGGAGACTAATAATAACCATTCTTTACCAACCAACCAAGCCTTAGTTGACATTTCTTATTATTATAAATTATTCTTGTTTTGGATGTTTATTTGTTATCTATTAAGGACTTAATGATATCTTTAGAAAAATCACTATTTCTTTTTCCATTAAAGACATTTATATAGATATTGCTAAGGACTTTGATAATGGTGTTTACTTATATTTTACTCAGAACATTTTGGTAGAGATTGTTTTTGTTTTTAGGTAGAGGTTGTTTTTGTTTCTATATAGATGTTATTGTAGATATTATAATGTCCATATTAAAAATTATTCTAGATGTAACTGTGACGCACATTTCAACTTATAAATATCCATAATTGAGTCCATTAGTCAAAAAAAAAAAGTTATTTTGATAGTGTCAAAGAAGAGATATTCCCTTACACTTTTTTGGGTGACAAATTATCCAAAATATGGTAGAGTTGGATCCATTTAGGATTTCATGTCTTACTACAAATTTATTTAGATAGATAGGAAGAGACGCGTATCTTCATGAAGTCAAAGGAACAGTTTGACGTTGCATCTATTTTCTAATCATGATTTTGTGTTATACTACGTAT
>JASDQU010099984.1:8991-31766 GCA_032191745.1 Picea mariana | reverse complement strand
TATATTATAGAGATTAAATATTATTCGAAAACACATGTATTTCAATAGAGGACGAACACCTTCAGTAACCACTCACATAACTAGATCAAAGATCAACACACCGATGGTTTCACATGGTAAAACCTCTGCAGGGAAACATCCACAGCCCCAGCCAACACAGCCACTTGGAGTAGTTTATTAATGCAAAGAAAAAGATTACAAAGAGATTTTACAAGAGAGTTTATCACAATCGATCATCGACAAATGACCCTCCATGCTCTTTAAATAGAGATCATGGACCAATCGGGTGTTAAGCCATGGATCAATGTCCATTAAGATCAAGGAGAGTATGAACCATCGAATCACTCTATGTCGGGAACATATCATGATCATTGGATTTCCTAACTACAAATGCATACTAATTCATACTAAAGAAACACACTTTGACCTAATGACACATTAGAACAAGTAGATCTTAACTAACTCCTAAGTGTCTAAATATCCTAACATCCCCCCTTAAGAACAACTTGGGATAGGATTGAAGGATTTACAATAGTGATGCAATAGGAGAAGGAAGGAGGCATTAGAGCCTATCCCCCCTTAATGACAACTTCCTGAATTCCTAACACAGATCGAAGCTTGGAAAACTTCACTTCTGTAAGAGACTTTGTGAAAATGTCTATAACTTGATCTTCTATAGGACAAAAGAGCACTTCAATAACTTGATCATGAATGAGCTTTCTGATGAAGTGCATGTGGATCTCAATGTGTTTTTTACACTGATGTTGAATTGGGTCTTTGGCAAGCTTGATGGCACTCTGATTGTCACACCAAAGGCTGGTCGGATGCTGCTGCTGGAATCCAAACTCTGAAAGGATCTGTTGAAGCCACAAGGCTTCCTGATTTGCATTTACCACTGCTTGGTACTCTGCTTCTGCTGAATAAAGTTCAACAGTTTGTTGTTTCTTACAGGCCCAAGTGACAGGTCCTAAACCAAGGCTGAAAACATAACCTACTGTAGACTTTTGATCATCAGGGTCGCCGGCCCAATCTGAATCAGTGAAACTAACCAATAAAGGAGTCCCCCCTGAACTGTAATGTATCATGAACTGAACTGTACCACAAACATAGAAAAGTATCCTTTTAGTTGTTTTCCAATGGCTTTCATGGGGTGTTTTCATATACCGGGCAACAAGACCAACAAAAAAGGAAATATCAAGATAGGTATGAGTCAAGTATAAGAGGCTACCAACTAACTGATGGTAGAGGGTGGCATCAACTTCGGGAGAAGTACAGGTGTCAGTAAGCTTGACTCCAGACTGGAAGGGAGAAGTGGTTGGTTTACAATCATCCATGTGAAAGCAACGAAGAAGGTCACAAGCATACTTAGACTAGGAAAGAAAAAATCCTTCATTGGTTTTCAAAACTTGGAGGCCAAGGAAGTAGTGCAAAAAACCTAAGTATGTCATTTCAAATTTCTTCTTAAGGTTGGTTTTCACATCGTTTAAAAGTTGAGTCACTACCAGTAAGGATAAGGTCATCAACAAAAAGAACAATGATTATGAGATGGCTTTCTACTTTCTTGGTATAGACATTAGGATCAGAATAACATCTAGAGAATCTAGTGACAATAAGAAAGGTGTCCATTTTGGCAAACCAAGCTCAGGGAGCTTGCTTGAGACCACAAAGATATTTCTTAAGGCGACAAACAAGGCTAGAGTCATTCTGGACATAGCCAAGAGGTTGTTCCATGTAGATTTTTTCTTGTAAATCTCCATGCAAGAAGGCAGATTTAACATCCATCTGATGGACCTCCCATTTATGTGAGGTAACAAGGGCAAGAACAAGGCGGATGGAATTCATTTTGGCTACAGAGGCAAAGGTTTCATGATAGTCAATTCCTTCAACCTGGGAAAATCCTTTGGCAACTAAACGAGCCTTGTGTCTTTCAACACTTCCATCTGATGCATACTAAATTCTGTAGACCTTTTGGCATAGGGGCAGACCCAGGGTTCAATGCTTCAACAATGCACCAACAAAACCCTAACTACTGGCCCTTTCAGCAACACCTGCGAAGCAGATGAAGTATCGCCCAAGGTAGAGGCAGGGGTGGTTGCAAGACTCAGGTGTCTACAACCTTAGTTGGGACACAAATATGTGATTCTAACACTTAGAAAACACTTTAGCATAGATCATTCATCAGTATTTAATCCTCATGGTACTCCGCAGATGACACAGAGCACCACAACATTCACTTAGATCTAGGTTAAGTTAGCACTTAGCAACAGCAAAATAGGTCCAGCACTCAACACTTTCATATATGTCAGATTTACATCCATACATCTAAGAAACACAAAGCAAAGTAGATCTATCTAAGTATATCATAGCAAAGAACATAGCATAATCATATCAAAGATCAACACATGGAAAGAGACAAACACATTAGGTCGAGGCACCGAGCACAACACACAGGTTTACCGTGGTTCACCCCCACCCTGGGGCTACATCCACAAAGTCTTCTTCTTCTTTATTAGCTTTGGTCAATCTGATTACAGCACAGAGCTCAAACTTGTACTCCGCATAGGATAGGAGATCTGCGCACAACTCACTAGATCCTCCTTCCCTGAGTAGATCTAGCATAGAGCCTTCTTACAATCCGTGCACTCAACACTTACAACACTTGCACTTAGCTCTGCAAGTCGGTCACACAGTATACACAAAGCCTTTACTAGCACTTAGCTTCTCCCCTTTTTCTTACATCGCCTAGCTACTTATTTATAATTTACAAAATAGGCCTAAACATGGGTAAACCCATGGGCCAACATCCCATACCCATTACATTATCCCCAAAAACCCAAAAAGGACTCAAGAAAGGGGTCTAGCTTCCAATATCTTCACTTCGCGTTTGCGCTCCATCTTTGACAAGCTGTCAAAGTTCCAAAAATGGTCAAATATGACCAAGTGTTTCCTCAAACTTGGTCAAGGGCCAATAGGCCCCCAACACTCACCTGTGACTCGTCCCGAGTCACTTGGATCTGGGTAAAGTTGCCTCAAAGGTCTCGAGCTACTTCGACTTGTCTCTGTGCTATTGCTTCCTGCTCATCGAACTCTTGAACAACTGTTTCACTGATAGGCCCTTCCAGTTGTTGCTCACCTGTAACAACTACTTGTTCCAGTAGTGTTCCTTGGCCTTCAATTTCTTCGAATGGTATATAGGCCTCCTCCTGTCTCGGGTGGAGTTTATGGGTGACTTCCATCACTATGTTCTGTATGGTAAGAACAAGTTGTTATGTAGTTCGTTGTTCCTAGGATCTCTTCATCCTCTCGATAGGTGACAGGAGCTTGAGCTGTGCCTGTACTGTATCTGCATGTTTCTTCACTTCCTGGAGTTGGGACTCCAGTTTCTTCAACTCTCGGTCTTCAGATAGTTGCTCATATATCTGTGCGCTTTTGTTACTTAGTTGTTTTCATTCTACAACAAGTTTTTTAATCCTCTCCATTGCACTCTGAGCGTCCAATTCTCGTTGGTCACGCACTTCTTGCGGAGTCTGTGGTATGGTCTGAAGCTCTAATTCCACAACCCTTTGTTGAAGTTGTTGAATAACTTCAGCCAGCTTCATCACTTGATGCTCTATGGGCTCTTCGGCCTTCTGCTCTAAGTTGGTCACAGAGAAAAATGCTCTGTTGACTGCTTCTTCAATTTCGATCTTCTTCATGAGTAGCTGCTCTTTCTCTTTTTGTACCTTCGCTCGGTCTTCTTCAATTTTTTCTTGGAGAGCATTCTTCTCTTGTTGCGCTACTTGACGTTACTCAATAATTTCTTCCTGTTCCTTCTTGAGGGCCTGGGTGGCCTACACTTTTTATTCTTGAGCACGTCGAAGGTGTACTTTGACTGTATCAGTAATCTTGTGGAGTTGGACTGATTCATCTCCTTCTTCTATTGGTCCTTCTGGCAGAGGCGTAGTAGAGCTTACTCGGCTAGACTGGAGTGCCTGATGTACTTCTTGAAGCACAATCTCAATCTGGCTATACATTTGTTCCTGCTTCTCTATTATTTCCTTTGAAGCATCATTGACCATTGAAACAATGAAATCAAAGTCATCCAATGTGAGGGAAGTTCGCATCTTAGTTACAGGGGTTCTTGGTTTTTTTCTGGAGGAAGACTTCAGAGGTGAAACCTTCTTTTTCTTGGATGAGTTTGCTTCGTCCCTTGGTGGTGGTATTTTGACTTGTTGTTGCTTAGATTCTGCAGCTTCTTCGTCATTACCTTCTTCATTTGGCATAATGGAAGTCATCCTTACAGATCTACTATTTATATCCTGAACCTCTTTGGGCTTCTTCGTCTCCTTTGTCTTCTTTGTTCTACTGGGCCCAGGTGTATCTTGCTCAGCTTCTGGGCTGTCGATGTCTGAAATTTCTGTGGGGTCTTCTGAAACAAGGAGGTCCACTGACCACTCCTTGGTGATCTCTTCCAAGTCTTATTCTGTCAGCTTATAGTAGGACTGGAGTTGTTCTTGGTGCTCATCAGCGTGTGGGGTTAGGTATATAAAATGGCGGTCTGCATTGAACTTTATCAGAGGTTGGAACCTCTATAAAGTGTTCAGGGTTATGCGAGGTTCACTCCTTATGGATGCTTTCAGTTGATTATAATATGTGTGGAAAACAACATTCGATTGTCATTGCTTGCTCATGTCGTTCAAGTACCACAAGGTACTGAACTTTGCAGCTAGTGGCTCAAAAGGGTCAAGGTCCGGGAAAGTTGCGCCTTCTGGTAGCTCCCATGCAACAAAGGCGATCAGTATCAGGAGCCAGCTAAAATGGAATTCGTGCCCCTGATCCTAAGCTTCTCTGCAGTCAATCTCCAGTTGATTCACCAAGTACTTCGCCTAGTTCATCTATAATCCCTTTGTGCACTTTCCTGTGAGGTCAACTACGAAGCCTGATACTTGGGTTGGTTGATTTTTACGTACCAACTTCCYTGTGATTATTTGGCATGCGAGGCATACTGTGCCACTTTCAATAGAAGCTACCTTGTAGCCTCTCGCGCCTTTCTCAACATTTCCATAGGCCTCTTTTATCTTATGCGCAAGAGCGCGGTCTGCGGTCTTTCTAGGATAGTACTCATCGGGATCAAAGCCCTGCATGCTAAGCCCGATGATCCTATTGATCAGCGCTATATCAATAGTTATGCGACAATCTAACCACAAGTATCCTCCGTGGTAACTTGCTAGCAGTAACTTTACACAAGCATTCACCTCCTGGTGTCTGTCGAAGTGCGGTATTTTCATAATGTTTAGCAGAGTAGACTATGCGAGGTTCATCGTCCATTGTTGTGGGATGAGCTTCGAGTTCTTTCCCTTAGTTTGCGTCAAGTACTTATACGCGACAAGCATGCTATAAAATTTACGGTCCCCCAGGTTGAAGTCGCAAAACNCTGTCGAAGTGCGGTATTTTCATAATGTTTAGCAGAGTAGACTATGCGAGGTTCATCGTCCATTGTTGTGGGATGAGCTTCGAGTTCTTTCCCTTAGTTTGCGTCAAGTACTTATACGCGACAAGCATGCTATAAAATTTACGGTCCCTAGGTTGAAGTCGCAAAACTTCAACGCTGTAACCTTGTCTTGATCTGCGCGGTAGGTGCGTACTCCCTTCAGTAAATATGCAGTTACTAGGGTATATTCAAAATCTCTAGGGACACTATCCCTATTAATCTCACCACTCAGAGGGGGTATGTAAGCTGGTAGAATGGATGGCACTAACTTTGTGTTGGCTATGTCGTCCTTATGCTTAGTTCTCCTCTCTGCATTGGCTCGAGATGTTCCATCTCGAGCAGTCGAGGGGAGGATTGCACTCCTCTCGTCGATGAGGCTTGGACTCCTGTGGACATTCTTCTTTCCGATATGACTCTCTTAGTCATTAAATCAAGAAGGAATTTTGTGATGGATTCCTCAATCATGGTGAGATCGTCGGACATACGCACTTGGGAAAAATAAGTGGGGTCACGATGATCTCAAAACACTTCACTAGGGTGAACGATCTGCTTGCAATGATCACTGTATACAATTATGAGTTTTGCGGGCTTCAAGTTTTCATTTGGAAAAAGTGTTCTTCATGCATGATGTGACAAGATAAATAGGAAATTCATCAACAGTCTAGTGGTGATCCTTTAATGCTTTTCTGTCCGTTCAGGGCGGAATTCGAATAGGTATATTGGTCCAACAACTATATTGCTGTGCCATAGCGAAGTGCCAGATGTTGTTGTTATGATATCTCAGGGAAGCTCAATTCTTGTGATTTTTCCTTCTACGAAGTTTCCTTCGAAACCTTTTGTAACTTTTCGATCTTGGCTCTCTTCTTACTTAGCTTCCTAGCCTTCTTCCCAGTGAGCTTCGTCTCGGTCATCCTTTTTCCATTCTGAGTCTTATCTTCTCTCGACATAGTCACTTCGCCCTGCTGAGGTTCTTTCTTTAGATCCAAGGGTAATACTCCTTCATCATATGGATTAGGTATTTCGGTCTTCTGTGGTTCCTCTAATGCTCTTATAGCTTCGACATCCAGGTCCTTTGTTGCAACGGGTATGAAGATTTCGTGAACGTTGATCCATTTATTATGGCATAGTCCAACGGTCTGGTGGTGATCCTTTAATGCTTTTCTCTCCGTTCGGGGTGGAAGTCGAATAGGTATATCGGTCCAATGGCTATATTGTTGCGCCATGGCGTGCCAGATGTCATTGTTCTAATATCTCGGCGAAGCTCAATTCTTGTGATTTTTCCTTCTGCGAAGTTTCCTCCAGAACCTTCTGTAACTTTTCGATCTTGGCTCTCTTCTTACTTAGCTTCCTAKCCTTCTTCCCAGTGAGCTTCGTCTCGGTCATCCTTTTTCCATTCTGAGTCTTATCTTCTCTCGACATAGTCACTTCGCGCTTCTAAGGTTCTTTCTTCAGATCCAAGGGTAATACTCCTTCATCATATGGATTAGGTATTTCGGTCTTCTGTGGCTCCTCTAATGCTCTTATAGCTTCAACATCCAGGTCCCTGGTATTCAACAACTGTGATCAGTTCTCTTGTTCTTCCATAAAGTAGGCGATCCTTCTAGTCATAAATTCCATGAGTTCTTGCTTCTTCTGTTCTAAGGATTCCTTTTCTTCTTTTCTCTGGATCTGGTCTTTTTCAATCCAAATCTTGCCTAACAAAGCTGGAAATGGGGTACGGTCCTCAATAAATCTAATGACTTCGAACTCTTCCTTTGTTGAAGTTCTATGGGTACTCATAGCTATCTAGGTAATTCTGCCACATAGGGTTACCATTTTTCCTTTAAACAACCCTATTCTTCCAAGTGAAGGAACCATATCAAACCTTCCTAGGGTTTCCCAAGTACTTTCTGTCATAATGTTCATCTATGTTCCCTCATCTAGAGCACAGTCGATGTCGAAGTCTCCTATTCTTACTTCGATTTTCTCATTTTCTTTGAAGATCTCTGACAAACTGGCATCTTTATGTTCATCCAGGGTTTCTTTTATTTTCAGTAACATAATCTTTGATTCTTTCTGGGGTTCTTCTATAATCCTAGTCTCTTGACCTTGCTCCATATTCATCTTTTCAAGTCTAGTAATCATTCTAGGGCAATCTAGTACTTCATGGTCCATAGCCTTACAATAGAGGCAACCAAGGTTTCTCCTAGGTAATTCCTTAGCAAGATGTCCTGGTCTTTTGCAACTGTAACAAAGAGTTAATTCTCTCTTTCTCTTCCATGATCCCCAACTTTTCTTGTACTGCGTGCTAGGATTATGATGGTTAGCCTGCAAAAATTTCTTTCTAGGATCCTGCATCCATTGGTTAGTCCAAAAATTCTTTCTATGGATAGGTATAACATATCTTTCATTATTCTTATCAGATCTATTCGTATCAAACATTCTTTCATCTAACAATGCCCTAGTTTTCAAGATAGGAAAAAATCTATCAAGCATACCTAAATCCATACTTTAGAGACAAAAATTTTCACTTATTTTACTTCTATAGATTACAAAGCTTCCAGATCTAAGAACTTTTAACTATTCTTACCTTTATCAGAGCATAAAGCTTACAAATCTTACTTCTTTTCTTCAGTATCAACCTCTTTTCTTATAGATCTGACTTATTTCCTCCATATATGTCCTTCCTTCTTCAGCACAGATCTTTTCAGATCAAGTGGATCACGACGCACTAGGGCATAGATCCACACACAGAGCTTTCACAATTTCAGGATGAATCTTTGCACAAAGCTTCTTCTGCTCAGTTCCCAGCAATCACAGTTTCAGGTCCTGACAACAGAACCATTTTTTGGCACAGGGGTAGACCCAGGGTTCAATGCTTCAACAACGCACCAACAAAACCCTAACTATCGGCCCTTTCGGAAACACCGACGAAGCAGATGAAGTCTCACCCGAGGTAGAGGCATGGGTGGTTGCAAGACTCAGGTGTCTGCAACCTTAGTTGGGACACAGATCTGTGATTCTAACACTTAACAAACACTTTAGCATAGATCATTCATTAGTATTTAATCCTCATGGTACTCCGCATATGACATAGAGCACCGTAGCATTCACTTAGATCTAGGTTGAGTTAGCACTTAGCAACATCAAAATAGGTCTAACACTCAAGACTTTCATATATGTCAGATCTACATCCATACATCTAAGAAGCACAAAGAAAAGTAGATATATCTAAGTATATCATAACAAAGCACATAGCATAATCATATCAAAGCTCAACACATGGAAAGAGACAAACACATTAGGTTGAGGCACCAAGCACAACACACAGGTTTATCGTGGTTCACCCCCACTCTGGGGCTACGTCCACAAAGTCTTCTTCTTCTTTATTAGCTTTGGTCAATCTGATTATAGCACAAAGCTCAAACTTGTACTCTGCATAAGATAGGAGATCTGCACGCACTTCACCGGATCCTCCTTCCCTGAGTAGATCTAGCACAGAGCCTTCTTACAATCTGTGCACTCAACACTTACAACACTTGCACTCAGTTCTGTAAGTCAATCACACAGTATACAGAAAGTATTTACTAGCACTTAGCTTCTCCCCTTTTTCTTACATCGCCTAGCTACTTATTTATACTTTACAAAATAGGCCTAAACATGGGTAAACCCATGGGTCGACATCTCATACCCATTACATTATCCCCAAAAACCCAAAAAGGACCCAAGAAAGGGGTCTAGCTTCCACGATCTCCGCTTCGTGTTTGTGCTCCATCTTTGACAAGCTATCGAAGTTCCAAAAACGGTCAAATATGACCAAGTGTTTCCTCAAACTTGGTCAAGGGCCAAAAAGACCCATTTATATCTGACAAGTTTTATTCCTTTTGGAAGAGGTACAAGATCCCAAGTATCGGTTGCCATTAAAGAACGATACTCTTCATTCATTGTTGTATCCCAATCTGGATGACCTGAAGCTTCTACAAATGTCTCTGGATCATGAGTTTCTGAAACTTGAGCCAAAAGAGAAGAGGCTTCCTGGAACTGTGAACGTGGCCGACATTGATCTGAAGGATCATTGACAAGATCACCAGCTGCTTCTCGTGTTGAATAGACCCATCTAGGAAGCGGTGGAACTGATGTTGTTTCAGGTTCAAATGACTCATCTGGAGGAGGGTGAGCAAGCGGAGGTGGATTTTTATCCTCACTGTCATCATCTGAAGAAGAAACCAGATCAGAAGAAGGCACAAACGTCGAAGATGGCTCGCAGGCTGAAGAAGGCACAACTGCAGAATTAGGCTCGCAGGCCAAAGAAGGCACAAACACCGAATTAGGCTCGCAAGCCAAGAGATTTTCATCAAATTTAACATCTCTTCTAATAATAATTTCATTACAATGTGATTGAAGAACTCTGTAACCTTTGACATCTTCATTATAACCAACAAATATACACTTCTCACTTTTAGGCTACAATGCTTTCCTTTTCTCATCAGGAATGTGAGCCCATGCTATATTGCCAAATACATGGAAGTGACTTACATCTGGTTTAATTTTAGTCCAAGCTTCTTCTGGTGTTATACTTTTAAAAGCCTTTGTGGGAGTGTGATTTACTATGTAATTTTCACAGTTGATGGCTTCCTCCCAATACTTTAGACTTAATCCCTTAGATTGGATCATACAATTAGCCATTTCTTTTAATGTGCGGTTCTTTCTTTCAACAACACCATTTTTTGTGGTGTATATGGAACAGTGTGTTGCATTTGGATTCCCTGTTAGTGTAGTAATTTGTAAAATCATTGTTCACATATTCGCCTCCATTATCTGTTCTTAACCTTTGAATTTGATGTCCAGATTGCTTTTCTACAAGGGCCTTGTAGGCCAAAAACTTGTCAAAAACTTCGCTCTTAAGTTTTAAGAAGTAAACCCAAGTATGTCTGGAGAAGTCATCAATGAAAGTTAAGAAATACTTGCACCCAGAAAAAGAAGGAGAATAAAGTGGACCACACAAATCACTGTGAACACGCTGCAAAGGAACCGAGGTGTGACAAGAGGCACGTTTTTCAAAACTGTCCCGATGATGTTTGCCGAGAACACAACCGACACAAAAACTATCTCTGCATGAAACAAGAGGAAGACCAATCACCATCTGTTGATTACATAGTTGTTGCAATGAGTGATAGTTTAGATGACCAAACAACACATGCCAAAGTTTTCTCAAGTCATCTCTATGAGCAACAAAAACTGATGAAAAAGTTGATGACCCAAAGTTGTCAAACTTGTACAACCACGTAATATCATCAGCAATTCCAGGTGCAAGAACATGATTAGGATCTTTTAGATCCTTGATTACAACTTGGTGAGGTGAAAACTCTACAGTTTTACCTTCACCTGAATGAGTGATTTGATATACTAATAGAAGGTTACAAGAAAGACTTGGAACACATAATACATCGTTGAAATGGCCATTTTCTACTTGTATTGTTCCAGATCCTTCAACACTAAGAGATCAATCATCACCAACAAATATTTTCTTGGTGTTACATTCATTTAGAGTAGAAAATATGTCTTTATCCTTAGCCATGTGATAAGATGCTCCAGAATCAATAAGTCACTTATCAAAAGTAGAAGTAGAAGGTGTATTGAAGGAGAAAACAGAAGCAGAAAGTGCATGTCCATGAGAAGAAGAAGAAGTAGGATCAATACTGATGTTGTGCTTCTTCATCGCTGCTTATAAAGCTGCCATCTTCTTGAAACATTTGCACTCATCGTGACCATATTTATCATAAAAGTTGCAATGTCTGTCAGTCTTCTTATTTTTATATGTTGCTCCTTTGTCTCCATTCGGAGAAAAAGATGTCTGAGTGGGTTTGGGACCCTTATATTGCTTGTTGTTGTGGCGAGGATGTTGCTTCTTGGGATTCTTGGGTTTATCTTTCTGTTGGGCAACTAAGGCTTTGTTGGAGGTACCTGTATTGTTGATCACTCCAAGTTGTACAAGCTTATCTTCCACTCTAATCAAAGCAACACAAAAGGACTCAAGAGTGGGTTTTTCATAAGCTTTCCCTAGAGCCTCTCTCATGTCATAAAAGGTAGATACAAACATAGAATATGCACTACATAGCTTAGAAAGAATAAGATAGATGTAATGCTTTTCCTCCATTTTTATCTTACATTCTTCACATAAAATTCTGAGTGTTTTAAACCTAGATAGATAGTCTCCAAGGCAAGAAAAATCACTTGGACTCAAGGTCAGTACTTGATTTTCTAACTGTTGTGCTTGAATAATATTAAGTTTACCAAACACAGATTCAATCTTGTCCCAAGCTTCTTCGGGGTCATCAATTTCTTGGAGTTGGTATCTTAAATCAAGAGAGATGGACATTCTGATTAGACCATGTGCTTCATCACTCCTATTAGCCCATTTGATTTTCTTATCATCATCAATGGGTTCTTTTTCCTTTCCCAAGGTAATCTGGTACAAGCCTTTACTTCTTAATAAATATTCCATATGAGATTTCCATTGGAAGTAGTTGGTGGTGGTAAGCAAAACATTACTTGTAGTAGCCATATTAAATATGTAGATAATATGTATTTAAAAACTAAAACTGATGATCTTGATGGAAAGATCTCGAAAAGTTATGCGGTTTAAAAAAAATGGCACTAAAAACAAACTTTGGATGTGAGAGTTATGCCCTTTTAAAAAACTGCATAAATGGTAACCAAATGACCATGTGATAGTGTAAGCTGCTTTATGAAGTGGCTCATTTTTATAAAGAGAAGTGGGGATCACTTTTACAATGAAGTTACTTTATAACAGAAAAGTTGCATGCAAAATAAATAACTCTAAAATAAAATATTAAAGCTACTTATAGTGATTTACTTTTACACTTGAAGTGAAATACACTTTACAATTTTAGCATGAACTTTTTCAAAAAATGTAACAAAAGAGAGACTTGAACCCAAGACCTCTTACTTAATAAGGAAACTTTTAACCAAATGGTCTAGCAAAACATATTGTAATGTTCAGAAGGAGGATTGTTGTTGTTGTTGTTGTTGAAGATGGCCTTGGAGGAAGACGATCTTGGACAGCGTGCTAAAAAAAACTCTTTTCACAGAAGAAAAAAAATTTGCTTCTCAATGATAACAAGGGTTAGATCTTGGGTAGATTACCCGGAAGATGCACATTTTCCTATATGTTTCTGATTTGCCAAGATCGCACAAGGCGCGGGGAAAAGAGCATACGCAGATCTAAAAGAGTAGCAACCCGGAAAAAAATAATATGAAACCGAAATAAAACCAAAATAAAACTTTGCAGAAATTTAAAAAATGTGTATTCGGGCTTTACACCTCCGGATCTGACTGTAATGGTCGTATCTTGGGCAAACATAAACCTTTTCGAGTGAAACGAAAAGTGTTCATCACTTAATTGAGTGCTCTGGACGCAACGGAACAGACCTCTCAACCCATAAATGTACGAAAATGACAGAAAATGGAGATGAGGCAATTCAGCTTCACGATCTCGATCTACAATAGGAGTGGGTCTTCAAACAGTTTCTTATACCATGTTCGACAACACAGGTATTCCAACAGAGGACAAACACCTTCAATAACCACTCACATAACCAGATCAAAGATCAACACACCGATGTTTTCACGTGGTAAAACCCCTACGGGGAAACATCCACGGCCCCAGCCAATGCGACCACTTGGAATAGTTTATTAATGCAAAGAAAAAGATTACAGAGAGATTTTAGAAGAGAGTTTCTCATAATCGATCATCGGCAAATGACCCTCCATGCTCTTTAAATAGAGATCATGGACCAATCGGGTGTTAAGCCACAGATCAATGGTCGTTAAGATCGAGGAGAGTATGAACTGTTGGATCACTCTATGTTGGGAACATATCGTGACCGTCGAATTTCCTAACTACGAATGCATACGAAAGAAACACACTAAGAAACACACTTTTACCTAACAACACATTAGACCAGGTAGATCTTAACTAACTCCTAAGTGTCTAAATATCCTAACAAATATTAAGAGAGTATTTTTCTCATCTTTCTTTATGTCTTTTTTAGTGAAGCTTGATTTTATATCTTTTCATTCCTCATCTTTTCCCATTTCTTTGGACTACATTTTCATATATATATATATATAGAGAGAGAGAGAGAGAGAGAGAGAGAATTGCTTTCAACTATCACTTCTCTTTTGTCTCTTTTTATTCTCAAATTTTATTAACCAAATTTGTTTTTGTAACTACGATACATATTACTTAGTATATTAAAAAGTACATTCTTGCTAGGTTATCTATCAAACTTCTAAATATTCTATCTATGTGGATCTTCAATATTAACATATTCAATCAGTATATCATTATATCTATCTGACCTATGTGATTTGGAAATAATAATAGGAAGATAATAAAAATTGCTTTTATTTTATTTTCTACATTTTATCATTTTTGCATTCTGTAGAGAGTTTTGTTTCACTTTTTCTCCATGGCTAAGTTCTTTCATTCCCACATCATTGACAGAGAAATTTTTAAGGATCCATACTTATGTTAAACTATAAAAACCTTGACGAGTCTTACTAATTCTTAAAATGCCAAGTATAAAATGTTTGACAATTTTTTTTGTAAAAATATTCAAATATCTAAGGATTTTATATAGTTTCTAGAAAATTTTGGCGATTTTTAGAGTAAAATAATTTTATCCTATATAATTTGGGCAAATCATTTAAAAAAAAAAAAAAAATTGACAAAAGAAAAAAAATTGGAAAAAAACATGGAAAATCAACTTGAGGGTGAAATTTAGCCCCTAAAATTTTCACTGATTGTTGCATCTGGTGCAGGGTGTAGAGCCAAGATTTTGTATTATTCTTCCCTTATTTGCATTTCCGTTTCTACATTTTGCATGTAGAATGTATAGAATATTATTGTCTTTACTTCACATGTCCAAGTTCTTCCATTGTCACATTTGGTGTAGAGTGTGGAACCGAATTTTCAAGTTGTTCTTCATTTATTTACATTTCCTCATACAACCTTATTATTCTTTGTCTTTATCTGCATCACCACCTCACTTCATTGTTTACTCCTTTCACACTCGATAAAGAGGATTTCATGGACCAATTTACCTCACATGTAAACATTAATATTAAATTAAAGTAAACATTAATATTAAATTAAAAAACATGTTATGTATTTCTACTAATATATTATGATTCAAGGAATGTAGTAACTCATTTCTATGCTGTGACTTTGCCATTGCAATGATGATTGCATTATCTATTTATAGGTTTATGCAATTCTAGCATAATTCATGGAATGATCCAAACATAATGTGATCCCAAACAGAAGGTTAGATCATTTTGATGTGACATGTACCATGGAATCTTGACCTTTGTGTGTTTATGGTGCACAACTAACTCTTAGTTCCAACTTAATGGCATGTTGGATATGGTTATTGATTAGTACATTGTTACCAGATCATGGAAATGTGTTTGGTATGGGGGCCCCACACCACGAAATAGCCAACACTTTGCTATCATGTTTGCCAAGCGAAATCCACATATAGAGGAAAAAGCACCCAAAMGTCAACCAAGGTATTCATTAGATTGGCAAAACCAAGGTTTCCCTTTGACACAAAGAACACACTCATACCTAGTGCGTTCCATCTATTTTCCCGGTAGTGGCGTTAGTCACCGTTTCAAATCGAAACTTCTGGTTCGCGAAAGGAAAATACAAAAATTAATTTATCAATGGTTGAGACCGGGAATTCTGCACACTTGTACTTTATGAGATGTACTGTGTGAGTTGTTAGAAGAAGATGATAAGTTGTTAGAAGAAAAACTGAATCACACCAAACGCGGGGCGCCTCACATGGGCAGACAAATTTGTTTTGTTGGGTGCGACGATATTACGTTCCATTCAATTCAAACTTGTTTGAATAAAGAAGCGCCATTTGCGGCGTGGGGCCGCCAGCGGAATAAGTGGCGGGAATGAGATTAAGGCGCCTACCCACCCGTGAAAGAACGCCGAGTGATTTCAGGGATGGAAATGTGTGAAGACTCTCTAGTCAAATCCCAACGAGAGAGCATTTCCTTCGGTTACGTAAAGTTCTAAGAATGTGTCGTACTTTATGGAATACCAACTACTCTTTTAATACTAACTAGGACTCATCCGTTTTATCATTCAAATTCTATATAGTTTCCGCGTGCCTTCTTTTATTCTGAATTGACTTCACGAACTATATTTTTTTGCATGTTTGAATAAATTAAAGTATGTAGCTTCCTAACAACTCGAGAAAATTATCCACCTTCTAGACATTTAATGATTACCTACTCTTTGGGAATCGTAATTCAAATTTAATATACATAAATTTTATTTTCTATATTTTCGACATTATATATACATAAGCATTTTAATTATAATATCCATACATTAATTTTTACAATTGTTTAATAAAAATATCCATACATTAATTTTTACAATTTTATATTCATTTTATAATTTTATAATAAAAATATGCCTACATTAATTTTTACAATTTTATAACAAAAATAATTCAAAAAATACCCATAGTACATAAAAAAAATTAAATTTTAAACTCATGAAAAGCAAAAATAAATTTGAAACTTATCCTACTCTCCGTACATATAGCAATAGTTAGAAATTTAAAAGAAAATAAATCATAAATTATCTATTGAAGTGGAGTAATAAATATTACTATCAATCACATAAACAACTTAACAACTTTGAATATAAATAAACATGAGATGTTGAGATGTGTTATAGAATTTTACAATTAAAAAAAAACTTAGACATAATAAATAGAGTGTAAATATTATAGAAAAAAAAATACATTAAATAAATATATATATAATATTTAAATGTTACATCTGATGTCCACATAATTAACACACAAAAAATTTATATTTATAGTTGCAATTCATTTATAATGGGTTTTCTTAAGAGTAGAGGTACCAAACCCCCTTCAAATTTAAGGAAAAATATTTTTTAATGATAAAAGATTAGTTATTTAATGGAAAAATATCACAAATCAAGAACATGCTTTACAAAAAGATAAAAAACTGATTGAAGTAATTTATATGTTGAAAGAAAGTTGTATTAGGGAAATATTATCATTTTAGTGTTGTTGCACTAGTATTTAGTGCTTGATAAAAATGTGTTACAAAAACTTTGTTGGATATGGTCTTCTTAGCAGCTTTGCATCTATATGTTAGTTTTGGTATGCAATGTTGATAAGATGGAATAAAAGTCTTTTAATTAATAGTGAATAATTTGAGAAAAAAAAATCAAATGATGAGAATTATGAGAATATTAAATGGAAAACATCATATGATTCATCATGCTATCATGTAGATAGAAACTTTGGTGCAATGCAACATATCACATGAAATATATTTTAGTGCAATAAATCACAAAGAAGAAAACATTTATCTCGTGCGATGTGTCACATGAAACATTATTTTCTGAGTGATATGTCGCACAAGTGGAAAGTTTTGGTCTATGTGATATGGTGCATGCATAAAAAAAATCTCGCAATACATCGAGAGAGGAAATTTGGGGTCCATGGAATATGTCGCAGGAAACCAATTTTAGTGCGATATAGTGGGGTGAACAAAAACTTTGATCATTGTGATACATTGCAAAGAAATAAAGATTTGAAGCATGTGATCACAAGGAGGATGCAAAGGAGTTCTCTTAGGAAATTCCCTTTGTCATGATGAACGAAAGTTTGTAGCGATGCAATAAGTCGTGACCAAAAATAGTTGAGGTGCAATATGGTGCAATATGTGTTGCGTCATGGAAAAGATAAGTTTAAGTGCAATACATAGCAAGGGGGAAAGTTTCTTTGGGATACAAAAAAATGGTTGAGGTCTGATACATGTTGTGTCATGACAAAAGTAAGTTTAAGTGCAATACATTGCAAGGGGCGAAGTTTCATCAAGATGAGAAAACGAAAGTTTGTAGAAGTTTTATAATAGTTTCTAAGGGGCAAAACAACTTACTTAGAGGTTGAGGAAAAAATTGAAGTGCATCAACTTGTTGATCTAGTTGGATCTCAGTGGTCATCCACCTTTTCCACTGAAACAACATTTTCAAGCATGTGGCTTTGATAAACCATGATATTCACCTTTTGATGGGGGAATGTAATGTAATGCCATCTCTATTTGTGAATTACATCCACCATGTAATAATTTCCTAGTGATCTTATGCATATGCATACAACATTAATGTAGTAGATCCCATAAGAACTCCATAGTTAAGCATGCTTGGGCTAGAGTAGTATTGGGATGGGTGACCTCCTATGAATTCCTAGTGTTTTACATGCCTATGGTGTTTTTTAAAGTTAGACCAATACATCCCACATGCCTTATGGGAATTATTCTCCTCTCACTATCTCATATATAATCAAGGTGAAGGACGTGCTTGGAGCATGCAATGGAATTTGATGTAATGCTTATTGTGAATGAGTGTAGCCGACATCTCTTTGTCTTCAAAGATAAGCTACCACCATTCTAGCCAGTTTGTGTTCTTCAATATTAATAGAAGTTAGGTTTCACTATATTTATGTGTTCTCTGATATATTATCGTTAGTATCTCATTTTGTTCTCAACATAATCTAGATTAGTGGTATCAGAGCAATTTGCTCCTTGTTATTTCTCGAGGCATGTCCCAAATGAGGTCAGAGTATAGAGAGTTGGGTATTGAGCTAGTTTCACTTAGGGACGACCACTCTTGACACCCTAAGCAATATCCCATGGCGGAAGAAAAGAGAGATGAAAGAGTAGGAGATCATTTCAAGACATTACTCAAGGAATCCCTCGTGTGATATAGGAGCGAGATGATGGAAAACTTTGCTCAGATCCTTCCACAACTACCGATGGTAGTCGAGGCATCTTCAACAATTAGTCATTTCGGAGATATGGTGCCCTTCAAGGTACATGCTAATTTTGATATCTCTTTATTTGAAGGTCAAATAGATGCATATTCTCTAGATAAATGGTTGAATCTTCTAGAAGGTTATTACTTTGTCCAAAAAAATTATGATGATGAAAATATTACCTTTGTGCTCCTTAAATCCCCTCCCCATGTCAAAGCTTTGTGGGAAGATTACTGGGAGAGGCACATCGCAGATGAATCTACATCATTCGAGAGAGAGCCCACCTTGGTGGCCTTTGTGGATGCCTTCAAGAAGGATTTCTACCCTGTTGGAAGCTATGATGACCAATATATGAGATGGACGACTCTACGTAAGGAGAGAGACCAAACAGTGCTAGAGTATACCAACATATTCCATACCCTATGCTCAAAACTAGGTATTCAAGATTTTGAGAGACACTCAGTTCTGATGTATCATAGTGGCCTACACAAGTAGATCCAAACAGTGATGGATTTCTTGGAAATATCCTCACTGGGCATCACTTATCAATATGTTGTCAAAATCGAGCAAAAATTTAAGTAGTTGATTAAGCGAGAGTTCGGGTCTACAAATCCCCAACAATAGAAGTATGGCAAAGACAACCCTAACTCACAAAACAACTAACCTCAAGACAACCAATCTAATATGCTGACAAAGAAGGATAATGGGAAGATGAAGAAGGCCACTGGAAAGTGGTGTGAGTTCAACAAAATACCCTGGAACAACATTGATGAATGCCACTTGAAACACTCATTGTTGGTCAATCTTAAAGAAAACAAATCAAAACCCGACTCAGACTCTGATTCAAATCACAATAAAGGGAAATGGATCATCGATTAAAAAACCATTGCTACCATCATGGCCACAACAATACAACCAGAAGAACCAGAGGAGCCCGAGGAGGGGAGTATCTCTTCCACTCACATATGTGGGTAAAGGGGGGGCCACTGCATTTCATTGTTGATAGAGGGAGTTAGAAGAACCTAACTGATCCCTTCTGCGTCTGAAAATTTCGTTTTATATTTTTTTGATACGTCTTCTCTGCAATTCCATAGGTCTGATCAAAATTGTATGTGCCAAGTGGAAGTTATGGTAACTTCCCCACACCTTGCTAATTTGTGTTCCTTCTAGGAGAGAGTACATGTAAAGCATTCCAATATCACAATATATGATATTTGATTCTAAAACTTGTACCAACAATACTATAGACTGTCCACTATCCAATGCAACTGGTCTTACTTAATTTGGATACACACTGAAGAAGATATCATTTTTATACCCGGAAGACCTGTTTGAGACTAGTTAATATGACTATTCAGTTACCCTATCTTGCACAAGGTGTATCTACAAAACTAGGATGACCCAGAATCTTAAATGTTTATCACAACTACCTTGATAATTTCTATGAATATCCTTCATATTTCAAGGTCTGAAATGTTACAAAAAAAAATTATAGTGAAAATTCCATGATGACGAGATTCAGGATGATTCTAGAACCTTATCTTACATAGGATATATCTCTGAAAATATAAGGCCTCAGGGGCTGAAATTTGAACCACGCATACCTTGATCCGCCTAATAAATATTCTCCAAGGGGTTCCTTCTGAAACACCGTAGAAACAAATTTATATCAAAAATTCCAAGGTGTCTCAAATGTAGCAGTGAAACCCCAAGACCTTGAGCTCTGATACTAAATGTTAGGAACCAAATATAAAAATAGCATAAAAAAAACCTCAAAATAAGTACTCTAACGCCTTGAAAAATATAGAATTTCAAATAATAAGTCTCTTTGAGGGGGAAACCTCCTTATACACCACATAAATTTCTAAATACAAGATGATTCCAAATGAAAAGGTCTCCTTGGTATATATAGGAGACTAGGAGGTACAATTACAACTAATGAACCCAAGTCGGCATAAATAAAATAACATTACTAATTTAATATGCCCCAATTAAGGGGTAATGTGCCACTATTTAGCGCTTAACAAATCAATAACCCACGAACTCATAATAATAAACTGAACTTGACCTAGACCTCCTAGGTCCTTATTTATACTACAATATTGGCTTATAGTCGTTACAATATTGTCAAAAAACCTAACCCTAACATGGTTAGGATTTTCTACATGCGCTCCACATTGATTTTTCTCATGCATGTTGCTTTTCCTTCTTTTTATGCATGTTGCTTTCTTGCCTCCTAAGGTGCACACTCCAAAAATAGACCTTCTCTTCCAAACATAGGCCTATGCCCAAAATAGGTCTTTCTCCCAAAATAGGCCTGCTTCGACAATATGCCTACAAAGTTAATGAAATAGATCCCATCATAACTCCATAGTTAATCATGTTTGGGTTAGAGTAGTACTGGGATGGGTGACCTCCCCAGAAGCCCTAGTGTTTTACATGCCTATGACATTTTGTAAACTTTAGACCAATTTGTTCCACATACATCATGACAATTATTCTCCTCTCACTCTCTCATATATAATCAAGGTGAAGAAGGTCCTTTGAGCATGCAATGGAGTGTGATGTAATGCTTACTGTGAATGAGAGTAGTCGACGTCTCTTTGTCTTCAAAGATAAGCTACCACCATTCTAGTCAGTTTGTGTTCTTTAGTATTCTGTTATTTTATTCATTAATAGAAATTGGGTTTCATTGTATATATGTGTTCTCTGCTATATTTTTGTTTGTATCTAATTCCATTATCAACATAATCTAGATCACTTGTCAAGCACTTACTTGGAAAGCTTTTGTTTTTTCACAATTTTTTTAATTTAATAATTCATTTGTAAATAGGGGAAATTTGTCACTTCCATGCACTGCACTAAGCCTGCCCCATATCCTTCCTCTTTGTCTACAAATGTCAAAATTATAAATAAATGTTTAATGAAAATGGATATGTTATCCTAATCCGTGTTTGGCTATTCAAATGCAAATTCAGTTCACCATGACATTTCTCAGGCTATTTCACCATTAGAGGTAGGAATAGCCAACAATATGAGCAATTCCATGTAATGGCATAACTTTAGTAAATCCAATTATGATGTGTGATTCTAAAGAGCTCAAGAGTCAAACACTTGCATGAATCAACATCAAGTATGAATAGAGGTCAATCAAGGAATTCATATATCAATAGTTTGATTGTGGGATAAGACAATTCATGTCAACTTCATGTCGGTTTGTATATCAAGAGATTTTGATATATGAATCAAAATTCATTTCTTATCCAAATCCATGCTTTCAACATAGTCTTCCAGTTGAAAGGGACCATATGTTTCCTCTACCAACTGCAATCTTTCACTCCTCATAGGAATCGTCAGGGTTTCTCCTCCTGCATCTAGTTGGTCAACACCAATCTCAAAGCATTCCAACACTCTAGTGATCTATTATTCCTCAAGTTCTTTTCTATTTGACTTCTAGGGATCTCTCACATCACACATCTCCTCTCTTCTCCTTTTTCTCTTGTCCCTTTATAACTTATGAATGTCAAACAATGGTTTATGATACTGCATTCGATGTGCAATTCTCTTCTTTGATTCTTCTTCGAATGTATATTCACACCATTGATCAATCATCTTCCTCCTCCATTCTAGCATTATTGTGCTTTGGTGTAGGTTGAATATACTTACTCCAATTGAGGCATCTCATAAGAAAATAACCCCCCATCATCGACCCCAAATTACGCTCAGTCAACAAGAGTGCACTTGTTTAGCATATTCATTTTTTCAAAAAGAAATCCCAGTATTCTCTTATGTCTTTACAATTGACTTCCAAAAGATTTTCCCAGTTGGCTTGTTGTTTCCTCCAGTTGGTATTTGGTAGATTAGTAAGAGCAGGGAAGTATTCGATGATGTGACTGACTCCTTATCTAAAAGAAATTTAGGTAACAATGCATGTATTGTACAGAAAAAATTGTCATGGAATTTATTGGAAAAAGGACAAGGAAACAAACCAAGACAAAGTCCAAGACTCACAAACAAAGCAGTAGGAAAATTTGGGCCAGTAACAGACCAATTTAGCAAATGTGCAAGAAATAAAGAAAGCATAGCAATCATAATAGACAAACTAAGAACAAAAACACTTGTTGATTGACCCATTGGCTGACTAGTGTTGAAATAATGTAATTGCAAAGTGTATTCTAATTATTCTTGTTGTATTATTCATTAGATCAATCCCCTGTTGTGGATTGATCATGTTGGCTATTGTAAAAGACCAAATTCCCTTTTGCGGATTGGTCAAAACATAATTGTAATAGGTAGAATAAGAAGTCGGCCCCAAAATATATTAAAGAGGCCCCATAATATATTAAAGGTGGTTATAACCACCCAGATTGAGAAGTCGGCCCTGCCAGTGAAAAGACACCTCCACACATGCCAGAGTTGTATAA
>JASDQU010099983.1:787476-808206 GCA_032191745.1 Picea mariana | reverse complement strand
TGGGGATGGGCTACAATGGGTGAATTGGTTGGGAACCCCTCGATAGATCGTAAACTTTGCCAAATTCCTTGCAATTTTTTATTTTTTGCAACTTTTGAAGGTAAACGTGGGATGTTTAGTGTGCATATAGTGTATGTAAGTGGGTTTTATAGTATGCATCTACCATATATGTGTGGCCATTAGTTCAGCAGAGCACATACATTCTCCAAAAAATGGTTTTTTAAAGAGATATCCTCAGTAGTAATTTGGAAAATTGTGCAAGTAGAAAGGCCAATGCCATGTATGCATAGGTAAGGAATTTTAGGGCTATAAAATATTCCCCCTAATGTGTGAGATAAGAAAAGAAACTTGTGTCTAAAATAAATTACAATATCTTTACCAGTGGGAAGGCACGAAATAGATAGATTCTGGGACTAGAGTTCGAGAGGTCGCTATCTAAAAAACAATAATAATCTCTCTGAGGTGGGAATACCCATGATTGGGATGAACTAATCATGGCTACTAATCAAGTACATTGTAGATCCATGTCATAGAAATGTCTATATAAATTGTTGCCATGAGGAATACACAACAGATCTACATCTCAAAATCAATTGATGAAATTTGAATACAATACAATATGCATCTTTAAGAAGCATCAACGCTTGTGGCCGGAGATGAGGACTTCATAGCTCAAGAAAAAAATTCAAGATCTTCAACATCTCGGGTAGGAGTCCAATAGGAGTGTAAGAATCACTACTCTGAGGTATTCGACATATCGTTGCGGAAATACTGGAGGATCTTGATCATAAGGCATGGAGATTCGTCCATTTTGAATATGGACTTGGATGGACTCATGGGATGGATGAATCATGAAATCCAAGAGAAAAAATGCAGAATGGTCGATGTAGGTTGGATAAAATTTCCCTTGGACAAAAGAATGAAAGATGATCAGACACAGGCAGCGTAATATTGACATAATTATGTGATGCAGGAGGCATCGCAAACTCTTCATATGTTTGGAAGAGTAACCAAATGGAGGAGGACACAACTCTATGTAGAGAGAAAAACTTCCTAAGGTCATACTATATCCCAATGCTTTGAGAACAAATGGAAGGATGTTCTTTGTCCAAGGGAAACTATCTTGCTGCCGAAAAAAGAGTTGATATATTGTGTCTCCTCTTTTTGGAATATTTGATATTTTATTGTCTTTTTCAAATTTTTAACGAGCTTGAAAAATAATAAAATAAAGCTACGTTATAAAGGAGGAATGAGTGTCGCGAGCAAGAAAACTAGTTCCAAGTGCATGGAATATATTGATGCTCAAGGCAAGGAGACATGTGTAGGATAAGGACACTCAGTGAAAATTCCTCCATGGTTCAAGGTGTCAGATCACAGAGGTAAAAAGTGTTGCAAGGCTTTCATTTAAGGAATGTTTTAGAGCTTCAATTGAGACCAACATGGAGTTGGCATTAGGCAAAAGATGCAAAGATGAGACCTGTAATGCGATTAAGTATGACACAACAAGATTCCTTCCATGTAAATTAATACGAGCCCAGAGAAGGATACGATTGGTGGTTTTTTTATGTTTAGAGAGTCTAAAAAAGCATTAAATAAGACTCTAGGGAGTTCCTTTTTCGCAATTAGTATAGTCGGTTCAAAAAAGGGTTAAACTTATACCGAAAATATGTCTCTTCAATACCATTTTAACGAGTGTGATTGAGACAATATCACTCAGTGATCTTTTCAATTTTAAGGAATCTGAAAAGAGCATAACTATGGACTCACAACCTTTTTCTAGGTTTAGTCTCCTTATCCAAAAAAAGTATAAAATATAACTGACGAGAACTCTCCCGGCTAGACATGTCTCCTGAGGTGTACCTTTTTCTGGAATAATATATTGGCCAGAAAAATGGTTAAAATCATGTCGAATAGATGTTTGTTCTGGACCTATTAACGAGTGTGAAATAAATAAGGTCACTCGACGATATATTCATATTTAGGGAGTCTCAAAAGATATTAACTATGGACTTTGGGGGGGTTCCTTTTTCGTAAGTAATATCCAAGGCCTGAAAAAAGAGATAAAAAAAAACCAAGGAGAATGTTCCTTTTTTGAAAATCTAGTCCCTTAGGCCCGAAAAAGGGTTAAAATTACGCCTAAGAATACTCTTCTAGCGAACCAAAGTTCCTAGAGCATACCTTTATTCATAAAATTAGTCATCCCGAAAGAAAAAGGGGTAAACTATCGTCGGACAAATGTGCCTTCAAATTTGAGTTTGGCAAGCATGAAGGGAAACAAGATTGCTCAACAATTCTTTTCAATTTTACAGAGTCTGAAAAGGGCTTAAAGAAGACTCCGGGGGGGGGGCTACTTTTCTCAAGTAATATAGACAAGATCAAAAAGAATAAATATAGTCTTGTTGGATGTTGCTTTCGAAATTTAAAGTGAGCTTGAAATTCAACAAAGCGTGCTCATTAGGGAGTCCCATGGGTAAGAAAAAGAATGATTATTAGCAAGAGGATTATATCTTCAATATGTAATCATAGTAGGACTAACAAGGACTCCCAAGCCTATAGTCAAAACTCACAGCATGGATGCAAAAAATGCAGTAAAGGATCTACCTAGGGCATCCATGTAGAGGCAGGCTCTACCACCTAATTACGACACTTCTAAAGCAACTGAGAAGTTTATGTGTCACGCCTCAGTGGGATTGATCCTTTGGAAAAGAGGAAAAGTCAACATTATGCAGAAAGTTGGGAGTGACAACCTAACCTATATCAAAAATTTGAAAAAATGAATTTTACCATGGGACGATATAAATGTAACCCATCTCAAAAAATCACCAAACCGAAAGGACAAGTCCATCAAAATGACCGAAAGACAACTCAAAAGAGGACTCAAGTAGCCACCAAGCTAGGAAAAGTGAAAAAGGGGACCAAATTAGGGGAAAAGGGGCCAAAAAGGTCTAAAATAGAGGTGGAAAGATCATTTTTACCACTGCAATTCGGAAATTAACAAAAAAGTCAAAAAACCCTTTTATCAAAATGTGAATTCTGGGAGCTGCGGTGGACGGAAAACCCTCCCCCTTGGAACAAATAAGTGCAAATCCCCCATCTTCCTTTTTAATTCATTTATTTTCATTTAATTTTTTGTTTGGGAGGTGCATGCCCTTGTAAAAGGGTTGTGTCTTCATGTACACAGCTTTTCCAAGGTCAACTCGCATATATACTTGGGTAGAGTAATAAACAGCCAGAGTACATATGTGACTGTTAAAACTACAACTCATGTACTCCTCCTTTTGTATTGAAAATATAAAACACAAGTACAAAACACTCTCCAATTTTTTTGTGGGACAGGATGTATGTTCACTAGAGAGAGAGGCAACATGAGGAGTTGGATGTCTTGGTCGAGGAGGACCCTGTGGCCATTGCTAGGCTAAAACAATGTGGCTTATGGAATTTTTTTAGATTCCGTTTATGAGGGCACAACCAACGTTTCTTAATTCCTTGGTAGAGTATTGGCATCCTGATGTAGAGGCGTTTATGTTAGAGGATCAATCGTTGACCCCAACCACAGAAGACATCTACTTCTTGACCGGCCTCTCTAGGAGAGGGGAACCGGTTAACTCGAGGACTTTTCCTCCAAGGTCATATAACATAGAATATTACATCATGATACATTATGAGGCTAGTACCGAGAAAGTAGGTTCTCAGGTGTCGATTCACAAGATTACCAACTTCTCCCTGCAAGTCATTTTATTCATAATCAGGCAGATTACTATATCTGTAGCACTACTGGATCTGCAACACTCCATCAAGCCTCTCATGCACAGATGCACTATGTATTTCAATTTTTAGAGGCGACAATATTTGAATAGAGTACTACCATGCTAGTATGCATGAAGAGACATCTCACAGAGTGTTGTAGTCGTACCAACAATAAATTTGGGTTTGCTACCATTTTATGCTCCTTTTTCTTTAAGAGGGTGCCCAATCTCAGTCTGAGAGACACAGTATGGAGGCATATTGCCTCCTTCCCAGAATTGTGTAGGTACATGGTTTTACTGCCTAAATAGGGTGGAGGAAGGACCCAAGAGGCCTTCGACGATAAATTCTTCGATTGGTGGGCACGTCAGATCCCAATCATAGAGGACTATCCCTATGTAGGGATTAGATTCCCTAGACATCCCTACATGCCACTGCCCCTTGAAAAGGAGTGTGACAATATAGGTAACATATATCTTTTAAAGTTATTAAATTTTTAATTTTTATATATATCCTTTTTATGTGTGTGTCAGAGTACTAACTTACAAATATGTTATGTACATATGTGGGACCTATTCGACCAATAGACTTCGCCAGGACCAAGAATCATCCTCGACCAGAGGTAGGACCAGCAGCAACAGTAGGACCAATAGTTGTAGGAGGACCCCTAGCTATATAGGCTGATAGAGTCCTACGACAAGTAGAGAGGAAACTCAATTCTCTCACTCACATAGTTCCTATGGTTGAGATCAAGGATCTCCCCCCGGTTATTCAGCCACATGTAGTAAGGGTGCCTCGAACCTAGGTCAATTTATTCTAGCATATTGTGAATGTCATTGTCCACTATATCAGGGCCAATAGGCCTAGACCTTAGATAGCATCAGACTACTTACATGCCGAGGGAACTTTTTGTACTATGTATTTTGAGGGCTTAAGCCCAACGATGTATACCAATTATTTTCTTAGGATTTCATGCCCACTTTGTACTCATGACACCATTTTGGACATATATATATACATCTTTTTAGTTTTATGGATGACATTTATTTACAAATGTATTTACATGTATATGTGTGTATTTTACTTTTACATGTGAGTAACATGCCAATCTAAAACTTGATTAGCTAGAGTATCAGTTAAATGATTGAATCTCCTAAGGAAATGAATATAAGTAATATAATCAAAAKATCATTTTAAGAGATGTACCCTAAGGAATAGTCGGTGAAGAGCGGGATCATAAACGCAATAAACCCCATTTAACTGGGACACGACCAGTTGAGCATCTAAATAAACCCAAAGGAAAGAAATACCATGCGATAAAGAATCACATAGTAATTCTATCACTGCAYTGTACTTGAAAACATTATTGGTTGTGTTGCCTAGAAAAATACCTCTGGAATATAGCAAYTGGCCTCGAGGTGTGAAAATCACCTAGGCTGCAAAAGMAAGCCTCTGAGTGTGTCAACTAGCATCGTCCACGAACCCAAAGTAAACCTCTAATTCACTTGACATATGCCACAGTGAAAAAGAAAACATAAATAACTACACGTCAATAAAAGGAAAAAGACAAAAATGTATAAAAGATTATACATATATACAAGAAGCCACACCTAGGTGATCGACCTAAGAGTAGTACTTCTTAAGGTAGATCCCATTTCTAGGCTCTGCTAAGGAATTTCACTCAAAATCAACCAGACGTTAAGCTCCCTTCTCTAAGACCTCTTTCACAATGAAAGGTATTAACCACATGGGTTTGAAATTTCCTGCCCCTAGGGGATCTTTGTCCTGGTCATAGAGCAGGACAAGATCTCCTTTGGAGAAAATTCAAGAGCAAACAGACCGATCATATTGACACATGACGCATTGCTTATGAGCCTCATTATCCAAGGCTGCATCACGACGTTTCTCACCAAGCTACTCGAGATATATAAGATGTTCCTCAAGCAGTGTAGTGTTAGGTAGTAGTGTCACTGCCAAATTTAAAGAAGGGATATGACACTCAATGGGTAAGACTTCTTCCATCCCGTAGATGAGTTGGAAAGGTGAAAAACCATTAGCAGTATTTACAGAATTTTGATAGGCCCACAATGCCAAATATAACATCAAATTCCAATTTGACTTAGTTGAATTGATCGTCCACTGAGAAATATTCTTGAGAGACGTATTCACAACTTCTACCTGACCATTCGCTTGAGGGTAATAGGGTAATGAGTGTTCATGTTTAAACCCAATCTTTGATGTTAATTCAATCATCATTTTATTCTATAAGTGACTTCCATGGTTAGTGGCAATCTCCTTCGAGATACCGAATCTAGTTACTATCTGATTGAAAATGAAAAGGGCGGTAGTTTCCTCATCATTTTTAAATGTTGGCATAACTTCGACCCACTTAGTGAAGTAGTATACTTCTATGATGATATAGTGATTCCCCCTGGAAAAATTTAGGTGACATATAGTGAAATCAATCCCCCACTTAGCGAAGGGACCAACAGCAATGACCAGAAACATAGGAGAAGGGTGTGCCCACATCTTATGACAGAAGATCTGGCACAGGTGGCACTTCTTGACCGAATCAATACAATATTTGATTAACGAAGGCTAGAAGTATCCTTCACGAAGAATATTTTGGGTTGTTTCCAACTGAGAAATATGACTGCCACATTCTCCAGTGTGACATACATTCAAAACGAGCTCTACTTCTTCGTGAGTAAGACATCATCGAAGAATTAAATATATACCTCGATGATACAAAGTGTTATTGAGTATGAGATAATTTTTCACTTGGTGTCATATTCATCAACTCTCATCATGAGAAGTATAAGCAGGGCACTTCAAAGTCTAAATATACACAGGTATATCTCCATACCAGGGGTCTGAAGATGCAATCAGAAAAATATCTTCATTAATTGGTGACTCTTCATGTGAAACATCACCACTTTCGATTGGAAGTTCCAAGATTAACTTAGTGAATACCAAGGAATTTTTATATTTTGTTGAAATAAAATCCAATTCAAACTCTTGGAGGATAACTATCCACCGACTAATTTTCCTRCCAATGACACGTYGTGTTAACACATATTGAAAGGAATTGAWGATGACAATGAYAGTGGTCTTGCGAAGTAATATATAGTGATGGAGTCATTGGACAATGTGAAAAGCTGCCAAAACGAGTTCTTCAAGATAACGTGCTCCTCGAGAGCATCATCCTCTTGTACCAAGACCATGCTGATCATGGAATCTACAGTAGCCACATATAATAGGAAATACTTCCCATAATCAAGAGGCCTGAGTAGAGGAGAAGACATCAGAGCGTGTTTCAACGCATCAAAAGAGTGTTGAGTTTCTTCGTCCCAATAGAATGGGACTTCATTTTTTAAAATATGCATGAACCCTTTCATAATCTCGGCATAATTAGTGACAAAACTCCGAAAAAGTTCACTTTTCTCTGTAAAATTTGAATTTGGGGTATTGTGTGCAGGGACGAAAATTGAACTATCGCCTAAACCTTAAGAGGATAGACCATGATCCCTTTTTTCGACATGATGAAACTTAATAAACAACTCGATGTCATGCAAAAACTGCACTTGTTTGGATTCAAGCGAATCTGATAGTAGCGACACCACTCAAACATTAGTCGTAAATGGGAGGGATGATCGGATCTCTTGTGAGAATTTGATGCTAGATCATCTAGGTATGCCTTGACTATGTGTTTGAGGTCATGAAAATAAAACAACATGACCCGCTGAAAAGTAGCTCCATCATTCTTCAAGCCAAAAGGAATTTTTCGATAAGAGAAAATACTCCAAGGACAAATAAAATTTGTTTTATGTTGGTCCTCGAGTTTGATTTAATTCGATTATATCCCAAAAAACCATCCATGAAAGAAAATACTTTGCAAACCGCACACTCATCGACAATATGATCAATGAACAGGGTTTGAAAATTGTCTTTCGGGCATGCTTTGTTCAAATTACGGAAATCAATACAAACATGAATTGTGCCTTGATTCTTGTTGGCAAGAACCAAGTTTGATACCCATTTTGTTAGTTGCACAGGGTAGATGAAACCAGCCTTGAGGAGTTTCTCCACCTTAGCCTTTATCGATGTGACATTTTCGAGGATTGATTGGGCGAAGATTCTGTTAGACCAATTTCACATCAGGGTAAGTTGTGATTTTGTGTTCAACAATTCATGGGTCGATGTCTGGCATCTCCTCACAAGACCAGGAAAAATTATCGTGGAACTCTTTAAACAACTCAGTGTAGACTCGAATCTCTTTGAGGGAGAAATCTTCTCCGACCAATTCATTCTCCACGATGCCAAGGGTTTTGGAGATATCGATAGGGATCGTTGCAGCAATACTTACCATGTTTCCCTCGGTGTATACTATGTGCGTAGATAGAGGGTTAATAGGACAAGGGATATCTCCATTCATGGTCATAACAAACTCTAATGCCTCTATTCTCCTAATATCGAGAAATAAAATAAGATATACGGTGAAGATAATCCCAAGGTTTGTGGGGACTAGTCATTTCCTCCAAAATCACCTCATCAGAGGGAAAGACTAAGTCCAAAGGGTCCTGAGTGGCAAGAGAGTCTTGAGCTCAAATAGGCTTGCTGGAAAACATTGTACGCAACCTCAGTAGAGGATAAGGGTATGGCCATGCCAAGGTGCACTATCCCTTCCATMGAAGCCRATGGGGAAGGTAAGGTCCATGGGTTGTGAAAGTAGCTCATTTTAAAAGACGAAACWTGAAAAATTGCAGCCTTCGGCTAGTCGGGGAGACCCGAAATAAACCTTACATCATTGGAAGGTAGTGGATAATCAAAAGTTCCCATCAATGAAGGAAATAATACGGCACCTAATTTTGCAGTTCCTCATTGCGATTTATCAATCATTGGGACTGTGGAAGCCCCCGATGAAGGGTCAGGATGAGAGAAGGACAACTAGTCAATGGTTATAATCTAGCCTTCATGCGGGAAGCATGAGACCTAAAAAATAGTGGCTACAACTATGTCCTAACATAATATTGTATTCGAGAGGTGAATCGACTACTTAAACTTCGACGCACATGGTTTTAACCTCCAAATGCATGGGGAAAGAAGGAATTATATCATGTGGTCTGAACGATTGACCTTCAAAATACATAAGCAACGTAGTGGACCAAGACAACTCTGGCTGCCCAATGGCCCTCCAACATGCCAATGACATCACGCAAGTCGAGGCACCCTCATCAACCACCATACATAAAATTTTATGTGTTAAAAATTTCATGGTGTATGCCACTACTATCTGAAAGGAGACATGGTGAGGAATATGAGGTTTAAGGTTAGTTGGATCGAAAATGATCATTCCCGAGTTACTAGGTTTCGTTTCTCCCAAGGTGGACAAAAGATCTTTTCTCTGTGAGAGGCAACTTTGGAGGACCTCCAAAGAATACATTGCACAAGAGGTCTATTCCAAATCCTCCACGATGGAGTAATTTTGATCAACCCTCGCACTTGGTTTATGAGAATAATTTTTGAACACACCTTTAGGGATGCGAGTCATTTTTTCTCCCATTGATTTCTCAATTTGAAGAGGAGTTAATGGGTTGGAGGCCTCCTTTCCATTCTCAACAGATTTTGGCATTCTGTAGTCACGATTTTTTGTTGATAAATGAGCATTGAAATTCAACATGCAAATGTTCACAGCCAGGTTGTTAGGATTAGGCATGGGGGGTCTCTAACTGCCCCCATTTGTGCTTATGGATGTAGAATCCTAAGCCATATTTTTCCCTTCTGGAAAAGGGTTTTTCAACACAACAATTTTTTTTTGTGCCAGTAGCTTCAAGGCTTCTGCAAGCCGAGGGAATAGGTGAGTTAAGTGGTCATCCGTGAAAATCTTACACAGAAACTTCACCTTCCTCTTCTCAGTTTTTCCTTCATCAACATTGTTAGCAGCCTTTTTATCCCCCTTACCCTTCTTGTTTTTTTGTTTCTTCTTTCCCTCAGTCTGTTGGTTGGCCTAGGGAGTTGTCAATTTCATAGTGTATACATCCAACATTTGGGTGGGGGGGTAGCCGAACTAGGAGTCTCACTGGCCACAGTCTGTTGTATCAATAATTTCTGTAATTGATTAGACAAAATATACATGGAATTTCTTTGTGATGATCCCACTATTTTGTTAGCATGGGGGCCCAAACCCTTATTTTTCCTTATCGAGAGTTGACCATGGCCCATTGGGTAAGATCTTGTAAAGCATGTCAAACTGAGAGTAAATCAGTTCTAGTTGTTGGGCTCTCATTTTAGCCTATTCCTCATAAAACACCCCAGAAATTGCTACATCTTTGGATACCCAAGGAACAAAATAATTTAAGAACCACTCAAGAAAGAAAGTAGGAGGGACCTTGACCTTAATCAATCTCTTTTTTCGTTTTCAATCTCGGATATGATATGATATATGGTCAGCCTTATTCTGCTCGAAGTTGGATAACAACTTGGTGGTGGCATCGTATCTCACTGGCAATTGGAAATGGTTCAGAAAAACCATAGCCAAGTCATTAAATTAAGAGTATTTTGAGTTGTCAAGATCGATATACCATTTCGTTTCACCCCCTATAAAAGTGAATTGAAAAAGGCGTGACTCGATGGAGTCGTCTTTCAACGAGTTCGATGAGCACCACAAGTGAAAAGTAGTCATGTGATCACCTGGATATTCGCCAAGCTTGCCCTCAAACTTTGGGATGTCAGAAGGCAACGTAGTCAACATGGGGGGACAACGTGGATCGTGACAGATCAGGTCATTTAAAAATATCGACAAGTCTATAAAATGCAGGTTTTCCAGAAAGGGTAGTTTTGGTTGCAAAGTATTTACATGAAAAGAGGGACCTGTATTTTGACTGGCACCAAGTTTCCAAGAAACGTTGGTCTGTTGGCAAGGGTTTTGGTAGAAACCATGGACTTAATCATCAAAAGGAACCTGCATTTGTTGTTGCATCATCGACTAACTCCTGAAGTTACATGGCATAGCTTGCAAAGGGATTTCCCCCTGTGTAGTGTTCCAAATACCTTGGTTGGGAATGCCCCCAACCAACCTTCCTAGCATAGGTACTAAACCTTGTCTAGGGTTCCATTGAGTGTGGAAGGAGTTTCCCCTGACCGACATCCCTTTCAAGGCAAATGATCCCTTCCAAGGATTCCAAAGACCTTGTGTGGAGTATACTCCTATCATTGCTCACTGCAAAGGAATGGCACCTTGCACAGGGTTTTTTTGACCAAATCTAGGGTTTCCCCCAGTTGAGAAAGAAAACGAAGAAAAAATGTTATTTCCAAACGCACCAAACAAAGAGAACGACATCGATCCCACCGGCATCGTGTAGGATGAAGGTCCCAAACTGCCTCCACCAAACAAACTATAGTTAGTGTTAGGTATGATCGGTTGTTGAAATGCACCACCAAGCAAAGGGGATGAAGAAGGAATAGAATTAAACGAGGAAGTGGTGCCCGTAGAAGATCTTTGCAAGGGAGTATTAGAGCTCCTTTCTCCCAGACCCACGGTCTTTAAATTAGAGTAAGTAAGAACCAAGTTTGATTCAAAATTGAGAATCTCATATGAGAAGGGAGTGTATGTCATGTTCTAAATGAAAGGAATAGTGGTTGAAGTCATCAAAGTAATCGAACCACTACCCTAAGTCATGGGTGTCAGGATAGTTGTGGTCTTGACAAGAGGAGGCGGGGGAGGAGGTACAATGCCCCCTCTAGCGGTAGCCATAACAGGAGTGTGAGGACTCCCTAACAAAGTAGAGGAATTTGCTTCCATCATTGCTCGTCGAATAAACTAGAGTTCAGGAGAATTCACCTTAGGGGGGGACTATTTGAATTAAAAGTGGTGTCAATAAGTCGGTGATTAGAGGATTTGTTGGCCTGAAACCTTCGGTATCGAGGTCATAAACAATGGATTCCTCCAAGGATGGAAAGTCTTCTCTTAGAGTTGGCTCGGGTACAGTTTCATGCGGCCCGGTCCCATCGAACGATCCTTATTGATCTAGCTTGTGCCTCAATGGTGGTGGAGGTGGCTCCAAAGTAACTAGTGACAGGCCCTGAAGCCTATGCAACTAGAGGAGTTGTTAATATTACACCTTGTGAAATGATCAACTGACACACTAAGGTTTGACTTGCGTGAATCATAGAGCACACACTAAAAGTTCCTAAATATAAATCAAGCACACAAATAACTAGTGGGAAGGACAATTACGCCAATCGACACTAGAGTAACTTACTGGTGGAAGTGAAACTCAAACACAGAATCACCATCTGAGTATACTCTGTTAAGCATGATTCGACGTCTKCCCCAGGTATTGCTATAWACCCCCGCAGTCGCCTATGTAAGTTTGTAAAAATAGGCAACTAAGTTTCCATCTCACAATTAATCACCAGGCGAGTACACTCAAYAGTCGATAAGATCGTAATGAGAAGGATAACAAGTATGAAGCCCTTCAATGGTGTGATTCAAGGTTCACGAGGATCCATAGGAAAATGTGATCAATATTGTTCCTAAGAAAGATTATTAATATACAATCCCCACTACGTTCGGTCTAACTTTGGAGGGGTTATCTCCTCTACCTTTCCTTATGCGACCTCGTTTTTAACCCCTGTGTTAGAGGGGTGTCCCAGCTAACTCTTACGATGTTGGAATTTAGACACTCCCTATCTCATACTTCAATGTTTGTTTCAAATGGCCTTGAAGAGTTTCCTCTTCACACCTATTTCAAGGCCCTAAAAGCCTAAACTAGTCGGTGAACCCTACAAACAGAAAGTCTAATAGATTTTAAGTTAAGCATTAATTTTATGGTCTTGATTTATGCAAGGGATGTGGTCGTGAAACTAGTGGTGTTTGGAAGAGACGAAAACAAAGAAAAATTTAGAGAATTTATATGAAAAATCAAATTAGATACTTTTAATTTAAAGCAAAAGCTTGTAAAACCTTTGTAAATATCAACTTTTCAATTTAACGTTTCAAGATCTTATAACTGAAAGTTTCTTAAAAAATTGCTTTTGTTTCACTACGCAAAACTGCTTATAATTTCAGGAAAACAAGAAAGAACTTTGAAACTGAAACTCTTTTCTTTTGCAAACAAACAACCTAGGCTACGCTACCAAACTAAATGAAAAAATGATTTTTGATTTTTTTTTTTTGAAATGCTTTAAACAAGAAAAACCAAAGAAAAAATTATTTTTTTCGATTTTCTAAGCATAAACAGGACAGAGAGAACAGAACCCAAGATTGACAGAGATCATAGGCCAACTGCGTAAATGCACAGATTCAAAAGAAACTTGAGGATCTAAAACTTGACAGTTCACTCTAAACCTTTAGGGAAAACAAAAGAAAACCAAGAAACAAGTTGAAACCGAATATTTAACCCAAGATAAGGCCACTAATAAAGATTCTGTAAAGGCCAAGAAATCCATGAGAAGCCAAAAAATTATTTCAGGAAAGAGAAAAAATCTTCTTTTTAAAACACCTTCAAGACATGGAGACGTGATTTGTTGCACCAACAACCTGCATATGTACATGGGTTGTCTATTGTACAGATTGTGTATGTACGCGGGCTTAGCCAGAGCGTGTACACCTCTGAGATTTTTCAAAAGAGAAAAATACTAGGTAGGTTGACTGGGTATGGAAAGCTAGTAGGCACCTTGCAGGTGACCAGACACCCTTAAAAGACTCAGTAAACTTGATAAAAAATCAAAAGGAAATAAAGAAGCCAATTAAAACCAAAAACCCTCCCTATAAGACCCTAGAGAGACTCCCTAATGGAGTCTCCAATTCTACTAGCGGGGAAAATCCCCCTATTACTATACAAGGTCAGAGTATAGGAAGAGCATTGATCTCCCTTAAAAGACAATATTGTTTCTAAACTACCCCAAACAATCTGACTCTAAAATATAAGAGAAGGAAAAGAGGGTGTACCTTAGGTCCTTTCAGTTGGTGTAGACCTCCTTCTCCTTTGTAGTTTCTTGGATTGTTGGTCTCTTCCCAAAGATGACCTGCAAACAATTTAAACAATAAAGCTACAATATTCTATCTCTACTTATCAGTGTTAGGGTTCATATACAAATGTGAATGCATTAATCAAATAAGAAAAAAAACACAGTGTTTGGGACAGAAACAGAATTCTTTTATTTGGATGTGAAGATTACAAACGTTACAACCTTCTCATTGGAAGACGCTCCATGAACCTGATCTGGGCTCCTCTTACTACTGCTCCAAGTGCATCATTCTTGTAATACCTCTCACAATCAAGTGATCTTCTTGGGAAGTAAGGAAGGGATTGTATAGGGAGAGGGATGGAGGGGGGATGTTGAGGCCAAATCTTAGAAAGGGCTACAAAGATTGGGATAAAAGGGGAAGGGATTTTGGTAGAGCTTCTATGTTCTAATGCTTGATGATGGAATGGGACCCCAATACCTTCATTTATATGAAAAAGGGATAGTTATTCGGTTTGGGGACGGGCTATAATGGGTGAATTGGTTGGGAAACCCTCGATATCCCGTAAACTCCATCGAATTTCTTGCAACTTTTTATTTTTTGCAAATTTTGGAGGTAAATGCAGGTTGTTTAGTGTGCATATAGGGTATGTATGTGGGATTTCTAGTATGAATATAGCGTATGTATGCAGGAATTAGTGCAGTAGGTCGCGTACATGCTCCAAAAAATGGTTTTTTAAAGAGAGATCCTCAACAGTAATTTGGCAAATTGTGTAAGTAGAAAGGCCAATGCCATGTATGCATGGGTAGGGAATTTTAGGGATATAACAATTATAATATGTGGGTGGCCATCAATGTTCATTTGGATCATTCTTCCCCCCTTAGGAATCAATGGTATCCATTACATTGAGTTCTCCCATCAAATGGTGAAACGTCTGTTAAACTTGATGCTTAGTGAGCCACMTACCTTTGTGCAGTAGTTCCTTTCTTTGACAACCTAATATAGTTGGATCTTCTATTGTTGAGTTCCCTTAACCTGTGTGTACATTATCCAATCAATRGTTTATTGTTCCATGTATTCAGGTTTGAGTTCTGTAGATGTCAGCTACTCTACCACCTCTGATGTGTCCAACAGTGATGGAAAATATGGTTGAAGGAGGTKTACATTGAATATTGGGTGTCATCCAAGGAAGGGAGGAATACTTAACCTAAAATAATTATCACCCACAACCTTGGTGATTGTGGAAGGTCCATATAAAAGTGGTTGCAACTTCTAGTGGGTTCCTATAAGGCGCTCTTTCTGCAAATGCAACCAAACCTTATTGCCTACCTGAAACTTGTAGGGAACCTGGTGTTAATTATGGCATTGCTTGTACTTGGCATTGTATTTATGAAAAATATTATGGACATATTGGTGGATGTGATTAATCCATTCAATGAATTTGGTGGCCCTGACAGCCCCAAATTAATCATGGAAATATTCTTCTTGTGTGGATGCAAGGGGCAGTACTACATCAATGGGGCCCAATGGTTGAAAATTGAGGCCCACCTAAAAATGGCTATGGTCGGTTGAGTTATGGAGTGTTATGTTGTAGCTGTGTTTGAAATAAGGAAAGATCTCATTCCATGTGTGTGGATGCTTGGATTTGTACATGTGCAAGAGATCCACGATCATCCTATCGATGACCTTTGTCTGTCCATCAGTCTAAGGGTGGAAGGTAGTGGATTTGGTGATCTTGGTGTACAAAAGTGACCAAAGTCTCGACAAGAATGTGCTTAAGAATTTGTTGTCTCGATGTGGTATGATGGTTTGTGGTAGTTAGAAGTGTACCCATACCCGCTCAAAGAATATATTGGTGGTGGCATCGATTATGGTACTCTTCTTGTAGGCAGACAAAATCACCATCTTAAAGAAGCGATCAACAGCCATGCATACACAGTCATTTTCATGTTTGTTGGAGGGGAGACCTGACATGCAGTCCATCAATATGGATTCCCATGGCCCATCTGGAGTAGGTAGAGGGGTGTACAGTCTTTTTTTCTTAATGGTTGGCTTGGAAATAGAACAGACAATGTAGGATCTGATATACTTATTAACATCCTATCGAAGCTTCAACCAATATAAATACTTTTGTAGTAATGCCACTATTTTCTCCATGCCAAAGTGTACTACCACCTGACTGTAGTGGGCTTCCCAAATCATCTTCACAAACTCGCTTGCAAGAATGCATAAATGACCTAAATGGCATAGCAATCCATCCTAAAGATGGAATTTGGAAATGACCATGCTTGTTCCCAACATCTGGTAGATCCTAGTGAAGTTAGCATCCTTGTCATAAAGTTGGGACAACACAGAGGTGATATCATTCCTACAAGAGTCGAGCACCATAGTTAGCACTGCAACTGGAGGTCAACTAAGGAATTCAATGACACCATTGGTGCTCCCTTTCTTATACTTAATGTTGAGGTGAAACTGCTGGAAGTATGTGGACCACTTTTAATGGTGGTCATTCTGCAATTTTCTTTGTGTTTGCATGAACTGTAGAGACTTGTGATCCATATGGGTGATGGCCTCCTTTCCAAGAATGTAATACTTTCATTGGCAGCAGGATTTTACAATGGAATACATTTATTTGTCATAGGTGGGGTACTTACAAACAAAATATAAAAGTGTATCACTATGATAGACCATTAGATGACCATGTTGAGTGAGAAAGACGCCAATAACATAATCAGAAGAATCAATCTCAATCTCAAATGGTTGTTGCAGATTAGGTAAGGCGACCACCAGGTGTTAACACATATTATTGATAAACAGTGTTTTTCCCTTAGGAAATGGCACCTTGGTGAAAAAATGCACGTAAGAGGGGGGTAACAACTTAAAAAATGTGTTTTATCCTAAGTCGAGGCCATGATTTGATGGTTTGTCATGTTGTGATAAGAGACACACATATCTGAGCAGCTAAGTTTAGTGCACTCAGATCTATGGCCCACAGTCCATATCGGACCACCCCCGATATTCTTCCTTTAACGGGGGGTCCGAGCAAGTGGTTTTCTGGCACGGGATCCCTACCAATGTGTCACTTTCTCGTCAACTCAGACCCCACCCCCACCCCCTGCATGCTTTATCACTTACCACTACCACCCCCCTGAGCTAAACCGCTAACTATCTTCCCATACTGCCTGCGCCCCTGCCAACACTTATCTTCCACTCGCATCCCCACATGCCTTTCACTCTCCCGCTCCATGTCACCTCCACCATCATTTTTGTTTCCCCCTCCTAACCAATCACACTCCTCTCCTTTCACCACATCACTCCCCGCACCTTTACAACTTAGCTCTCGTCTACTGGTGCCCATGCTTTCCCAGTCACCGCTCCACCAACTGTGCCATTCCACGTAGTCATCGATCACTCAATGTTCCATGTCAGTTTTCTTTGTTCACCTCACCTACTCACTCTCATCTTCCTCCACGTCCACCTACCATATTCCAGGTCAACATCCAACGAGGATCCTAGTGGCACAGTTTCAGAGTGCTGTCAGCATGTTTTCTAGGTGTAGGAGTTGACTCAGGCACCCATTCTGATCCCACTGAAGATAGTTAATGAAAGTAGGGGGAGGTGGTTGAAACATCATCTCTCCCCATAAATAGAAAGCTCAAAAGTATTGGCAGATTTTCTGAGCTAGTGTCCAATAGGAAGTTTCATGCACAGTCTAACAGAGCAGGTTTGAACGAAGGAGATTGCATTTGACAAAGACTACATGCACAGTCTATAGAAAGTTATGAACGCAAATCCTTGAATGAACAGACTTAGGCACGCCCATGCTACTAGTGGCAAATTGTCCTGAGTATATGAACACATTTTTTAAATTTTGTGATGCTCGATGGTTGAGCTAGGCTCTCATATTGTAAAGTTTTTATGAAGCTCTGGCTCTCTAGTTATGTATTTTGATCTGAGACTTTTTGTTTAATGAAAGTTGTCTTCCTTTTCATCTTATTTTCCTCTGATACTGAAGTGTCCATTATTGAAGGATTCACATGGATTGTTTTGACTGTATTGTAATGTATTTTTGATTGCAGTGTTGTTATTAACGCACTCCAGTCTCCTGAAGTTTTGAATCCAAGAGGATCTTGTATTTGAAACTTTTCCTCCTTAGGTTGTTGGAAGACCTGATGTCCATAGAAGACCTATACATTATCCTCAACAGTTCTTCCTCCTACTCACCCATACTGCAAATTACTGATTGAAGTTAATCAAGACCTCACCTGCTTGTGCATGTTGGTCTAGTTTTCTGAGTTAAACGATATTATATTGAGTCTGCACCCATTTGACCTCCTTTAAATTATTCATTGTGACATATAAACTGATGGGTATTGGGCTTACCTTCAAAGCAATCTAAAGGTGACTTCTAGTGCTAACATTTATGGAATCGTTGTCGGGGAATGAATTGAAGAATTTTCCTTGGGATAGAATGAAAAAGATCTTTTGATTCTGAAGGTGCATCAAACATCAGAACCATTGAAGATTTCATCTTTCACCTGGCAACTCCACTGTGGAGACTCCATTATTTCAATTGTGGCTCCGAAAGGAAAACACATGAGGTCTACTCCACAGTTGCCTCTAGCAACACCTGAAGCTGACCCAGAAAAAATCATCAGAAGATGAAAGACCCTTTAGAAAGGTAATTTAGCTGTTGAACCAGGTATTTATGATGATTTTCATCATCCTCCTATAGAAACTCCAATATCTTCTTCTCATTCTCCTATTATATCTTCTATTGGAGTTTCCCGAAGTTTAAAGTTTGGGAGTGTTCCTATTGATTTCTCCCCTCCTGGTCTTGGATTGGAGAGAGAAATATTTTTCACTCCTATTTCCCCTGAAGTTGTATCATGGTTTAAACCCAGGACCTCTAAATATTTTCCCACTCCAGGCTTTACCACTCCTACCCCTATTAGATTTGTTGCATTTACAGAAGGAGAAGCGTCGATTCCCTTGAGCCTTGTAGCCTTTTCTCCAAATCCTCAGTTGTTTCCCCTTTCTCCTAGAAGCACAATTCCAGTCTCCCTTGTTTAAACTCCATCCCATCCTAGTTCTCCTCTAGTTCACATCCTAATGGTGGGTGCTAATCCCCCTAGGAACAGAATGGATTCCATAGTGGTTGCTAGATACGCCCCTCTTGTCCTGCCTCAGCCTCTGAATGCTCTCCCAGCTGGTGGCTACCTCAAACAGTTGTCGAAGTTCACATGTGAAGGAGACATAACCGCAGAAGAGCACCTTGCAGCCTTTTACAGTTATGCAAATAACTATGTCATTGTAGATGAAGATGTATGGATGGGGATTTTTGTTCATAGCCTTGATGGAGAGGCTAGGAAATGGTTTAGGGCCTTGGCTCCTAGATCTATTGACAGGATTGAAGCCCTAGATGATACATTCTTAATACATTGGGGGATAAAAAAGATTCCCTTTACTATATTACAGAGTTTGCATCACTTAAGAAAGGAGAAGGGGAATTTTGTTTTTACTTTTCAAAGAGGTTTAATAAAATGTATAATAAGATTCCTCCTGAAATTAAACCTGCAGAAACCTCTACCAAAATTACTTATTCTAGTGCTTTCGACCCTAATTTATGCCTCTTGTTAAGAGAAAGAAGAGCCACTTCCTTGGCTCATATGCAAGATGCAGCCCTAGAAGTGGAGTCCAATATATTGGTAGTTGATAAGCTTAGGAAAAAGGTTGATAGAGAAATAAATAAAAGTAGGTTTGAGGCTTCAACCTCTAGTTCCTTTGTTTCCCCCCCCTCAAATGGATGAAGTAACCAAGTTACTAAAATCACTTTCTGCTAGAATGGAAAGGTTGGAAGTGGAAGGAAAGCAGAGCTAGAGGAATCCCCCTAACGCTAAAAATAGGGGTAAATTTCGAAGACCAAATAGCACCCCCCAGATTATCCAAAGAGATCAAAGAAACAAAGATAGGGATGATCAGAGGATTCAATCCCCTCTTCAAAGTAACCTTGTTACTGATGACGATGAAGAGGAAGAAGAGGTTGATCCTAAAATCCATTGTCTTGGGGATACCTCTTCATTTCCCCATTTAACTCAAGCTGCATACGAGGAGTCTCTAATGGAAATCCAACTAAATGAGTTGAGTAAAGGGGAAAAATGAGCAATAATCCAAAAATATATAACCTCAGGTCCAAGAAGAAAGAAGGGAAGTCTGACATCCCTGACCAGCCTACCAGAGTAGAAAAGCCTTCTAAGAATGTAGTTGACAATAGCAAAGAAAAGAAGATACATAACCCCTCACCAATGATCAAAGGCCATGTCCCAGAAGTGAAGGATATTCCAAAGCCTCCCTCCTCTTTTAATTTTGAGCATGAAATCCAAAAAATTAGAGTCCTTGTACCCCTTTCAGAGCTGGTCAAGCATGAATACTTCAAAAGGTGCCTCTCCAAAATGTTACACCCCGATCCTTCATCTCATTCCACTGATTCATTAAATCTTCAAGATGAAAATCCAACAATCATCTTAGGTCCTTTGGTAGAAGATAGAGATGATTTATCCCATCCCTTATATACCTCACTGAACATACATGATAAGGTGCTCCATAATTGTTTGATGGACTTAGGGGCATCTCATAACCTTATGCCCATAACTATCATGAATGAACTTGGATTGGAAATCACAAAGAATTACCATGAATTATATTCTTTTGACTCTAGGAAACTGCAATGTCATGGGGTCATCAAAGATCTAGTTGTGACCTTGTTTCGGTTTCCCATGAAAAGTGTTATCATGGATATCATGGTGGCTGATGTTCCCCCCAAGTTTGGCATGCTTTTGTCAAGATCCTGGATAAAACGACTTGGGGGAACTTTGAAAATGGACCTCCTATATGCTACCATTCTTGTGTTTAGAGTGGATCATAGAAGATTGTATAGGGAAGCTCAGTTGGCCTACATTATTAGTGACGAAGAAAACCCCACCAACCATCCTATATTTGCACTTGATACCGATTTG
>JASDQU010099983.1:743999-758370 GCA_032191745.1 Picea mariana | reverse complement strand
GAGTGTACATACTTCTAGGGTGTAAATACTTCATGGGGTATAAACACAGCTAAAATCAAGGACCTCTGAATCAGGAAGATAATCAGGCTCCACAACCAACAATTTATACTAAATATGTCTATTAAGAGAAGCATCTAGAGGAAGATCCTTCTAGAAGTGGAAGCTTATATTAGGTCTTCTTACATCCACCTTATTCTATTTTATTGAAAGGCCTTATTAATATTGACCTTTATTACATCCGAATACAATTATCTACCTATGTGCAGGTTAGGACCTTAACAATGTTGTCATATTTGAAGGTCAAAGTTTCCCTATTAAGATCGATTATAGAAAAGTTTTCATATGCTCAATCAATGCCTAATAGAGGTGGATAAGAATCCTTCTCCCCCATTATTTTGATGACCTCAAAATCATCTATTTTCTTGACACCAGCCAAGTCTACTTCAACATTGGGCAAGCTCCCCATAGGATAGATGCAGTGCTAATTCTCCATTCGCAACTAAATAGGGGAGTATATGAGCTTGGGATTATCCAGTGCTTCCCAAATATTCTTTAATAGTACATTGACTTCAGATCCCAAATGTAACATAACATCCTTGATCTCATATTCATCGATGCGAGTATTTAGCCTGAACTCTTTGCCAGATCTCTATTTCCTTCTCTCGATTATAGCTACATTCTTCTCTATAAGATCAGCAGAACAAAAATCCTTTGGGTTTCCTTCAGCTCCCAAAGCCACCTTGATCATATTCCCCAACTTTTCAGTAAGTTGTTCATCATCCAATATGTCAGAAAATACTTTCATCCATAGATCAACATCCTTTTGTGCTTTTCCTGAGGGATCTACCTAAGAAGATGACTCTCTGTAAGCCTTTGGATACTAGGGATTTGGCTTAAATCTTGAGCCTGCAACATCAAGGTGTTGAAGATCTCTGCATCTACATAAACATCTCAACTGCAATTTTAAAGAATCTTTTTTTTCTGCGTAGGATCATACTTGGTATTTTTGGGGATGGCCTTCTGGATTTTTAGTTGATGTGGAATTTTTTCACCTGCACCTATATTTGCACTTCCTCTAGTAATGATATTAATATTAGGCCCATCTCTATCAGTTATAGTTCTAGGTTCAAAATTTATCAGTTTGGCACCTCTCTGACTAACACGATCTTCCCATTTCACAATAAGTTATGGGCAGTCTTTTGTGGCATGGGTGTTATTCCTGCAATGGGCACACCAAGGTCTTCTTGGAATAGGAAATTCTCTCACCAAGTGTCACTACTCATCACAATTATAGTAGTGAATTGATCATATTCCGCCAGTTTGTCCTCCCTCATATCTGCCTCTTCCTCCATAACCCCTTCCAGGTCCTTGATGTCCTTCATTGATCATGAATGAAAATCAATCCAATATGTCCATGAGTGTATCCAGAGCTTTGTACTGATTAGTATTGTGTGACAGTGAGCCATATAACTCACAATACATGGTATTCGGTGCAGGAGTGTACTTATGTAAAATAGGACAATTCCTCGAAGAATTTACATGACTTTTGTAGATCACACAATAATTGGTACTCTTACCTCCTTAACTATTCGGGAAGGCGTGGTATTGAACATTCCCATGGAATGTCATTGTAGCATCAATATGTGAAACTCCTCCTACTATCCCAACTAGAGGAGAAGCTATAATAGAATGCCTTATACCCCTTATTCTCAGACACTCATTAGCCATATGACCTCCTGTGTAACAACTCGTACACCAAACTTGTGGTCGACCTACTTTTGGAAGGGTTAATTCTTGAATTTTTCACTCAACGCAAATATTTGGACTTGAAATTATGTAATATTAGCATCATCTAAAGGCCTTAAGACTCTGAAGTTCTCTGGATAACCTGCCATAGCCTTGATCTTCATATCCCTCTCCAATGATTCTCCCAAAGTGGTTATCCTTTGTTGAGTTAGAGGAATACATGTCAAAGTTAACAACCCCTGAATAAATGATTCTCTTTGATGGTCCTAATGATATGGATTTTTAATTTCCCTATCACATATTTAAGCCTCTGATTGTACTCACAAGCAACATCACCATCCCTCTGCTTTATCTCTTGCAACTCGGAGAGATATTATTGTTATGACTGAGGTAACCGGAATTCTTCTATAAATATCCGCTTCACCTGGGTGAGCGTGAATGGTTTCACTTGAGCCCCTGGCTCAATTTCCTTCATGTACCCTTTCAAAGCCTAACCTCTCAGGGTAGTATGAAATTCAACTAAATTGTTTTCATCGAAATTTTTTTGATACCTCCAAATGGCTTCACATAAAAAGCATTGTTGTTCAACATCCTCATCACCTTTACCCCAAAATTCATGGTATCATGTGAGAGATCCTTCATGTTGATTCACCATCAAGGGATTTGGAAATCCTACTAAAATGAACCCTAATAGTCTTGGTTATGAAACAACTGAAAAACTTGCTACATTTCCACTACTACTACTACTTAAACTTGTTGGACTTGAAGGATTAGAAATAACAAAATTCACAGAAATATTTGTTGCAGAAATTACCAAGTTTATAGATGGTGTTGGGGGAATGGTTGATTCAAGTTTGGTTCATTTACCTCTGAAGAGAAATTATTTGATCTAGAGGGTCTCATTCATTTGTATTTTTATGTTTATATCCCTATGCAACTCGACATCTTTTGGTCTTGTAGGTTTCTATTATCACACAACTTTAGCATGGGTTCTGGATGAGTATTCTTCTTCAGTGGTGGAACTTATCCTTACTCTTTTATTCATCTCTTCTGAACTTCCATTCACTTGTATACTTCTTCCAGAACCTTCACCTCTTTCACCAAATATCTCCCTCAACCATCAGTTGGCCATCCTTCCTCCTCTCTTCAACTCCCGCAACTCTTCTAACTCTTTCCTATGACTACTCTCAAAGCCAATCTCCTTTCACAACTAATTGGGCCTCTTCATCACTTTTCTCATATGTTTTTTCCACCTCTTCTCAAGATTAGGATCCCTTTTTTGAGCTCGTTTTTTCCTTGCACTTTTCTTTTGATGGCCCCTCATATCTCCCAGAAAAAATTCCTTGACCTAACTCATGAAACCTCTCATAAATCACCCTCCCCCAAGCACAGGGATTTATGTTGCCATGTTAGCTGAAGGAACAAGAAACATTTATTTTTATACTAATAAAATCTTGATCCACAAGGGGATTTAACACAACAATATTCCTCTATCTCCTTCTTTAAATATTTCTTCAGACTTGGGAAAATATTGGTGGTTCTCTACAGAAAAATCGATAATGTAACACTCCAGAACAATTTGTACCCAAAAATCCACATTTCAAGAGATCTGGTGATCTAAATGGTGAAGAGATGCTAAAGCCTCAAAGATCTAGTTATATTTCCTTTTGAATTTATCTTTGTATTTTGGTGCTTCTTGCAAGGGATCTAACCACTGAAATACCTCTTTGGGGAACCCAACCCAAAATATCTCATACTGATCGCTGGTAGGTTCTAAATAGAACATAGTGCTTTTCATGACCCTAAAACTTTTGTTCCACAACCTTTCTTTCTAATGAATAACCTTCTTTCCCACCTATTCTCAACATCCAATTTGTAAATCTAATGAGGCATCCTCTAAAAACTCACTTTAAAGCTTGGGTCCTGGCAATGGAACCATTTGTTGGCACAAGATGGAGACGAAGGTTGTCAATGCAAGGCACCATTGTACTCTAGATACATCGACATATTCATCCTTCTACAAGGGAAAGAAGTCTCACCTTAGGTGTAGTCGATACTTGGAATATTAAGTGATTTAGAGAGTACGCAACATCATATTTATGTTAACATTAATTAAATAAATGAAACAGATCCCAAAGACATCCATAAATAGAAAGCATTCAATAAATAAGAAATTGTGTGACATAACTATAGATTCATGCACATCATATCAGATCACGACAACAAGAAATTTTAGGGTCCAAAACACATCATTATATTAGAAGCTCCAATCATTCCAAAATCAGCATATATCAAAGGTCTTGCGCAGTAAGATACGACTCTACATGACCCATTACAGACTCAAAATCATGCTTCGAATTCAACAGGACTATCAGCAGAGACCATTACAGTATCCACATGACCAAGTTCTCTACTCTAAAATACTATTGACAACAATAAATATGATCAACAATGATCATAACCACCCACAATTAATACCAACCCCTTCATGTTACATGGATCCCTATTTATATTTTTCGCTTGGAATTTTCTTGGATTCGTTATTCTGTTATTTTCCTTGCATGCTCTCGATGCTCTCAGCCTTTTTCACTGCTCATCCAGCTGACGCATGGCACTTTTCGTTGTTTTCACTATTGTCACATTTTTAGTTATCTTTCCATTCATCTAACTATTTTCTTCCATTTTGAATCTTTCATTGACATGTTTCACTTCTTCCAAAATATCATCATTTCCAAAAATGGAGGGACCAACAAATGGACAGGTCTCTAAAGTTTTCTTCATTGGTTAGAAAGGATATGATCTGCTCATCTCTCTCAAATAATATCCAATTGGTGATGTTTTCAGGGACTGATGGTTTGTAAAATAGTTCTATAGTGAACCTGGAGGCCTCATAGTCTTCAAGGGGATACAACCTTGAGGCAATTGTAGCAATGGAAACAGCGAGTAGGTTCTTGGATTGGGGAATAATAGTGATATTAAGTGCTCAAAAAGTATCTACCAGTCTATGCACTTCCTATTGATATTTTCTTAAATGTGATGAATTAGAGTGTATGGTATTCTTTACTTGCCTAACGATTAACTCTGAATCCTCGAAGACAAAAGTTATTTGATATTCAAATCAATGGATTTTTTAAGACCTTAGACTAATGCCTCATACTCACTTGTGTTATTGGTAACTCAAATCTGAGCCTACATGATAAAAATTTGTGTTTACTGGTTGGGTCAATAAAAATACACTCAGCCCCAGCTCCTTCTTGTGATTTGGACCCATCAAAGAAGAGAGACCAGATCTCAGAGGGAAAATTATTCACTTTTTTCTTGGTGTCTATGCTTGAATTTTCAGCTTCATTTTCTAATGTGTCAACTAGGAAACATTGTTCCAAGTTTTTTTAATTTTTAGTTATTGTCTTATTTTCTTGTAGCAACAATTATGACTTCTATGTGAATGAAATTTTAGATATTCATGGTGCAAAATTCCTAAAATATGAGTCACAAGAGTAGTTTCCTAGAATGGGAAACTCGATTAAAGATGGTTCATTGGGAGCCTCCAAATCAATGATAGTGTGTTTCAAGTATTTCTCTTGTCCAATCCTTATCTTGTTAGGCTACCCATTCCATGGAAACCAGAGGTGAGACCGGTCAGTGCTAAAATATCCCTGCAATTTGTGTGACCAATCTCAGCTAAGCAATATCCCATATGCTTCTAGGATATCTACAACTACAATATCAATTACTTTGTGAATATTTGGGTTTGAATAAATTAGAATCATAACATCCTTCAATTCACCAATGAATTTGACCTTAGTTCTATCCAATTGTATAATATATGTATCACTTTTAGTGGGAGTTACATTTAATTTTTTACACATTGAATAAGTTATGACATTCGATGAAGCCCATGTGTCAACTAGGAAATTGTGCATGTTTCTATTGAAGATTTCAAATGTCAATAAGAAAGGAGGAATGGATATCTTGGATTTCTTATCTATGGATGTTGAATTCGTTGTTGAGTTTTTAGTTTCCCCTAAAGTTGTTTTGTTTATGTTTTGATTAGGGTTGATTGTTTGGTTGTTTTATTCTTTTAATGCTTGGAGAAACAAGTTCTTCTACTGAGGAATCATGCAAAGATCATGGACATAAATGTTGGATTTCATTTTTCTTAGGTCCTCTACCACATTATGCTATAATTTTGTTGACTCCTATGTTGTAAATTTGGGAGCCAAGTTGAGTACAAGGGAAAGTTTGGTCAATGTATTTCAAGGCTTATTAGGATCCTGAGTTATGACTAGATGAGATTGAGGGGTAGGACCTTTTCTCCTTGTATATGCAACCAAATTTTCACCATCCAACTCCTCCTATTCAATGAGGTTAACTCCAGGAATCATATGATTTATATCCCATAATACCATAGTTGTTTCTTCCAGTTCTTTGTTGTATTCTTCATTTGTAGTGTTAGATGATGGGTCATTTCTCTCATTAGTTACAGCACATCCATCTAAGAAGTGGTTGGCCATCAAATTCATGGAGTTTATCCATTGAGGACAATTCTTTTCAGAGTGATTTTCCTGATGATAACTACAGAAGGAATCTGAGGCTACATCTCCTAAGTTGATGTTTAAATTAGTTGGAGGAGGTTCTTTGGATTTTAAAGGAGGAGGTCTCTTGAAAAATGGTATGTAGGTCCTTTGGTTAGATGTATCTTCTCTTGCATTTATTTTCATATCTACAATCTCATTTGACAGTTTCATTATCATTCTATGTAGACTTTCTATGTCAACACCATATTTTTCATTGTTTTGATCAACTTTTTTCCCTTGGGTTTGAGTGTTKCTTTCTTTCCTAGGGAAATTTGTCTCTCTTTACACCCTTTGATCTGAAACTCAATGATCTTCACTTCTTCAATTTTTTTTTCTAGGGTGCACTTGGTAGCTCTCTTGACAAACATGGAAATCGAAGCTAGTAGAGMATTTGCATAAACTTCAATTTGCATCTCTTGGGAAAGTTTTGTGTCTTGTTGGAATTTTTTCAAGATCATGATGAAACGTTGGTTAAATTCCTTCACTTTATCTCTAGGACCCTTAGTGTCAACCAAAAATTCAACMATTAGAGCCCCAATTGTAGTTTCTTCTCCAAACTTGTCTAAGAAGTCCTTTTGGAATTTGTTCCAACTAGTTATAGAACCAAGTGGGATCTTGAAATACCAAGTGAAAGTTGAATTTTCAAAGGTGTAAGGGAATAGTCATCATACTACATATTCATGTTGTATATTCATTAACCGGATGGATAGTATAAATTTCTTAATACAATCTTCTGGAAACTTGGATGTTTCGGGATCAAATTTTGGTAGTAGTTTCTCTGGGTGCCTAGGTAAGTTATGTAAATGACCAGGAAAAGACAAGGAATCTCGAGCTAACAAAGGTTGATTATTCCCTCGGGGTTATCTTCATTGTTATCACCCATGTGATCAGATTCATATTTTGAAGCTTCTGAATTAGATTCTTCTTCTTAGGACTCTAGTTCTTCTGGTTCTGAATAAGTATTGGCAAGTGGAGTAATTGCAGGTGTGTTAGGGAATTGATGCAAAATTCACTAAGTCTTAGACTATGTGTATGAAGGTATGATCTTCTGTATATACAAAATGTATTATGCTTCTTCTCTTTCAAGAGAGTAATGGGGTTAATGGTAATGTTCCTATCTTCCTATTGTGCACTATGGTGATTCTCCTAAATGCGTTCACTTCTTCTTGAGAAATTGTGTGTGGAATTCCAGGGTGAGAATCAATGGTTTCCTCATCCCAAGGTGAGGTACTCAATGTGACATTATCTTCTTTATGTGGGATTATTTGATGAATTTCCATGCATCAGACCCTCTTTCTAGCACTAATTATGTTGAGGGGGATGGATTCCCTTTGACTCAACAATAGGAATAACACCCTAGGATGAGGCCCAATTAGACTCTTCCCCATTTGGAATAGTGTGATCCTTCAAATTAATGGCCCAAAAACCATTCGATGGGATTTAAGACTTGTCGATTTTGTTTCTTTTATTCTTTTTCTATTTTCAAAAATTGGTTTTTCATATTTTTAAACTCAAATATTACTAAATATTGCTCAAGGCGATAACCTCTCAAGTGAGGCACGACATCAATCACATGCAGCTAATACATAAATAATCCAGCTAGCCAATTTCATAACAGAAAAAGGTATAAAATGCAATTTCTCTTAAAGCTAAATTTTTTGAAAGAAATGCAAATAATAATTACGAACTAGACTATTAAAATTTATGTGGTGATTTTTTTCAGAGTTGTTCGGATAATCCACAGTATTAAAAATTAATTTTCAACACTTTGGATCCATCTTTAGGACACAAAGACAAGGAGAAAAGATTAGAAGAGAAATAATAAATATCATCTTGACAAGAAAGGGAAACCTAAGACATCGGCTTAAAATTGTAAAATTAATAGAATAATAAAAAGTACTAAGGAATAAGCCATAATAAATAGTTTTAAGTTATAAGCATAATACAATTACTGAGCATAAGCCCTATATTTATTAATATTAGTATTATTAATAAAAGTAATATAAATCTTTGAATTATTAATGTTAGTATTAATAATATTAATGTTATTAATAATATTACTATTAATCTAAAAATTATTAAGTATAAACCCTAATGTTAATGCTAGTATTAATAATTTTATAATTATAGATAGTACTAAGCAAAAACCCTAAAATTAATTTCATCTTTTCTCCTTGGCTTTGTGTCATGAANGTGTGTGTGTGTGTGTGTGTGTGTGTGTGTGTGTGTGTGTGTGTGTGTGTGTGTGTGTGTGTGTGTGTGTATTCCCTAGAAGATTTAATACACAGTCCTTAAACATGCATATAGATGTCTGGATATAGACCTGTCAGTTATGAAGAAATAATTCCATAATTATTGATTTATGAACTAAATCCAAACATTCGCTAACATGCATATTAAAGAATAAGATTAGAATATGGTGAAAGTAGTATTCACAATTTGAAACATAACTTGGTCAACATAAATTCTTACTAGACATCAATAATAAAATGATAGAGCGTGGAACAATCCACCCTTTGATCATCAAGAACACAATGGTTTGATCCAACTTCTGGGCTCCAAAGGAGCTTCTCTATTAACTATAGAAAATATTTCTTCAATACAATAAAATAGAAAATTGCTTTCTCCAAAGGTCCTTTACTATGTGGCATACCCTCTTATTTATATAAATTTAGAAAACTAAAAATATTCACCTCGGTGACTTGAAACAGATAAACGACAGATTGAGTCAAGGAGACTCGGGTGATCTGGGAGTCTTTATACTTACATGTTCATCCACATAATAAACCCACCTACAGTAGAGCTTGGCATAACTGTCTCTGAAAGGAAATGGTGTTGGTCCATCGACATACTCAACTCATGCTTACTGTTCCAAAATTGACAAGTGTACTTTTGAATTCTTCCAGCTAACTGCTCCAACTAATCGATGATATTGACTTGATCGACAACATACCTTTGTGCATGTCCTTGTTCTGCAACATTTATTATTCTTATGTCATCCTTGTACTCTTTGATTTCTCGTTGCAAACCAACCAACACTTCATCTATAGAAAAATTCTATGGGAGGGCCAAAAGTCGGTAATCGGAGATCACCCATAAATTGGTTCAATTTATCACACACCCAATGAAAATACTCCCATTCTTATTCCACTTTGTCTCTTGTATCATCCACAATATTCACCTAGTTCTTGGTAGTTGAATTCATTAAATCTAATCGTTCGTCCAACAATAGCTCTATAGTGTGGTCCTTTGCACCTTTGTCCTTTTTTGCCTCTAGGATGAACTCAATTATTTCTAATGCATTAGCCCCCTTCTCAACCCACTGATGCACTTCCTTGTATGTAATCCTGAATAGTAGGGACTTCTCTTGAAGAGAAATTTCTTTCATTACAAAATATTCTTGCACCCTAAGGCACTTGTCGTTATCTTCCAATAGGTCTTTCTTCAAATTTTCCACCCCTCCAGCTTCTTGATAGTATTTCACTTGATGTTGAGAGAGGCTATCTCTATCCTGGCTTGTTCTAGCTCTCTTTATTATGTGATTTCCTTTTAAAATGAGGCATGGGAGATGCCCATGTCTGCTGAATAAAGATGGCTCATATTTTCTTTGTTAGTGTCTATTATGACCTCCTCTTGGGTACACAACACACCATTGTCCAATGTGGCTTTCCTCTGCCTATGATTTCTTTTGAATATATACCTCCTCTTTTTGTCATAGGAAAAAAATTGCAAGTCATCCACCTCCTCCACCAGTTGAGGGATGGGTTGATCACCCCAGAACAAGATGTTACTCAAACCTCTATGATTGTAGAAATGTTCTAAAATGGGGACCTAGGTTTTCTACTTGATTGGAGAATCCTTATCTATGCCTTTGTCTTTCTCACTGGGATTCACCCTGTCAATGGAAATCTCTCGAGGTTTATTCTAAGTTTATTCCCTTTTCTTTTCTACCACATTTGATGATATATCCATCAAGATTTCATATAGCTTCTCATAATTTGTATCATTGTTTATAGTTTTCATGAGATTGGTGTTGGTATCCTCTTTGTTTTCCTAACTATATTATGCACCTCCTCCACCTGTATCATTACCATTTTTTTGCTTGTTTTCCTACTTTCGATCTTGGTTGAGTATCTTAAACATTTTTGTCTTCTCCCTAACTTCCAGGCAAGGGAATATCTAATTCATGTCCACCAGGCGGATCTTTATCCTGCTCATTGTTCATTGTTGAGTTTCCCCCTTTATCTTAGTGATAGGTGTCATCTTTATGTGAGTATCTTGCTCACTATTGTCATTTCTTGTTTCCACCTTCTTCTAACCTACTAGGCTTGTTGTGGGTTCCTCTTTATTTAAATTATCATATATTATGGGGACAATAGTCTCCACCCCCTTCTCCTCGTCATTTTTTAGATCAATAACTTCTTTAGGCTTCATAGTAGTGGAAGATTTTTCTCAGTCCTCCTCAAGGCTCTATTCATGTTATCCCTTCTCTCTTTCTATCCGCTTTACCACCTCTTTCTTCGTTTGTTTCTCTTCTTCTTCATGTATCCTTTTGATCTCATTGGCCTATTCTTGCTCCTGCTTTTCTTCAACTCTTCTTCTTTCTTTTGTTCTTATTCCTCTTGTTCCTTTTTCCTATGAAATCATGATTTATTTGTTCCCTTTCTACTTTCTTCCTCTATTATGTAAGTTCCTTATATGATGCTTTCTCTTCATATTTATTTTTCTATTATTCCTACAGTATTATTTCCATCGCTTGTTCCTTCAAAATTATTTCTTTATCCACTCACCAAGATTGTTGTTATTTCTCTTCTTTGAGCCTCTCTTCTTCTTCTTTTTTTCCTTTATCAGTTTCCTTGTTGGAAGAGACACCAAGATTGACCATTTTAATTTTCTCTGTGAAATATAAAGAGGAAAAAATAGTTACCTTTGGGTTATCTCTCCTCTTCTACACCTCCTTCCAGTCTTTGGAATCTTCCATGAATAACTCATCCTTCCACTTCTCATGAGAAAATTCCAGCTAAGGATTACTTGCTCAACATTCCTTGAAACTACGACTTTGGGGTCATGCTTCCTAAATCTCTCAGTCATAAACTTGTATCTCAGATGCAATTGACCTTATTTCTTTGCATGTTTAGCATCCTTTACCATGTAATACCCCATCTAAAACACATAAGGGATTAATCATCTTTTCTTATATTTTACGAGAATGGCATTGAATCCCTACATAATGGACTAATAGTATATTTCTCCAATTACCAGTATGTCAGGTACATATATTGGCAATAGGTATGGTGGACTAGTAAACCCATAAATCCTCAAGTATGTATGCTTCTCTTCTAGATAACAATTTTCTATACATTTCAATATATTCTTTACCTATTGTTGAGGGGGTTGGATTCCCTTTAACTCGACAATAGGAATCACACCGGAAGATGAGGCCCAATTAGACTCTTCTTTGTTTGGGATAGTTTGGTTCTCTATATTAATGGCTCGATGAAATTTCAATGAAATTTAATTATTGTGTCTTTGTTTCAAATACATTCCTTGAACTATTTGTGACCTTCTCTTTCTCTTTTTGGGTACTTATTTCATTTTTTGTTTTAATATAAAGGAAAATGAGACTAACTTAAAGAGATAGATTTGTTGGGGAAATACACGCCCAGGTTAACCTTTGGTTGTGGTATGTAAGTAACATATGCATTTGAATCACTCTAGTACTAATACCAACATTCATCAATCAATAATCACCAGATATTTTTAAGAAATGGAAATAAATAGCATGCATGCATAGATGTACGAGGGAAATATAAGCAAGAATTAATTCAAATCCTTTCTTAGTTTTTTTTTAACACAATGAATTAAATAACATCATATTTTTACCAAAATTTATCCTAATTTTCCTTAACCAATCAAGATAAATAGAAATAATTGATATGTTACTGGACGCATGTAGCTTCCAATTAAAATGAAAAACAATCCATTGATCAAATTATAAGCAAAGGTTTGGAAAAATGTCTATGGATCCCTTGGAGCTTCTGAATTAACTTTAGAAAATAGTTCCACTTGCACCAATTCAAAATTTTCTTACAAAAACCATCAACCAATATTGCATGGTCGATTCCCTTATTTATCAAAATCAAATTGTTCAAAAACAACAGTAACATTATTTTAAGTTAAAAAATAGAAAGAAATGTGGACTCGTCCACGTGTTTTCTCCAAGTTGTTCCTTAGTCATTAGATGACTAATCCAATGGAGTTTCTTTGTCATACTCGACCCATTGAGATAAGTGGTCCTCACACTTGTGCATGTAAGGGAAGTGATGTTGGTCCACAAGTGTGTTGAGCACTTCCCTCATCTCTCAAATGTGTTGCCTATACTTGTCCATCTTGGCGACCACATGCTCCAAAATTATCGATGTTCTAATTGTGCCTTCCACAAGCCTTTTGATTTTCCCTCATTCCAGGATAGTCATATTGAGGACATATGACTTGTATTTTTGTTCATGGTCTATGTGCTGTTTCATTATATCATTGATGTCTCGAAAATATTTTGGAGGCCCAAACTCGGGAAGTTGTATTTCTCTCATCTTTTCATCAATTTTCCTCCAGCTTTTGAGACATTCATCCTACCTTTCTTGCATATTTTACTTTGGTTCAACAACATCTTGAACCCAATACTCATCTTCCCTTTGTATCATGTCCATGTTGTCATCAGTGAGCATTCTTATACCTTGCTCTTCTTCTCTGAGACCTTTCTTGATTTCTCTAATGTATTAAATTTGGCTCAAGGTTTTGTGTACCCACTTGACCCATTGCAACATATCCTTATGTAATACAAAGCATAAAAATATTTCCTATTGATAATTTATAGAAATTTCCATAAATAAATACCTGACCAACTTATATCTACCATGCTCCTCTAAGAATTCAACTCTTAGAATCATCACTGCATGTGTGGTATCTTTGTAGTATTCCCCTTTATGCCTGAGAGATTCTATCTCTTTCCTTATGGTAGAAACTTCTCTCTCATATTATCTTTCTCTGTCAATGGTGGCATGAGATATAGACACCCCTTCTCCCAATATTTCATTTACTTTATCCTTATTTATGTCTAGCAAATTTTCCTCAATGATCATGACCATGGTGTTGTATAAAGTGAGCTTCCTCTTCCTACTTGTTCTTCTTACTAACACTTTTGTTTTCTTGTCATGAGCTATGGACTCATTCTAAACAAATTCATCTAATGGCTCTAGTATTTGTTGATCAACCCATGCCAACATATCCCCCATGATTCTTGGGGTATGAAAGTGTTCTAGGGTAGGTGATTTTCCTTTATCAATTATTGATGTTTTACCTCCCAATTCCTTTGTTTCCTTACCAGTTGTCTACTCTTTGAGAGGATGGTCTATTTTACTAGTCTATTAATATCATTCTTCTGTAGACACATCCTTTGTGTGTTCAAGAGATTTAATATCTTATGATCTATTTTCTACTGACAATATTGGTTATGTCACTTCCTTGGGTAGAGAAGTAGTTGGTGGGTTTTCCATTGTCTCTTCAATTGTTGGAGCATTTATATGCCCCTCAGTATTCTCTCCCTCGCTCATAGCCTCTCATTGTTGTCATTCTTTCTTTTTCTTTTTCTACTCTTTGTCTTCTCTGTCATAGACGATCTCAACCTCTGGCAGAAACCATCATTTGTTTGTAGCAATTACACTATGAAGTGCAACAGTAGCCATCCGATCTTATTCAAATTCATATGCATCCTTGAATTGACTTCATTGAATCTTGCATTCATTTCGCCATTTCACACTTTGGCATTTCAAGATCCCCGTGGTGAATATTTCGTTACTCTCCATGTCCCAATCCCTGAAACTTCGAAATGGAGCTTGTCTACACTAGCTCCTTCCTCCATCTTCCGCCGATGTGACCAATGGTTGTGACCACAGGCTAAGCCAAAATGTGTTTCGCATTTTGGCATTTCGGCATTTCAGCAATTTAGAAATCCTGTTGTGAGGCATCTCGACTCTCCAAGTCACGATCTC